>JASVEL010013911.1:0-136820 GCA_032618575.1 Nicotiana noctiflora
GATGGGTTTTTGGGTCTGTCGCACGTGGATGCTGTGATTGATTGTGATGATTTGGTTCGTCAAGTCAAATATGATCACCTTCTGTCAGTTGCTTGCTAGTTGCTTCCTAGTTGTTGCTGCTCGTTACAGTGGTCGAAACTTGGTTTTCTTTAAATGAAAGGTTTACTTTTGAGGAGACACTAAAATGATTGATCAATTGATATTTGCGATATTGATCCATTGGATACAATTTCTTTTACTGTTGTATTGCTTATTTGATCGACTCGTGTTAAAGATACGTGTCTTGTTTATGCAGGAATATGTTGAGGTCTAAGGTTGATATAGAGAGCGTGGCTGATGACTTCTGTTGCTGGCAGAGGTTTGGCCAAAATTTAGATCAGAAATCCCCTGTGGAGCCAGAGACATCAAATTGTCTTTTGAACTGATGCAGATACGGTAAGAGTTTCCCCACTAGCCAGTGCTTTAGCTTAGCACCTTTCGATTTGCAGAAGCTTCAGCCCCAATATGTGTATTATGATGCTGCTTTTCCTCATATGAGTCAGCTGCCTAATGCTCAAGCTTCACCGAACTACAGGAACCCTGCTCTTGGCCCGTACCGTGCCATGGGATTAAGTCAGACCTCCAAGAATGGAGTATTCATGCAATGGCCAACCTAGAGCATGATATATGCACATTCATATGATCAACTTAGGCATGCTTTCATTCAGGTATTAATCAGCTTCATGTCACTTAGATGCTATTTTCCTACTGGATTTCAATTGGTAGTCATTATGATTCATAAATCTGTGCCTTATACTGTAAAGTGCCAACTTTTTTGCTGTGGGTTTGATCGCTCTGCCCAGTCATCTGCACAACGAATCAATCGTGGCTGGCTATGGTATGGAGATCCCACATTAGATTGTCTTTGATTTAGGGGTATTTTTCCATCCAATATAACACGTAAGTCTTGGCTTGTTTTCTGCACCTTCATTGATACGCCCCTTAGATGCAGAATTTGACTTTGAACAAATGAGATTGTTGTTAGTATAATTGGCTTTTGGCCATGTTATCTGAGTACTTATTTCCACATGATCAATCACAATCTTTAATATGTAATTTTGACATGCCATATCACTCGTAGATGTTGTATATGCTGCTCATATATTTTGATATTCGCGACAGCACCTTTGGTTGAGGTAGACAAAGAGACAAATGAAGAAAATTATCTTCTCTGAATGTTGGAGAAGGGAGTTGCAGAAGGATCAGCTGAGATTCCTAAAGGTGTGCCTTGATTGATCTATAGTATAGAATTTCCTGAGCTATGTGTTTCCACTTGAGTGCCTTTCTCCGTCCTTGTGGTACCTTGATTATTTGATGCATTTGCATCTGTAGGTGAGAAAAGGGGCACCGGGAACTTTAAATATGATTCGGATGTAGCAGTTTCGGTTGGTTTCCTGTATGCTTGAAACAGTCTTAACAGTGGCCACATGGAAAGGTCCTATAATTCATTATTTAAATTCTCGAAGTCTCGAAATCAAATTTGGATTTCTAGAAATAAAAATAGACATTTGGATCATTACATTTATGCGCAAATGACCCGTTGGACATCCGAAACACATCCGAGACCCTCGGGACCACAACAAAAAACACAAACTCAACCTAATACTTCATTCAAACTTGGTTGGATCATAAAAACGCTACCTTAAACATCAAAAATGACCAAAATCGTAGAATTCGATTCAAATTTAAAAGTAAACTTTCAAAATTAACATTCTTTCAAAAACTCAACCAAACGATGTCCGAATGACCTGAAAATTTGCAGACAAATTGAAATTAACCCAACAAAGCTATTGCAACTATCGGAATTCCATTCCGACTCCCGGATTAAAATATCACCTATCGATCGGATTCCGCTAAAATTCCAACTTCGCCAAAATAGGTTAACTTCTTCACTGGACCTTCAAATTTAATTCTGATTGCGCTCCTAAGTCTTAAATCATCCCCCAAAACTAAATGAAGCATCAGAATTCAGTTCCGATCCCTCTAACTTATAAGTCAACGTTTGGTAGGCTTTCTACTCTTTAAGCTTTCCTTAAAGAGATTAATTATTCGATTTCCTACCAAAATCGATCCGAATTGACTCAAATTTTTCACACAAGTCACATTTGATATTATGGACTTGCACCAACTTTCGGAATCACATTCCGACACCGATATCTAAATTTTCACTTCCGTTCGAGTTTTCTCGTAAACCTCTAAATTCCTATATTTAGCGAAATGACTTCGAAATGACCTTTGGACATCCGAATTCACTTCCGATCGCGTTCCCAACTCCAGAATCACCATACGGTTCTATTCCCGGACTTGGAATCCCAAATTGACATCTATAACCTCAGATGAAGCTGTTCATAGCCTCAATCTGCTAAATAACGCGTCGGAGCTCAAAACAACCGGTCGGGTCGTTACATTTAATTAGGAATCTGAAAGCAACTGCTGAAATAGTCAGTACTATATTTTCTTATTTATTTGGAAAAAAGAGGTTTTAGCTAAGAAATCGTATAATCATGCCAAATTAGTGATTTAAAGTAAACTAAAAGCGAAAAAGTAGATGTTGTAATGTGGCTTTAAGGTGTAATAACCATTTAGCACGAATTGACCTCTGCTTCTACACATTAAATTTTACCGATAATTATGATTGAAGTTGACTTTCCTCCAAAAAGATTAAACAAAACATAAAGGCAATATGCACACTGATCTAAATACGACTCTACGACCAAAGTTTACTTCAAACTTTTTCAAAAACTATGGTTGTCTGCACTATTAAGGGGTCAGTTGGTTATCATGGAAAGAAGCAAATGGACCAAGGAAGTGAATTCAAATTCAAAACATGAAAAGTGATAAACAGGCTCAATCAAATAGTGCTCTATTATCCTTAGAATTTCCAAATACCAGAATAGGTTGAAAAAAACAAATAGGATCGATAGAACAGTCTACAAAATTTACCAAAACTCAGGAATGAACCAATGAACTGAAGTTAAACAATCATCTGATATACCAACTATTCCAAACGAAACAGACTCAACGTAAATGGACCAAGGAGCAAACGACATGAATCTATTGTTTGACATCTATTACGTGGATGGTCAGGTGTTTTTGGTTTCTAAACGTCAAATTATTCCTTCGACGATCCTCCAATGTTATCTGGAAAGAGTATTACAGGTCTATAGTTCAGGGACCAATGCAATTGCAATAATTTTATAACTGACAAAAGCTTGGAGAAGAATTCATCCTTAACATAAACATAGCATGCTTTAACTAATGATTTTCATATCATCATTGACATACAAAGGAGGGAGTCATGCTAATCATACTCTACTATCAGTCAGGCTAATTAGCTATTACCATATTAGCACTCTGTGTCGAGTATTGATAACTTATTCAATGTTGAAGATTCCAGCATTCTCTTTATTGCATTCTGCAACACTTACTGATAGTCTAAAGCTTTCCACACCTAGTCCCCTATTAGAGTCGTGATATTAGATATGTAAGGATGCATGTTATTACTGCTGATACTTATTTGCTTACATACACCCATGCTTGAGTTGAGCAAGATATATTTGAACATTAACAGCTTGAAATTGATTTAGATAGGCCTTTATTGCATATTCAGAAGCATGTTAAAATGATATAGTTGTTAATTTTCATCTGTAAATGCTATAAATTGGAATTACAATTGATGCAACTAAATAAAAACTCGTGTATTGAATTGTAAAACCTGAACATCAAATGTAATATAAGAATGATTATGATTCAACACAACAAACTCAGTTGTAATAATGATAATTCATCTGTTTAAATTTTAAGTCAAATGTGATTATGAAAATGAAGTGAATCAAAAACTTGAAAATAATGATAAAGGTGCAGCGATTAAAATGTACTGTTCATAAGTATTAATAGTACTACTAATATTGTAAATTAACAAAAGAAACACATCTAAATTTAAGTAAATGTAAAATTCCCAAACTACTTATGCTGTTTTCTTCTTCTTAAAAACTCTCTTCAATTTATTTCCTGACAATTGTGCATTCGGGTCTTCTTCAACCATTGTTGCCACATTATTGATAGCTATCTTCGAAGGTGTGTGTGCATTTCCAACTATTTCATTTTCTTCAGTTGAATCTTGCATTTGTTAAATAAAAATTTAAAAATGTTAATACTATGTACGTACAATTGTATTGAACAAATATACTTAAAACATCATTATAACTTATTACAAACAACGACAAATCTGAAAATGTATTATGAAAAAATAATTAAAGTATTGCTAATTTAAAATTCAGTAATGTATGTACCTCCCATTCCTTAGCGCCATCCAACTCGTGATTATGACTGAATTCAGGTTCCTATAAAAATTTAATAAATACATAAGATGGATGTATTTATTTTAGTTGTTAATGTCAACGAAAGTAGCAGTTTAAGTATTTATTGGAGATATTGAAATATGCAGCGTACAGTTAAGTCATCCACAGGGTGCTCAAGACTGTATTTGTTAATCAGTTCATCCTCATCAGACAGTTTAACAACACTGCATACTTCATTTTGTAGATGAATGTTGTCCCCTTGACAATGACCTTAAACATGAATCTTCTTTGGAGAATATTGTTCAGCTCCACTGGATAGGGATACGTATCAGGACCGGAGGAATTCTATTAAAAAAAATTAGTTAGAATTTTCCAAATAGAAAATACTAATTTAATTACTTGATATACCTCACGATACCCTTCCTTCAATTCTTTTGCGGATTTTCCTATCAGAAACATGGTTTCACGGTCCCATAACAGGAGGGAAACAGATCCAGTACAATCCAATACCCTAACTTGAAGCTTGTACCTAAACGCATAGTTTATTTTAGATATAACTTCCAACTTTTAATCATTTCAACAAATGTAGTTGTTGCTTTTACCTCACAATTGCTGAGTAATCTTCATGGTTACATTTGTTGTTTGAGCATTGATACATATTTCCTACTTTTTCGACCTTCTTTTGACACTTCTTGCAGCTGACATATGACCATCTTTTTTCAAGTTCTAAATTTTCAATACTTGCGACAATCCAACATGGACCTTCCTGTTGAATAAATCGATGTTATAATTGTTTAATATAGTTAGTACACAAATGAAATCAAAATTTATTATTGAGAAAATAGTGTTTGTTAATTTTATACTTTTAACATAAAAGTAATAATTTCATTATTCACCTTCGAAATCATGATAAAGAAATAATGTATTACCCAAAAAATGTAATCCGTTAAAATTGGTCACAACTGAATAAACTGTTGTAACGACCCGGCTCGTCGTTACGGGAATTACCACTCCGTTACCTTGTATTTACATATCTTATGCTTTTATAACAGTATTAGAGTATATCGGGTGAGTTAGGAGTGATTTGGATTGGAAATGAAGCAAATAGTATGTTTGAAGGAAGCTTGAATATGGGAAGTCAACCAAGAGTTGACTATTGAGTTAGAGTTCTTGGAACCGGATTCTGATGATTCGACTAGTTTTGGGGGATCATTTATGACTTAGGAGAGCAATCAGAATTGAATTCAGAGGTCCGGTGTAGTTTTAAGCTTGAATTGGCGAAGGTTGATTTTTGGCGAAAACCGGATGGTAGGTGATATTTTGATCCGGGGGTCGGAATGGAATTCCGACAATTTTTGTAGCTTCGTTATGTGATTTTGGATATGTTCTGCAAATTTTTAGGTCATTCGGACATCGTTTGATCGGGTTTTGGTTTGAATGTTAGTTTTGAAAGTTTTGAAGAAACTTAGGCTTGAATTCGTGTGTAAATGGTGATTTTGATGCTAAGGATGGTGTTTTTGTGATTGGAACAAGTCCGCATCATGTTTTGGAGTATGTTGGTGGCTTTCGTTGGGGTTCCGGGGGCCTCGGGATGATTTCGGACCATCAACCGGGCATATGGGACTTGGCAAAATCTGTAGAAAACTACAGGTTTCTGCCCAGTCATTTAGACATTCGCGTTCACGTGGCATGGGTCGCGTTCGCGAAGGCCAGGTGAATCAATGCATCGCGTTCACGGTCGGGGTGTCGCGTTCACATAGGCCAGGGGTGTTGTGCATCGTGATCGCGTTCCTGGGGTCGCGTTCGCGTAGGGTCGTGAGAGTGTGCATCACGTTCGCGACTCCCAGGGAGTCGCGAACACGTAGAAGGATTTTGGGCGACTGGGAATCTTGTTCATCGCGAACGCGTGGAGGGGTTCGCGTTCGCGTAGGGTAAGTCGGGGTCGAGCATCGCGAATGCGTGGGAGTCGTCGCGTTCGCGTAGAGTAAAAGGGAGTTGTTCATCGCGAACGCGTGGGAGCTCACACGAACGCGTAGAACAAAATGTTCTGGCAGTGAATTTATATCACAGAACAGAGGGCTTACGGGTTTACACCCCCAAAACACAATTTTGAGCCCTAAAGAGAAGAAAACTTGAGGAGATCACTGGGAAATCATCGGGTATTCATCGGAGGTAAGATTCTTGACTCAAAAACATCATTTTATGGTAGAATTAACATCAATCTTCATGAAATTGGGTTGAAATCTTGAAGAAATGTGGCCTAGATATCGAAAACGGGATTTTGAGTTTTGGAAGGCCATTTGAACTCCGATTTTAGTAAATTTTATATGTACGGACTCGTGGCGAGACGAGGGTCGCGTTGGTACTAATTTCGGAATTTTCCGAGCAGTGGGCCCGGGGTCGGGTTTTACCAACTTGGTGTATTTATGCGAATTTCATGTAAATTGAAATGGGTTATGATTCTTTGACCCGTATTTGATATAATTATTGTGGTTTGACTAGATTCTACGCACGAGGGAGCTAAATTCAAAGGAAAAGGCATCGCGGACGAGTCTACGACCGGCTAGAGGCGAGTAGTTTGTGTATATGGTAGCCTGAGGGTTCGAAACCCCGGCTTAGCACATTGTGACGCTAGTAGGGCGTGGCTCGCACACCGTGGCAGGTGCGGGATTGATTGTGACTAGGGATTGAGACTTGGTCCATCCCGGATGTGAATAATATGCTATTAGTGTTGAAAATACACTATATTTGATATGTTTGTGGGCGGTAAGCCTTGTTTGGGGCCTTATGTCGACCTGTAGCGTCCTTAGAGGACAATATTTATGTGATAGATATATTTGCTTAAATCACTGATCTTAGTCCAGGAAATTGAAATCACCTTTCGAAATGCTAATTCATCGGCTTTTGCAAATTTAATAAAGTTAAAGTATTTTTCATAAATTATGAAATGGAAACTGGAATTAAGAAAAATGAACTGTTTGTGACTTATTTGCTTATTGTGGACTGAGCATGGATCGGGCTTCATGCCGCAGTGGTTGATATGAGGATCAGGCTGCACGTCGCAGCAGTATTGCGCTTGGGCTGTAGGAGCCCCTCCGGAGTCTGTACACAGGAGGAATCGAACTGTAGTTTAGCTTCATTATGTGGTATTTTGTGGATTTCTTATTTTCAGCTACTTGTATATATATTTATTACTCACTGAGTACTTAGTACTCACCCCTACTCCCCGCACCTTTTGTGTGCAACTCAGGTACTCAGGATCAGTAGACGGGCATTTTCCAGCGTTTGCAGAGTCACATCGAGTTGCTGAGGTAGCCGCCTACATTCGCAGAACCTAGCTTCTCCTCTCCTTTCCAGTTGTTAATTGTATTTTGTATTCAGACTTGAGTATTTCTATACCGTACTCTCTACTCCTGTTGGGTTTTGTTAGAGGCTCTGGACTTGTGACTCCAGATCTTTGGCAGTGTCCGTATTTTGTTCATTATTATTATTATTGGAGTTCTTAAACTCATATATTCTACTTGGGTTGTCCATTTGGGACTGGTATTAGATGAAATCAGTAATTGTTGGTCTGGCTGGCCTAGCTTGATTGTTGGGCGCCATAACGACCGGATTTGGGTCGTGACAAGTTGGTATCAGAGCCTAGGTTATTAGGACACGCGAGTCATGAGCCGGTTTAGTAGGCTTTCGCGGATTGGTACGTAGACGTCCGTATCTATCCTCGGAGGGCTACAGAAACTTTAGGAAAGACCTCATTCTCTTGGATTCATATCGTGCGATTTGTGTTATCATGAAATTAAATTTTTCCATATTCTATTCTCTCGCAGATGGCGAGAACACGTGCTAGCGGATGTGGCGGACGACCACCATTGGCACCCAGAGGCCGTGGTCGTGGTAGAGGTAGGGCAGCAGCACCAGCACCTGCTGACCCACCAGCTGACCAGACTCAGGGTCAGATTCCTGCACCAGTGGCCCAAACTCAGGACCAGATTCCAGCGGCAGACGCTCCGGCAACTCAGGTTCAGGCACCGGCAGTGCCCGTTGTCATACCAGGTCTTCAGGAGACCTTGGCTCAGATTTTATCAGTGTGCACATGCTTGGCTCAGGTAGTTGCAGCTACTGCTGCAGTATCTTCTTCACAGGCAGGGGGAGGGAATCAGACCCCCGTGGCTCACACACCCGAGCCAGTTCAGCCAGTTGTGCCCGTTGCACCAACTCCTGCCTATATGGTTCCAGCTATGCCCGACGATGAGCAGCGTCGTTTGGAGAGATTTGAGAGGCTACAGCCTCCGACATTCAGTGGTGCTGAGGGCGAGGGCGCCCAAGGTTTTCTTGACAGATGTCAGCGCATGCTTTACACCGCGGGTATTCTAGAGTCCAGCGGTGTTTCATTCACCACTTTTCAGTTCACAGGTGCAACATTTCAGTGGTGGGAGGATTTTGAGAGGCGTAGGCCCGCTGGGGCAATGCCCCTCACCTGGCAGTAGTTCTCCATGGTATTTTTGGAGAAGTACGTGCCTCAGTCTCAGAAAGAGGAGCTGCGACGTCAGTTCGAGTGGTTGAAGCAGGGAGACATAACGGTAACTCAGTATGAGATGAGATTCACACAGCTGGCTCGTCATGCCATGTGGATGGTTCCTACAGACAGAGAGAGGATTCGGAGATTTATTGATGGCCATATTTATCCCATCCGCATATTGATGACTAGGGAGAGAGTTTCGGCAGTTACCTTTGAGGAGGTGGTTGATACTGCCCGTCACATTGAGACAGATCGCCGCAGAGAGCGAGAAGAGAGAGAGAGGCTAAGAGGCCTCGTGGTTCTGGCAGCTTCAGTGGTGCTCCATCTAGGGGCCAACCCCAGTATAGCAGGGGTCGTTTTTTCAGGTCTCGTCAGTCTGGACGTGCAGAGTCCAGTGGGGTTTCATCAGATCGTGGTCGTCAGGGCCATCAGAGTTATCAGAGTCAGCAGAGCCGTCAGCAGAGTCAGCTTGCACTGAGTGCTCTTCCAGCTTAGAGCTCTGCTCCTGTTTCCTCAGCACAGGGTTCATCTGTAGCGAGGGGTCCTCAGCAGCCCCTTCTTCCATCTTCAGGCCATTGTTTTGAGTGCGGTGATTTGGGCCATATCAGGAGAGAGTGTCCTCAGTGGCTTCGTAAGCGGTCTCAGCAGAGGGATCAGCCTTCGTCTTCTACTCCTGTTTCTTCAGCACCAGCACAGTCGGCTAGGACTGGTGGCCAGGTATCCAGAGGTCGCCCTAGGGGTGAGGATCGTACTGGTGGAGGCCGTGCTCGTTTCTATGCTCTTCCGGATAGGAAGGATGCTAGTGCTTCAGATGCGGTCATTTCAGGTATTATCTCAGTCTGCCACAGGGATGCTTCTGTCTTATTTGATCCCCGATCCACCTATTCTTATGTTTCTACTTATTTTGCACATCACTTGGGTATGACCCGTGGTATTCTTGCTTTTCCTGTACATGTGTCTACCCCAGTGGGGGATACAGTTGTTGTGGATCAGGTATATCGATCCTGTCTCATTACTATTGGGGGTCTGGAGACCCGAGTTGATCTATTACTACCGGGCATGGTAGATTTCGATGTGATTCTAGGCATGGATTGGCTGTCCCCTTACCATGCGATTCTGGACTGTCATGCCAAGACAGTCACACTAGCTATTCCAGGTAATCCGAGGATCGAGTGGCGTGGCTTGACTGATTATGTGTCCGACAGGGCGATTTCTTATATAAAGGCCCAACGAATGATTGGCAAGGGTTGTTTATCTTATTTGGCCTTCATTAGAAATGTTGAGGCTGAGACACCCAATCTTGATTCGGTCCCCATTGTGAGGGAGTTTCCGGATGTATTTCCAGCAGACTTGCCGGGCATGCCGCCCGACAGAGATATTGACTTTGGTATTGACTTGGTGCCGGGCACTCAGCCCATTTCTATTCCTCCCTATCGCACGGCACCAGCGGAGTTAAAAGAATTGAAGGAACAGCTTCAGGAACTCTTAGATAAGGGTTTCATTCGTCCGAGTGTGTTACCCTGGGGTGCACCGGTGTTGTTCGTGAAGAAGAAAGATGGCACAATGAGAATGTGCATTGATTACAGGCAGAGTGAAGAATAAGTACCCATTGCCTCGTATTGAGGACCTATTTGATCAGCTCTAGGGAGCTAGTGTATTTTCTACGATTGATCTTCGATCGGGCTATCATCAGTTGAAGACCAGGGACTCGGATATTATGAAGACAGCGTTCGGGACGCGATATGGGCACTACGAGTTCCTAGTGATGTCTTTCGGGCTGACTAATGCCCCAGCTGCATTCATGCACTTGATGAATAGTGTATTTCGGCCGTACCTTGATTCTTTTGTGATTGTGTTTATTGATGATATTCTGGTATATTCACGCAGTCAGGAGGAGCATGCACAACACTTGAGAGTGGTATTGCAGAGGTTGAGAGAAGAGAAACTTTATGCAAAATTCACTAAGTGTGAGTTCTGGCTTGATACTGTCGGTTTTCTGGGACATGTAGTGTCCAGTGATGGTATTCGAGTTGATCCACAGAAGGTCGAGGCAGTGCAGAATTGGCCCAGACCTTCCTCAGCTACGGAGATTCGGAGTTTTCTCGGCTTGGAAGGCTATTATTGCCGGTTTGTTCAGGGTTTCTCATCTATTATTTCACCATTGACTAAGTTGACACAGAAGAATGCTCCATTTGTGTGGTCTGATGAATGTGAGGAGAGCTTTCAGAAGCTCAAAGAGGCTTTGACCACAGCTCCAGTACTTGTGCTACCATCAGCCTCAGGGTCATATACGGTGTATTGTGATGCTTCTAGAGTTGGACTCGGTCGTGTGTTGATGCAGGAGGGTAGAGTTATTGCATATGCTTCTCGTCAGCTAAAGCCCCACGAGAAGAACTACCATGTTCATGATTTGGAGTTAGCTGCTATTGTTCATGCCTTGAAGATTTGGAGGCATTACTTATATGGTGTATCTTGTGATGTATATACAGACCACCGCAGCCTTCAGCATTTGTTTAAGCAGAAAGATCTAAATTTGAGGCAATGGAGATGGCTTGAATTGCTTAAAGACTATGATATTACTATCTTGTACCATCCCGGGAAAGCCAATGTAGTGGCTGATGCATTGAGCCGTAAGGCTATTAGTATGGGCAGTTTGGCGTATATTCCAGTTGGGGAGAGACCCCTAGCAGTTGATGTTCAGGCGTTAGCTAATCAGATGGTGAGGCTGGATATTTCTGAGCCCAGTCGAGTGATGGCTTGTGTAGTAGCTCGTTCTTCTTTATATGATCGTATTCGAGAGCGCCAGTATGATGATCCACACTTACTTGTCCTTAAGGATAGAGTTCAGCATGATGATGCTAGAGATGTCACTATTGATAGTGAGGGTGTATTGCGGATGCAGGGCCGGATATGCGTGCCCAATATTGATGGCCTTCGTGAGTTGATATTGGAAGAGGCCCATAGCTCGCGGTATTCTATTCATCCAGGAGCCGCGAAGATGTATCAGGATTTGAAGCAGCATTACCGGTGGAGAAAGATGAAGAAAGATATTGTGAGCCATGTGGCTCGGTGTCTAAACTGTCAGCAGGTCAAGTATGAGCATCAGAGACCTGGTGGTGTATTCCAGCGTATTGATATTCCCGAGTGGAAGTGGGAAAGGATTACTATGGACTTTGTTAGTGGACTCCCTCGGACAGCGAGGAAGTTTGATTCAGCTTGGGTGGTGGTGGATAGGTTGACCAAGTCAGCTCACTTCATCCCAGTGTGTACTACTTATTCCTCAGAGCGGTTGGCAGAGATATTCATCCGTGAGATAGTGAGATTGCATGGAGTTCCCATTTTTATTATATCTGACAGAGGTACCCAGTTCATATCTCAGTTTTGGAGGACATTTCAGCGAGAGTTGGGTTCACAGGTAGAGCTGAGCACAACATTTCATCCACAGACGGATGGGCAGTCTGAGCGTACTATTCAGATATTAGAGGATATGTTGCGTGCTTGTGTCATTGATTTTGGTGGTTCATGGGTTGATTATTTGCCTCTTGCGGAGTTTGCTTATAATAATAGCTATCACTCCAGCATTCAGATGGCACCGTATGAAGCTTTATATGGGAGGCGGTGTAGGTCTCCAGTTGGTTGGTTCGAGCCCGGCGAGGCTAGGTTGTTGGGGACAGAGTTAGTCCAAGATGCCTTAGACAAGGTGAAGGTGATTCAGAGAGACTTCGCACAGCTCAGTCGCGTTAGAAGAGTTATGCGGACCGGAAGGTCCGAGATGTGTCTTATTCAGTAGGTGAGAAGGTGTTGCTGAAGGTTTCGCCTATGAAGGGTGTTATGAGGTTTGGAAAGAAAGGGAAGTTGAGCCCAAGGTTTATCGGACCTTTTGAGGTGCTTAGAAAAGTTGGGGAGGTGGCCTATATGCTTGCTTTGCCACCCAGTTTGTCAGGGGTTCACCCGGTGTTCCATGTATCTATGCTCCGGAAGTATGTCGGAGACCCGTCTCATGTGTTGGACTTCAGCACGATACAGCTAGATGAGGATTTGACTTATGATGTGGAACCAGTAGCCATTTTGGGTCGACAGGTTTGTAAACTGAGATCCAAGGATATGGCTTCAGTGAAAGTGCAGTGGAGAGGTCGTCCCGTGGAAGAAGTAACTTGGGAGACCGAGCAGGAGATGCGGAGCAGATATCCTTACTTGTTTGATGCTCCAGGTATGTTTCTTAACCCACTCGCGGACGAGCGTTTATTTAAGTTGGGGAGAATGTAACGACCTGGCTCGTCGTTATGGGAATTACCACCCCGTTACCTTGTATTTACATATCTTATGCTTTTATAACAGTATTAGAGTATATCGGGTGAGTTGGAGTGATTTGGATTGGAAATAAAGCAAATAGTATGTTTGAAGGAAACTTGAATATGGGAAGTCAACCAAGAGTTGACTATTGAGTTAGAGTGCTCGGAACCGGATTCTGATGATTCGACTAGTTTCGGGGGATCATTTATGACTTAGAAGAGCAATCGGAATTGAATTCGGAGGTCCGGTGTAGTTTTAAGCTTGAATTGGCGAAGGTTGATTTTTGGCAAAAATCGGATGGTAGGTGATATTTTGATCCCGGGGTCGGAATGGAATTCCGACAATTTCTGTAGCTTCGTTATGTGATTTTGGATATGTTTGCAAATTTTCAGGTCATTCCGACATCGTTTGATCGGGTTTTGGATTGAATGTTAGTTTTGAAAGTTTTGAAGAAACTTAGGCTTGAATTCGTGTGTAAATGGTGATTTTGATGTTAAGGATGGTGTTTTTGTGATTGGAACAAGTCCGTATCATGTTTTGGAGTATGTTGGTGGCTTTCTTTGGGGTCCCGGGGGCCTCGGGATGATTTTGGACCATCAACCGAGCATATGGGACTTGGCAAAATCTGCAGAAAACTGCAGGTTTCTGCCCAGTCATTTAGACCTTCGCGTTCGCGTGGCATGGGTCGCGTTCGCAAAGGCCAGGTGAATCAATGCATCGCGTTCGTGGTCGGGGTGTCGCGTTCGCGTAGGCCAGGGGTGTTATGCATCGCGATCGCGTTCCTGGGGTCGTGTTCGCGTAGGGTCGTGAGAGTGTGCATCGCGTTCGCGTGACTGGGAGTCGCGAACGCGTAGAAGGATTTTGGGCGACTGGGAATCTTGTTCATCGCGAACGCGTGGAGGGGTTCGCGTTTGTGTAGGGTAAGTCCGGGTCGAGCGTCGCGAACGCGTGGGAGTCGTCGTGTTCGCGTAGAGTAAAAGGGAGTTGTTCATCGCGAACGCGTGGGAGCTCACGCGAACGCGTAGAACAAAATGTTCTGGCAGTGAATTTATATCACAGAACAGAGGGCTTACGGGTTTACACCCCCAAAATACAATTTTGAGCCCTAGAGAGAAGAAAACTCGAGGAAATCACCGGGAAATCATCGGGTATTCATCGGAGGTAAGATTCTTGACTCAAAAACATCATTTTATGGTAGAATTAACATCAATCTTCATGAAATTGGGTTGAAATCTTGAAGAAATGTGGCCTAGACATTGAAAACGGGATTTTGAGTTTTGGGAGGCCATTTGAACTCCGATTTTGATAAATTTTATGTGCACGGACTCGTGGCGAGATGAGGGTTGCGTTGGTACTAATTTCGGAATTTTCCGAGCAGTGGGCCCGGGGTCGGGTTTTACCAACTTAGTGTATTTATGCGAATTTCATGTAAATTGAAACGGGTTATGATTCTTTGACCCGTATTTGATATAATTATTGTGGTTTGACTAGATTCTACGCACGAGGGAGCTAAATTCAAAGGAAAAGGCATCGCGGACGAGTCTACGACCGGCTAGAGGTGAGTAGTTTGTGTATATGGTAGCCTGAGGGTTCGAAACCCCAGCTTAGCACATTGTGACGCTAGTAGGGCGTGGCTCGCACACCGTGGCAGGTGCGGGATTGATTGTGACTAGGGATTGAGACTTGGTCCATCCCGGATGTGAATAATATGCTATTAGTGTTGAAAATACACTGTATTTGATATGTTTGTGGGCGGTAAGCCTTGTTTGGGGCCTTGTGCCGACCTGTAGCGTCCTTAGAGGACAATATTTATGTGATAGCTATATTTGCTTAAATCACTGATCTCAGTCCTGGAAATTGAAATCACCTTTTGAAATGCTAAGTCACCGGCTTTTGCAAATTTAATAAAGTTAAAGTATTTTTCATAAATTATTAACTAGAAACTGGAAGTAAGAAAAATGAATTGTTTTATGACTTATTTGCTTATTGTGGACTGAGCATGGGATCGGGCTGCACGCCACAGTGGTTGATATGAGGATTGGGCTGCACGCCGCAGCAGTATTGCGCTTGGGCTGTAGGAGCCCCTCCGGAGTCTGTACACACCCCCAGTGAGCGCCGTCGGCGTTAAATTGGATCGGGCTACACGCCGTAGCAGTTATGTGCATTGCATTGCATCCTTATTTGTTAAATTACTCTGTAGTAGCTGAATTGTACTGTTGATGCTAGTTCGTAAGAGATTCGGACTGTAGTGTAGCTTCATATTGTGGTATTTTGTGGATTTCGTACTTTCAGCTACTTTTATATATTTATTACTCACCGAGTACTTAGTACTCACCCCTACTCCCTACACCTTTTGTGTGCAGACTCAGGTACTCAAGCAGGAGCAGTAGACAGGCATTTCCAGTGTCATATCGAGTTGCTGAGGTAGCTGCCTACGTTCGCAGAACCTAGCTTCTCCTCTCCTTTCCAGTGTCAATTGTATTTTGTATTCAGACTTGAGTATTTCTATATAGTACTCTCTATTCCTGTTGGGTTTTGTTAGAGGCTCTAGACTCGTGACTCCGGATCTTTGGGAGTGTCAGTATTTTGATTATTATTATTATTATTGGAGTTCTTAAACTCATATATTCTTCTTGGGTTGTCCATTTGGGACTGGTATTAGATGAAATCAGTAATTGTTGGTCTGGCTGGCCTAGCTTGATTGTTGGGCGCCATCACGACCGGATTTGGGTCGTGACAATTGTCTTTTTATAAAGTAACATAAATATAGCTGTGCAATGTTCTAATTTAAACATGAAAAAGAAGTTTAATTAAGACTACGGAATTGAGTTAATTAACCTCAATGAACTCGATTAATTGGCCAATTGATTTAACTTTAACACTGCCTTTCTCCAACTCATCCGATACAGAGTAACTTTGTTGAGAGATGGATTGAGTAAGCCTCTCAGAATTATTATCCCGAACATTAAGCAATCTATATATGATAATAATATCAACAATTACATGTATACTTCAATATTTTATGAAAGATATATCATCATTTTAATTGAATAAATGTAAATAATAATATATCATATAATTAGGAACCATTTTTTAAAATCATCTGACTGAGGAAAGCTTGGATTAATCCATAGCTTTGAAGCATTCCAAGTGTTGCGCACAGAATATAAATCTACAAAAGAATAGTCTTGTAAGATGAAATGAATAACTTTAACAAATAAATAGTAAATAGTGTAATTATATTTGGCCTTGAAATTTGTGAGCCTTTATAAGTTGCATAACAACGATAACATGGTCGTTGTTAGAACTTATCAAATAAGGTACAATTTCGTCAACAAACTCCCCCCCAAAATGTTGCAGACAACTTCTTCCTCCTATAAAAAGGAAAACTTCATGTAACACATGTATTTTTAGTCATAAGGCTTCAATTTCCATCAAATGTGTAATGTTACCCATCATCTTCAAGTTCAATATCCATAAACTTGCTAGAATTGCCACCTTGTATTTTCATGTGAACCTTGCTAAAATTGACAATTTCTCCGATAACATCTACATAAAACAAAAAGTGTTAAAATATTATGATTGAAGAAAGGTTGTAATTAAATATAGTGATTAAAACTGTTATTTACCAAATAATTCTGTCTCGTTCACATCGATCTTATTCATGAGTTCATCATATGGTCGCAAATTAAATATATTCATTGTGAAAAGTGGATCAGTTGTTTCAACGACCGTTGTTCGTTGAGTAAAGGTTAGCCTCAATACATGCTTCGTGCTGTTGAACTTCTCTTTGTTATGACAAACGATAAAGTTTGCCATATGATATAATGCAAGTTCTTTAATTTTTGTTTTGAAAATATGTAAAACTGACTTGCCAACTGTAGCACTTATGCGATCATCCTATAAAAAATAACATGAAAATACAGTTCGTTAAACAAATATATGATTTAAAGTAATATAATTTAAAAGTACAGTTAACTGCTATAACAGAATGAACTTTGAAGTACTGATAAACCTGGGAAAATGTTATATTTCAAGCAGAGTACAAAGCAAATGTAACATGTGTTAGTTTATCAGTATTTTGCTTTTGTTCATATACTTCATTGATTTGATATATTATTAGCTTAGTATCTTTGATCGGCACATACATATTGATTTTGGTAAGATGGTCTATTAATGCATATTCAGAAGACAGAAGACAGAAACTTTAGAATGAACAGTATTTAAAGCATTACACCAAACGTGAAACAGAAGGCTGTTGAAAACAGTCAAAACATGTGCATTTCATCTTCTAAAGGGTCACTTTATATGTGCATAGCGAACATATGTACACTACCTTTTCATCTTGTAAAACCATTTCGATCGACATTATACTGCCTGGATTGAAACGATCTGGTACTCTCACAAACGAATTACCCGAATTTTCAACTTCCATTGCATCTTAGAAATTGATATATCCTTGATGAAATCATTGTGAGAATTCATCTTTCTTATAAATGTGAAGTGTTGTTCGAAATGTGAAGTGCAGACAGAAATGTGAAGTGCTGTAGAAATGAGTTTTTGACAGCAGAATTGTACATATAAATGGTGTTGAAATGAGCAGTTGGTAGAGGAGCTGTAATCGTGTGAATACTAATGGGATATGATAGTTTTTACATGTCAAAGGGACGTGTATAGTGGATATAAAAATGAACTCCATTTACACTACCATGTGGGTTGTCAAACTTCTTTACGTGTATAGCAGTTTCATTTAACTGGCAGTTTATCCATACGTGTATAGCAGTTCAATTTAACTTGTATTCGACAGTTTATGAATCCAAGTGGCTTATCCTTATCTTTTAATACTGGTATAGCATAGCAGTAGCGATACTATTTAGTACTGGTATAGCAGTTACATAATTATAGTATTTCGGCAGTTTACTATCAATATTTTTGAAAAATTCAAAACATCATTTCGACAGTTTGTATTTTGACAGTTTACTATCAATAAAGTTTTGAAAAATTCAAAACATCATTTCGACAGTTTACTTGGAAACAGTTTTTTCCTATTCCTGCATTTCCACACATGCAGCTCAACTGTTTTTTTAGGCGTCCTGTTTTTGAAAAATAGGAATGGTTTTTTTCAGTTTCCTACAAATTAGGATTCCTGTCCTAATATACCATGTGGATTTTATGAATCCAAGTGGCTTAATGAGAGGCCAATATCCTTGGCTTTTAATAATATATAGATTAAATAGAAGGGAAATGAAAAGACAAATTCGAATTGTTGAATAAGTTAAGCGAGTTGAGCTAAACTTATAGTTCACTAATGTAAATCCACATAAATTTTGAATAATGTTATAAAATAAAGACCGTAAAGTAAATAAATCTAAGACAAGTGTATATAGAGAGAGATGGATCTTATTCAACTTCAAGCTCCAGTACATAGTGAACTGAAAACTCCTCTATTTATAAAAGAAAGTAAGTTGTTGTGTAAGCTGCTTGTAAGTTGCTACTGCAAGCTGCTGTGTAAGCTGCTATTGTACCAGCTATAGATAATTTCTACCAGAAATAATATTTATCCATAACGGAGTACTAAATGAATATCCATAATATATATTTATAACACTCCCCCTTGGATGTTCATTTAAAAGATAATGTGTCTCATTCAAACCTTACTAAGAAAAATCTAGGGGAAAAAAATCTTAGTGAAGGAAAAAGAGTACACATATTTAGTAATATGCATTACTGTGTGCCACGTTAAAAACCTTATAAGGAAAACTTCATGGAAAAAATATTAGTAAGGAAAAAAGAGTGCATCGCGTATTTTACTCCCTCTAATGAAAACCATGTTTCAAATATTCAAGTTTTCGCATTCCAGTCTTGTATACCATCTTCTCAAAAGTTAAATTTATAGAGAATATTATCCGCCACTATTTTAGGTTTATTTAAATTAATCTCATTAAACCAAGAAGCTGCTACAAGTCATTTCATTAAGTTGCTTGCAACCTGCCTGCACAACTGCTTGTAGAAAACTTCAATGGAGTACAAAATGGATAATCTTCTTTAGGAAGATTATCTACAACGGAGTAATAAATGGACATTCACAAAAATATTTTTAAAATATTCCTCCTTGGATGTTCATTATTATGTCCCTCGTTAAAACCTTATTAGGAAAAATCCCGTGGGAAAAAATTATAGTCAAGGAAAAATAGTAGACTAATAATATACGTTACAAGTTGCCTCATTAAAAACCTTACCAGGAAGAATTCAGTGGAAAAAAATCCGAGCAAGGGAAAAAGAGTACAATGCAGAGACTTGGGTATATCTGGACCAGGAAGTTCATCATTCTCTTGTGGAGGTAAGAACGATCCTTAATGTGTGTAGGAGAAGAACTATATCTTGCTAGTAAATTAACGAAAAATACTATTTTAGGCTTTGTAGCACTAGCAAGATATATTAGTACACCAATTGCACTGAGATAAGGTACTTCGGGATCAAGGAGTTCCTCATCCTCTTCTGGAGGTCGGAACAAATCTTTATCCACTTCAAGTGAATGAACAACAACTGGCGTACTCAATGAGTGCACTTTGTCCATGTAAAAGCATTTTAAGACCCTTTATGGATAGGAAGATTGATGGATAAAGATCTCCTGTGCAAAATGTTCAATTTGCAGACCAAGACAAAATTTTGTCTTCCTAAGATCTTTCATCTCAAATTCTTTCTTAAGATATTCAATTGCCTTTTGGATCTCTTCTAGAGTTCCAACAAGATTTATGTCATCAACGTAAACAATAAGTAATTTTCACTTTCTGATTTTGGAGCTTTGTTTGCATGCCACATAACTTGCTGAGATTTATCACTTTCTTAATTTTCAAGTACCTGAACTTCTTCTGGAGTTTCATGAAATGTTATGTCGTGGACTCTTCTAGAGCTCATTCCTCCTCATTATGATCATTTTGATCAATAGCTCCTTAATATTTTTCAAGGATTGTTACCTTCGAAACCAATTGGTCTACCACGCTTTATGCATATAGTAAACTCTATCTTTTAAGGTCTTTAAATTTTAATAGAAGCATTTGCAGCTAAAATATGATATTTAATTTTGGATCAACAAATGCTTCTGGCATTTGACTTGAATTATCTTTTAAGTGGGGATCATATAAATAACAATTCGATTCATATATCATATTTTCAGCTGTATATTCCACCCCCAAATGTTAGAAAGCTAACATGTATTCCCAATATTCTTTGGAAAATATATCTTTGTGCATTGTGGTAGAGAAATTAATCATATACTGCACATCAAAAAATAGTAAAAATATTTAGTTTCTGATCCTAAACCAATTGTGAGGGGAGGACTTATCATATATTGTTGGTCTAATGCATACAAGTGTTGCTATATGCAAATTAGAAAATCCTCGACCAATACATGAAGCTTTGTTCTCATAAGCAATGGTTTAGCCATTAATGTCACGACCCTAGTTCACCAATTGTGAACATGTCGTGATGGCACCCAGTCCCCACTACTAGGTAAGCCTAACACGTTGCGGAATATACAAGTTATAAATACTTAAATAAGAAACAGCGGAAAAAAATAGCATAAAAGATATGTAATCCGTACCGCTTGGCACATACATCCGTCACACAATGAATAAAACACTACCAAGATCCGGAACCCCACGGTAACACAGACTAAAAGAGAAAATACAACCGTGGCTCTATGTGTAAAGAGTATCTAACAACGAAATGAAGAAAAATGTCAACTAGTACTACTAGAATAGAAGGAAAGCCTCCGGATCCGCGGACGTAGCAGATCATACCTCGAGGTCTCCAGAAAAGCTGCGAAAATCACCTAGCACGAGCCTGCTCTGATGTACCTGGATCTGCACAACAAAAGTGTGCAGAAGAGTAGCATGAGTACACCACAACGGTACTCAGTAAGTGCCAAGCCTAACCTCGATGGAGTAGTGACGAGGAAGGTCAGGGCCCTACTGAGAAACAATAATATAATGATGATAACAAAAATAAACAGTTTAAATGATAATAATTTCCGAAATAACAACAATAAGATGATTACTGCAACTGTCTACAATTAAGCTAACAACAAATAAACAACTCAGTAAAACAATTCCAGGACCTGTGGGAATTGAACCCACAGTCCCATTCTCAGTACCTCTGGGTCTCCGAGAATCGAACCCGTAGTCCATATTTCCGGGAATTGAATAACTCAATAATATCTCAATAACTCAGGATCTCCGGGAATTGAACCCGCAGTCCCTACCAATAAGTCAGGATCTCGGGAATCGAACCCGTAGTCCACATTTCAATAATCTCAGGATCTCGGGAATCGAACCCGTAGTCCACATTTCAATAATCTCAGGATCTCGGGAATCGAACCCGTAGTCCATATTTCAATAATCTCAGGATCTCGGGAATCGAACCCGTAGTCCACATTTCAATAATCTCAGGATCTTGGGAATCGAACCCGTAATCCATATTTCAATAATCTCAGGATCTCGGGAATCGAACCCGTAGTCCATATTTCAAAAATCTCAGGATCTCGGGAATCGAACCCGTAGTCCACAACCACAACAAGTAAAGGGATAAACAGAGAGAAGTATAATATGCTTAACGATAACTTCGCCGATGAACAGCGCCAGCGATTACCAAGAAAACTCAAGTAAGTCAATTAAGCAACTAGACAGCTAGATTCTATCTAATCATGCTTTTCTAACTACTACCGGGTAGGAATATCGAATTTAACAACTAAAAATAGGAATATCACTCATTGAACATTTTGAGTAAAGTATGTGATCAACAACCAGCGCATGTACACGCCCGTCACCTCGCGTACAAGGCATTTAAAGTATCACAATAATATCCTAGGGGTGAAAGTCCCCCACACGAAGTTAGACAAGCCACTTACCTCAATTTCGGTACAAAACCGCGAAGCAATAACCCTCCTGCCACGAATGTCGGCCTCCACAAGTGTAGTAATAAAAATCAATAGAATCACATCAAAATAGGCCAATTGAGCATTACCCAATCAAAATAACTCAAAATGCACCAAAACCCACAAGTTGCCAAAACCCGACTTTCGGTAGACTTATCGAAAAATCACGAAAATTATATTTTCGGGTTCCTTATCTCAATACGAGTCTAGGCATATAAAATTTACCAAAATCGGACTCCATTTGACCACTCAAATCAGAGATTTTCTAACATTTAGGCCTAGGGCTCAAACCCACCTTTAATCCCCCATTTTCAGTGAAATAATCACGGATTTCATGATAAACCAACGAATTAAGGTCAAGAAACTTACCCCCGATGATTTTCCGATGATACCCCAGCGTTTCCCCTTCAAAAACCTCTCTTGGAGCTCAAAAATGGCGTTTTTTTGTATGGGGGTCGCGGGTGTTATGTTCTGAACTTAAGCTCACTGCCAGACCCCATTGCTCATCACGTTCGCGTTACTGTTCACGCGTTCGTGATGAACAACTCAACTTCTTCTACGCGAACGCGAAGTAACCCACGCGTTCGCGATGACCTGCAAAAATTACCTATTGCGAACGCGACGCTCCACACGCGTCCGCGAAGCACAATTTCCCTTCCTCAACGCGAACGCGACGACTCCCACGCGTTCGCGAAGAACAATCTTCCAATCGCCCGTTTTTCTTCTACGCGTACGCGACACTTGGGACACGAACGCGGTGCTTCCTCTTTCCCTACTATGCGATCACGACTCAAGGGACGCGAACGCGATGCTTTGCCCTACCATGGCTACGCGAACGCGGCCATTGCCACGCGAACGCGTAGGCTTAACGTCTACTACACTACTGCTGCATTTTCTGCAGAAATTTCCAAGTTCCAAATGCTGCTTGATGGTCCGAATTCATCCCGAGGCTTCCCGGGACCCCAACGAAAACCACCAACATACTCCAAAACACGATACGAACTTATTCCAATCATAAAAACACGTCTAACAACATCAAAACCCATAATTCACATCGAATTCAAGCCTAAATTCCTTAAAACTTTCCGAATTGCACATCCGATCTAAAACCCAACCAAACGACGTCCGAATGACCTGAAAATTTGCGGACATATCCAAAATCACATAACGAAGCTACAGAAATTGTCGGAATTCCATTCCGACCCCCGGATCAAAATCTCATCTATCGTTCGGATTCGCCAAAATTTCAACCTTCGGCATTTCAAGCCTAATTGAGCTACGAACCTCCAAAATACATTCCGAACGCGCTCCTAACCCCGAAATCACCCAACGGATCTAATGGAACCATAAGATTTCCGTTCCGAGATCGTCTTAACACTGTTCCGGCTACGGACCGTTTTCTAGCTTTAAAGCTCTCATTTAGAGACTAAGTGTTCCAAAATGCTCCAAATTTCAGAACCGACTCTCTGGGCAAACCACAATAGCAGAAATGAACTTAGGGGAACAGTTAAATTGGGGATTGGGGCGTAATTTTCTAAAATGACCGGTCGGGTCGTTACATCTTCCCACACTTAAAGATTCGTTCGTCCTCGAACGAGCATAGGAAACATACCCGGAGTAGTGAAAAGATGAGGGTACTGGCTGCGCATATCCTGCTCGGTCTCCCAAGTCGCCTCCTCGACCGGCTGGCCCCGCCACTGAACCTTTACCGAAGCGATATTCTTTGACCTTAGCTTTCTGACTTGCCTGTCTAGAATGGCTACTGGCTCCTCAACATAAGACAGATCCTTGTCTAGTTGAACAGATGTGAAATCCAACACATGCAACGGTCACCATGGTATCTCCGGAGCATGGAGACATGAAATACGGGGTGAACTCCGGCTAGGCTGGGAGGTAAGGCCAACTCATAAGCAACCTCCCCAACACGCCTCAAAATCGCAAAAGGGCCAATAAACCTAGGACTCAGCTTTCCTTTCTTCCCAAACCTCATAACGCCCTTCATGGGCGAGACTCGAAGCAGAACCCGCTCACCAACCATAAAAGCCACATCGCGAACCTTCTTGTCCGCATAACTCTTCTGTCTAGACTGGGCCGCACGAAGTCTGTCCTGAATCACCTTGACCTTGTCCATAGCCTCCTGAACCATATCAGTACCTAGCAACCTGGCCTCGCCCGGCTCAAACCAACCCACGGGAGACCTGCACCTCCTACCATATAGGGCCTCGTATGGTGCCATCTGAATACTAGACTGGTAGCTGTTGTTATAAGCAAACTCTGCCAGCGGCAAGAAGTGATCCCATGAACCTCCAAACTCAATCACGCACGCACGGAGCATATCCTTCAAAATATGAATAGTGCGTTCGGACTGCCCATCAGTCTGGGGGTGAAAGGCTGTGCTCAGCTCTACCCGAGTACCTAACTCCTGCTGTACGGCTCTCCAGAACCGTGAAGTGAACCGAGTGCCTCTATCCGAAATGATGGAAACTGGAATACCATGCAGCCGAACTATCTCCCTGATATAGATCTCCGCCAGTCGTTCCGATGAATACGTAGTGCTCACCGGTATAAAATGGGCGGACTTGGTCAGCCGATCCACAATGACCCAAATGGAATCAAACTTCCTAACCGTCCGTGGAAGTCCAGATACGAAGTCCATGGTAATGCGCTCCCATTTCCACTCGGGAATCTCAATTCGCTGCATCAATCCACCCGGACGCTGATGCTCATACTTCACCTGCTGGCAGTTGAGGCATCCGGAAACATAATCAACTATATCCCTCTTCATCCGCCTCCACCAGTAATGCTGTTTCAAGTCCTGATACATCTTCGCGGCTCCCGGATGGATGGAATACCGCGAGCTACGGGCCTCTGCTAGAATCAGCTCTCGAAAATTATCTACATTAGGCACACAGATGCGCCCCTGCATCCTCATAACTCCATCATCTCCGATGGTAACATCTCGAGCATCACCACGCCGAACTCTATCCCGGAGGACAAGCAAACGAGGGTCGTCGAACTGACGCTCCCTGATGCGGTCAGATAGAGAAGACCGAGAAATCACACAAGCCAGAACCCGGCTGGGCTCCGAAAGATCCAGTCTAACAAACTGTCTGGCTAAAGCCTGAACATCCATCGCCATAGGCCTCTCTGAAACTGGTAGATGCGCCAAACTCCCCAAACTCTCTGCTCGACGACTCAAGGCATCGGCAACCATATTAGCCTTGCCCGGATGATAGAGAATAGTAATATCATAGTCCTTCGGTAGCTCCAACCATCTCCTCTGACGCATATTCAGGTCCTTCTGCTTAAGCAAGTGCTCTGCAAGCTCCGGTGATCAGTGTAGATCTCACAAGGAACCCTATATAAATAATGACGCCAAATTTTCAAGGCGTGAACAATGGCAGCTAGCTCCAAATCATGCACAGGGTAATTCTTCTCATGCACCTTCAGCTGTCTCGACGCGTAGGCAATCACCCTACCATCCTGCATCAATACCGCACCGAGTCCAACTCGCGAGGCATCACAATATACAGTATAAGACCCCGAACCTGTAAGCAACATCAATATAGGGGCCGAAGTCAACGCTGTCTTGAGCTTCTGAAAGCTCGCCTCACACTCGTCTGTCCACCGAAAAGGGGCACCCTTTTGGGTCAATCTAGTCATAGGTGCTGCAATCGAAGAGAACCCCTCTACGAAACGACGGTAATAGCCCGCCAAACTAAGGAAACTGCGAATCTCAGTAGTGGAGGAGGGTCTGGGCCAACTCTGCACGGCCTCCACCTTCCTCGGATCTACTCGAATACCATCACTCGACACCACGTGGCCCAAAAATGCCACTAAACTCAACCAGAATTCACATTTAGAGAACTTGGCATAAAGCTGCTTCTCCCTCAGAATCTGAAGCACTATCCTCAAATGCTGCTCGTGCTCTTCCCGGCTCCGGGAATATACTAGAATATCATCAATGAAAACAATCACGAACGAGTCCGGATAAGGCCTGAACACAATGTGCATCAAATGCATAAAGGCTGCTGGGGCATTAGTCAGCCCAAAAGACATCACGAGGAACTCATAGTGACCATACCGGGTCCTGAAGGTAGTCTTCGGGATATCTGGCTCCCGAATCTTCAGCTGGTGATACCCAGAGCGCAAATCAATCTTAGAAAACACCTGTGCACCCTGTAACTGGTCAAATAAATCATCAATACGGGGCAAAGGTGTAAGGCCCCGTAAAATTTTTGTGCATGAAACCTAGTAGATGTGGTGTCATGGTCCGAATGATGTGTTAGGAATGCGTAGAATTCTTCGCGGCGAGCTTGCGAGCCGCGGTTCGGACCCTTGGTAGTGATTTAAGTTTCAAAAATGTAGAGAATAAAATTTTCCAGAAAAATGTCAAATGTGCGGTCAAGAATGCGACCGCAAACCTGACATGCGGACCGCATTCTGACCGCAAATCGTTCCAGAGAGTTGCCCAAATCCGTGTCAAATGTGCGGTCGATATGCGATCGCATGTCAATCTGCGGTGCACTTTTGCGACCGCAGAATCAACATGCGGTCCGCATAGTGACCGCATGTCTTAACAGAACCTGCGTAATTTTTTGGGCCATTCTGCGGTCACTATGCGGACCGCATGTTGATTCTGCGGTCGCATAGTGCACCGCATAATTGACCCCGGCCCAGATTTTTGTAACATTTTGACCCGATCTCTTCTTTAATATAACACCTTTCTTCTTCATTTTATCATATCATCTCACCAAAATTAGAGAGAGAAGAGAGGGTTTTTAGAGAGAGAAGTTCTTCATCTTCAAAGATTGTTCCAACTACTTAATTCCAAGGGATCCTAGGGCAAGGATTCAACTTCCCCAATATTTTCAAGGTAAAAACCCTAACTATTTTCTTTGATTTTCAGTTTTAATTGGGTAAAGAGAGGTTTTCATATAATAGCTTTTAAAAGTAGAATTTCTACACTCATGCATGATTTTTTGAACTTGATTTCTAGTAAAAAGAAGTGAGTAGAAGTAAGAGTCTTCAAAAACAAGGTTGGCAAGAGTAGGATATCTTGTGTAAGCATAAAGTAGGAGGAAAAATCATCACCAGGTATGTATGGCTAATTTTGATTCTTGTGAAATCGCCTATATGTGTGAAGTTTGTTGTTTTGTGTTAAATTGACAAATTGTGTGAAATTCTTGATGTTGTTGTTGGATATTCAAAGTTTCTTGTTGAGTTATGAGTGATGTAAAATGAGAGTTTAATTTGGCAAAAGAATTGTGAATAATGACTGTGATGGCCTATATGGCACCTTGTGGAAAACAAACGAAACACTTGAGAATTGGTTTATCGTGGAAAGAGATGAAACACTTGAATTGTGGAAATATTGTAACATGGTTGTGATATTGAATTGAGAAGAAATTGAGAACATGAACCAATGTGTAAGTTGCTTACTTGAACTTGTTGAAATTGTGTGTAGTACCTTATCTGCTGTTTGAAATTGTTGTGTTTTCAACTGTAAGGCGGGGTCGTGTCGCGCGCCGCGACGTGGTGAAATAAGGTGTGGGTTGGGGTGATAAGGGTGGCCGAGGTAATAAGGGTGGTCAGGGGCAATAAGGATGGAAAGCGATCGAAATCGCTATTGAAAATTGATACATAAATCAATAATGTGAAATTGTGAAAGGAGACAACAGGAGAGTTTGCAACCTGTGGGGCACTGATTGCCCCTTTGTTTGACTACTTGTACTTTACGTGATTGATTGGTTATTGTTAAATTGGTTGATTGTAGAAAGTGCTTTGTGTTGAGAATTATTTGAAATAAGGAAAATGTGGAAACATGGTTGGCTGGCTTAATTAATTGTTGATGTAATTTAATGGCTTGAGTTTACTTGGGACAAAGTTTGTCCATACATACCAGTACAATTCAAGTGTACTGACGTCCCTTTTTCCGGGGGCGCTACATTCGTGTTATGATTGTAGGTGGATCAGTAGCAGGCACTTCAGCTCATCGGCAGTAGTATCCTTCTCCTTCCACCGCCCGTTTTGGTGAGCCCCTTTCTTCCTCGGGGCCTTGTGTGGTTCATGCCACTCGGTTTAGATTTCATTTTGGTTTTGTAAGGTATAGCCGGAGCCTTGTTACCGGCAAGTATTGTATTTCCCTTTTTGTATCCTAGAGGCTCTGTAGACATGTAAACCTGTGGGACTCCAGTATTATGTAGATATTATGTTATGTCGGGCGTTGTAAAAATTACAAACTTGTTAATGAATCACTCGTATGGTTTTATTTGTTAAATGTGAAATCAATTATGATTAGTAATATATGTGGTTAATGAGAAACAGTCAACACAGGGGTAACGCGTGGGAATGAAAGGCACCCAGGAACACATGTGCGCCCTGTAACTGGTCAAATAAATCATCAATACGGGGAAAAGGATACCGGTTCTTCACCGTAACCTTATTCAGCTGACGATAGTCAATACACATACGCATAGAACCGTCCTTTTTCTTCACAAACAATATAGGAGCACCCCAAGGCGAAACACCGGGTCGAATGAAACCCTTACCCAAAAACTCCTGTAACTGATCCTTTAACTCCTTCAACTCGGGAGGAGCCATACGGTACGATGGAATAGAAATGGGCTGAGTGCCCGGCAACATATCAATAGCTAAATCAATATCTCTGTCGGGCAACATGCCCGGGAGATCAGCTGGAAATACATCAGTGAAATCATGTATTACTAGAATGGAATCAATAGAGGGAGTGTCAATACTGACGTCCCGCACATAGGCTAGATAAGCAGCACACCCCTTCTCAACCATACGCTGAGCTCTGAGAAAAGAAATAACACGGCTAGGGGTATGATCTAGAGTACCACTCCACTCAATATGTGGAATGCCTAGCATAGCCAGCGTCACGGTCTTAGCGTGACAATCAAGAATAGCATAATGGGGCGACAACCAGTCCATGCCCAGAATAATATCAAAATCAACCATCCCGAGCAGCAATAGATTCGCTCTGGTCTCAAAATCACAAATGGTAACCAAACACGACCGATATACGCGGTCCACAGCCAAAGAATCACCCACCGGAGTGGAAACATAAATGGGGGCACTAAAAGAATCCCGAGGCACACCCAGATGAGAAGCAAAGTAAGAAGACACATATGAAAAAGTGGAACCAGGGTCGAATAGAACCGATGCCTCCCTGTGACTAACCAGAATAATACATGTGATAACAGAATCAGATGCAACAGCCGCAGCGCGATCAGGAATAGCATAGAATCTGGCCTGTCCCCCCTCTCGAGGGCGGCCTCTGGAACCCTGACCCCCGCCCCTGGCTGGCTGGGCAGGTGGAGTGGCGGCTCGGGGCCGGAATGATAGCCTGCCGGCCCCGAGAACCACGCGGATGCTGTGATGACCGATGCGGGGCTCCTCTCCCGCGCCCGGGGCACTCCCTAACCGGATGGCGAGTATCCCCGCACTCAAAACAAGCTCGGGAGGACGCGGTGGGTGTGATCGACCGGCCTCACCCCCACTAGTCCGACCCCCGGAAGGACCCCGTGCGGGAGGTGCACTGAAACCGGGGAGCATAATAAGGCTCCCGAGGTGCCGGAAGACACGGAGTACTACCGGCTGCGGCAATGCCGAGTGAACTGGTCGACCGGAATAACCCCCGCCAAAACGACCGGCTGATGAAGTGCGGGCACCGGAGAAATGGCCCGACTCACGAGACCTCTTGGCCTCTCTCTCTCTCTCCGCTCTCTAGGGAGCATACTCTCGATCCTCTTGGCAATGCTAACCGCCTGCTGATAAGATATATCTGTCTCAAGCTCTCTGGCCATGCTGGATCGGATAGGCGGAACAAGGCCCTCAATAAATCTCCGCACTCTCTCCCGAACCGTGGCTACCAAAGCCGGTGCATGCCTGGCTAGACGGGTGAAACTGATAGCATACTCCGATACTGACATGGAGCCCTGTCGCAACCGCTCAAACTCCGAGCGCCAAGAATCCCTAAGGCTCTGTGGAACAAACTCCCTCAAAAACAGATCTGAAAATTGCGTCCAAGTCAATGAAGCAGACTCCTCTGGACTATCCAACTCATACGTGCGCCACCAATCATAAGCGGCCCCACGAAACCGAAAAGCAGTGAAGGAAACCCCGCCGGTCTCCACAATCCCCATAGTACGAAGAATACGATGACACTCCTCTAGAAAACCCAATGCATCATCTCGAAGCCAAACCACTAAACACCGGAGGGTCATATTTCTCGAACCTCTCCAATCTACGCCGCTCGTCCTCGGAGGCCGGCTGGTCCACCTCCCGGTTGTGCTCGGGGCGGCAGGAGGCATAACCAAAACATCTCGGAACCTGTCCCACCGGCACACGCCGCGGGAGTCCGGGCCCCTCCCCCGCCCGAGATGTAGCCGCGATGAAAGCGAGCGATCCCGCCCGAGCTAAGTGCGGTATACATACTCATCGAACCGGGCCGGTGGTCTCTCGTAGTGCTTCGGAGTAGTAGCCAGTTGTAGTCGGTGTACCGGTGTCCGCGCTCCAACCTGGTCTACCCGCGGCACCTCGGCCGGCGGCGCGCGCGGGTGCTGTGGCCGCACCTCGGGCATGTCCTCGTCCTCTACCTCGGCCCCGGCCTCCGATGGCGGCAACAGAGGGGGCGCGGGTACCCGATCATCGCGAGTAGATCGTGTCCTCACCATCTTGTGAGAGAATAGAAAGCAGTAGTTTAGATTTTGATGTCAAAAATGTCGCACGACAAGGAATCCAAAAGAAATGAAGAGTTTCCTAAACGGTTACATAGCCCCTCGTAGATAAATACAAACGTCTCCGTATCGATCGGCGAGACTCTAAGTAACCGGTCTGTGTCCCGTAACTCCTATGAACCTAGAGCTCTGATACCAACTTGTCACGACCCTAGTTCACCAATTGTGAACATGTCGTGATGGCACCCAATCCCCACAACTAGGTAAGCCTAACACGTTGCGGAATATACAAGTTATAAATACTTAAATAAGAAATAGCGGAAAAAAATAGCATAAAAGATATGTAATCCGTGCCGCTTGGCACATACATCCGTCACACAATGAATAAAACACTACCAAGATCCGGAACCCCACGGTAACACAGACTAAAAGAGAAAATACAACTGTGGCTCTATGTGTAAAAAGTATCTAACAACGAAATGAAGAAAAATGTCAACTAGTACTACTAGAATAGAAGGAAAGCCTCCGGATCTGCGGACGTAGCAGATCATACCTCGAGGTCTCCGGAAAAGCTGCGGAAATCACCTAGCACGAGCCTGCTCTGATGTACCTGGATCTGCACAACAAAAGTGTGCAGAAGAGTAGCATGAGTACACCACAGCGGTACTCAGTAAGTGCCAAGCCTAACCTCGATGGAGTAGTGACGAGGAAGGTCAGGGCCCTATTGAGAAACAATAATATAATGATGATAACAAAAATAAATAGTTTAAATGATAATAATTTCCGAAATAACAACAATAAGATGATTACTGCAACTGTCTACAATTAAGCTAACAACAAATAACCAACTCAAATAAACAAATCCAGGATCTGTGGGAATTGAACCCACAGTCCCATTCTCAGTACCTCTGGGTCTCCGGGAATCGAACCCGCATCCCATGTCTCAATAATATCTCAATAACTCAGGATCTCCGGGAATCGAACCCGCAGTCCCTACCAATAAGTCAGGATCTCGGGAATCGAACCCGTAGTCCACATTTCAATAATTCAGGATCTCGGGAATCGAACTCGTAGTCCACATTTCAATAATCTCGGGATCTCGGGAATCGAACCCGTAGTCCACATTTCAATAATCTCGGGATCTCGGGAATCGAACCCGTAGTCCATATTTCAATAATCTCAGGATCTCGGGAATCGAACCCGTAGTCCATATTTCAATAATCTCAGGATCTCGGGAATCGAACCCGTAGTCCACAACCACAGCAAGTAAAGGGATACACAGAGAGAAGTATAATATGCTTAACGATAAATTCGCCGATGAACAGCGCCAGCGATTACCAAGAAAACTCAAGTAAGTCAATTAAGCAACTAGACAGTTAGATTCTATCTAATCATGCTTTTCTAAATACTACCGGGTAGGAATATCGAATTTAACAACTAAAAACAGGAATATCACTCATTGAACATTTTGAGTAAAGTATGTGATCAACAACCAGCGCATGTACACGCCCGTCACCTCGCGTACAAGGCATTTAAAGTATCATAATAATATCTTAGGGGTGAAAGTCCCCCACACGAAATTAGACAAGCCACTTACCTCAATTCCGGTACAAAACCGCTAAGCAATAACCCTCCTGCCACGAATGTCGGCCTCCACAAGTGTAGTAATAAAAATCAATAGAATCACATCAAAATAGGCCAATTGGGCATTACCCAATCAAAATAACTCAAAATGCACCAAAACCCACAAGTTGCCAAAACCCGACTTTCGGTAGACTTATCGAAAAATCACAAAAATTATATTTTCGGGTTCCTTATCTCAATACGAGTCTAGGCATATAAAATTTACCAAAATCGGACTCCATTTGACCACTCAAATCAGAGATTTTCTAACATTTAGGCCTAGGGCTCAAACCCACCTTTAATCCCCCATTTTGAGTGAAATAATCACGGATTTCATGATAAACCAACGAATTAAGGTCAAGAAACTTACCCCCGATGATTTTCCGATGATACCCCAGCGTTTCCCCTTCAAAATCCTCTCTTGGAGCTCAAAAATGGCGTTTTTGTGTATGGGGTCGCGGGTGTTATGTTCTGAACTTAAGCTCACTGCCAGACCCCATTGCTCATCGCGTTCGTGTTACTGTTCACGCGTTCGCGATGAACAACTCAACTTCTTCTACGCGAACGCGAAGTAACCCACGCGTTCGCGATGACCAGCAAAAATTACCTATCGCGAACGCGACGCTCCACACGCGTCCGCGAAGCACAATTTCCCTTCCTCAACGCGAACGCGACGACTCCCACGCGTTCGCGAAGAACAATCTTCCAATTGCCCGTTTTTCTTCTACGCGTACGCGACACCTGGGACGCGAACGCGGTGCTTTCTCTTTCCCTTCTACGCGATCGCGACTAAAGGGACGCGAACGCGATGCTTTGCCCTACCATGCCTACACGAACGCGGCCATTGCCACGCGAACGCGTAGGCTTAACGTCCGCTGCACTGCTGCTGCATTTTCTGCAGAAATTTCCAAGTTCCAAATGCCGCTTGATGGTCCGAATTCATCCCGAGGCTTCCGGGACCCCAACGAAAACCACCAACATACTCCAAAACACGATACGAACTTATTCCGATCATAAAAACACGTCTAACAACATCAAAACCCATAATTCACATCGAGTTCAAGCCTAAATTCCTTAAAACTTTCCGAATTGCACATCCGATCTAAAACCCAACCAAACGACGTCCGAATGACCTGAACATTTGCGGACATATCCAAAATCACATAACGAAGCTACAGAAATTGTCGGAATTCCATTCCGACCCCCGGATCAAAATCTCACCTATCGTTCAGATTCGCCAAAATTTCAACCTTCGGCATTTCAAGCCTAATTGAGCTACGGACCTCCAAAATACATTCCGAACGCGCTCTTAACCCCAAAATCACCCAACGGAGCTAATGGAACCATTGGATTTCCATTCCGAGATCGTCTTAACACTGTTCTGGCTACGGACTGTTTTCTAGCTTTAAAGCTCTCATTTAGGGACTAAGTGTCCCAAAATGCTCCAAATTTCAGAACCGACTCTCTCGGCAAACCACAATAGCAGAAATGAACTTAGGGGAACAGTTAAATTGGGGATTGGGGCGTAATTTTCTAAAACGACCGGTCGGATCGTTACAATTAATAGGAGGTATTCAGTGCTAAACCAATATTATCAAGATGAACTGTCTTGATTTCATAATCTGAAAGTTTTGCTCTTAGTTGAGAAAAGTAATTTCAAATGCCAAACTGCAGGTTGGCAATGAACACACATGTGACCATCTTATATATGTATCTGTAAGTGGTTCACATGATAGGTGAATGGACCCATATTCAACTTTTATATATTTCAGAATCAGGGGTCTTTGTCCCAACTTTAGCTGGTATAATCAACTTATTATGAGAACAAGCAACACAAGAGAATTCTTGAAGAATCTTCTAGTTCTTTAGTATATGCTTATCTGAATTCTCAAATAGCTCATATAAAAATGGCAAATGAAAATTTCAAGTTTATCATGACATGTGCTATCTCTTAGCAAACTTTTGATTTACTATTGCACAAATATTTGCATTAGTAAACTCCTGGTTTACTGTGACTGTTTTTGCATTAGTAAACTTCTGGTTTACTATGCCACAAACTTTTGCATTAGTGAACTCCTGGTTTACTGTGACTGTTTTTGTATTAGTAAACTTATGGTTTATTATGATACATGATATAGTACAAAATTTGAAGAATAAGGCGGGTAACTTTCCACATACATATTATTTTACCCCCTATGATTGTGGAAACATGAAGATTTTCAATCTCCCAATAATTTGTAGTCTCAATATGATAATCATTTTTATTAGTAAACTTCACTTTTACTACAACATATATTTTGACCATAATTATATTATATGAATGACATATTTGTATATAAACTCTTCGAGAGCCTTCATTTATTATCCATAATTTAATATTTATCAGACAATACTGGTGTCATGTGTCTTCTAGACAAACAATTATCTCTTCAGTAGTTTTTGATAAATTTTATACTACCAAATATCGCTCAGATACTTCACCAATTTTGTGACAAATTTCTCCTTTAGGGAGAAACGCTATTAACATCTGAATATTTTATATCAAAGTGGTAACCACATAGTCATTACACCCTTTAGTGAAAGATACACGAGTTATTATTTTCTCCGGGGAACTCGATAACTAACCATAATATATTAATATAGTTGTAGTACAAAGCATTCTAAAAGAATACTTTTACCTTGGAATGATATTTAATAAAAAAATTCAAGATATTTTAGGTACCTCAGGTTCGTGCGACAATGATCTTTATGGTACAAAAATAAGATTTATATCCTTTGTTATTCTACCTCTTTAAGAGGTGAGTTGTGGTATTTCTTCATTCACTCCAGGGAATGAAATGTGCTTCTGAAATAACTTTGAATAGCTTATTATTTTGTTTATGCACAGAAAGACACAATTTCATAATATTGTCTTGCTTTAGGAGAAAATTTCAATTGTGTTACTTCTTCTGGAGCAAATTTAAAATATGAAATATTGAGTATATATTCCATCAATCATATTACCTCTTCTGAAGGTGAATTATAATATACATACCAAAAGCGTGTTTATATTTACGAGCTTTATTAATATTGTCACATTCACTTCGGGAAATGGATTAGTATTTATCAAAAGTTCTCATCCTTCAGGGAACGAACATAATAATTTGAATGTGCTTTAATCACACCAAATCGTGTGATGCTTCAACCTCTTTTAAGATAATGCTACTTCAGGAGCAAATCGAGGCATACAAGTAATATAAAGAAATTCTCTCTAGCTTATCTTCAATTGTAACTATAGAAAGTTTAAATTATCACTTCTGGTGGTTATATGCATATACCACTTCTGGTGGTTAACAAAATTTAGTTACAATGAGATATACAGAACATAACCATTTATGGTGGTTATATATTTCTTGCAAACTCTGCTGGAGTTTAAGTGGATCTAACAATGTTATCCACTTTATAATTCTTTGTTAAAATAATAAGGATGAAAACAAATACAAAAATAGGTACGGTGTACGTAGCATATAACCAAGCAAGCGATGATAAAGATATTAAACAAAAATATAAGCAAAAGGCTCAAATTACTTTACACAAATTTGGCCACTCCAGACATAAGTGATATCCACATCACTATTGCCGCGGCGAAAAGCTCATCACCTCAAGGATATAACCTGCCTCATGATGCTTGGAGTAAACAAGATTTAACCACAGACATAAGAGTATCGCCTTACATAAGAGATGAACATTGAAATAAAAATTAAATTCGAAGTAAGTGCTTAAAATGGTAGAGTCTAGTGCTGATAATGTAATTATAAAATAACGACTATAAAGTAAATAAACTGAAGACAAGTATATATATAGAGAGATTGATCTTATTCAACTTCAAAATCCAATACATAATAAATTGAAAACTCCTCTATTTATAGAAGAAAGAAAGTTGCTGTGTAAACTACTACCGAAAGGTGCTTATAAGTTGCTTGTAAGATGTTACTGGATATATATAATCTTCTACCAGAGATAATATTTATCCATAATAGAGTTCTAAATGAACATCCATAATATATATTTACAACAAATAGTTTTTAATTAGGACTTATTTTTTTTACCCTCCTTTCTGGGTAGGACCTAATATTTAACATACCAAATTTTAATTCACCAAAATTTACCGTGCCGATTCCTAGGACACTATTGCTCAACAAAACCCTGATTTAGGTGCACACGGCGTTTACCCGACCCACCCGAAGCCTATAAAATCAATTCATACCCCCAAACTTGTAGAACCTCTCTTGCCGCATCACTCCTCTCTACTCCCCCAACCCCTCTCCCCTTTTTTAAAATCTATAAATAAATTCATCATCCGGTGGAGCTTTGATAACTGATCGTCCCGTCATCATTCACCTTCTCCCCTTTCTCTCTGTGCCCTTCTCTCTCTCTCTATATCGCAATCGATTTTACTTGTGTAATTCTGTGTGTGGATCCAATCGGGACATGGTGGAAACGAGACGAAGCTCCTCTTCCTCCAAACGCCCTCTTTCTTCTCCCTCATCGTCTCCTCTCCCTAATGGCAAACGCTCCAAGGTTCGGTTTTGTTTTGAATTTTGATCTGATTGATGATATCTGTTTTTGTGCATACATGTTTGCATGTATCTGGAAAAAGGAAAAAAATAGTCTTTTTTTTTGTGTTTAATTTATTTGATCGGTTTTATAGGCGGCGGAGGCGCTATCTTCAACTAATGATACCCTAGGGGGGAAAACCCAGGGTGCTGTGAATGAATCTACTGAGCAAGAGGTTCGATCGGCTGATCTGGCTGCTGCTGCTACTGTTTTGAAGTCGTCTGATGCTTCTGTGCCACTGAAATCGCCGGAAAATCAAGTGGAAGGCGAGCCTTTGGTGTCACCCATGACTCTAGGTGCCATTTTTATATTTGCATGTGCTTTCGCTTTATCATAATTCGGATCTTTTTTTTTGTTTGGTTAATAATTGGGGACTTTTTTCCAAGGTCATTCTGTGATTGACCCGGCAGAGAAGGCTAAGTTAAATGGGTCTAAGGCGAAGAAACGGCAGCTGAAATCAAATGTTGTTGGGGCTGCATGGGCACAACTTATTTCCCAGTGCTCTCAAGTAGGTTCCTCCTTGATCATAATCATTGAAATTTGGAAAATATGTAACTTTTGATCGAAATTTGATTCCAAAAATTGAACTCTGCGTGCATTGGAGGCAAAAGAAATTGAATAGTCCGGGCAGGAATTACGGAGGATACTGACCATGAAAGTGGAAGAATAAAGCTTGAAACATTTAACCTTGCATACAATTATCACCTTCCACTTGTGAATTTGAGTTCATTTCCTCCATTTAAAATTGGATGCTTTAGTTTTTTATTGAAGGTATGTTATGTTTAGTGTTCAATAAAGGGAACAATTATTAGTATGTTAAAATTCTGTTTTCTTAAGATTGAAACATGGAAAATTTGTATCCAACATCGGTTGCATGTAACTTAGGAGTGTAAAAAGCAACCAGACTGAAACCTGTGATTTGTTTCGTTCGATTTTCGAACAGCTCTTTGTTTCCATGAATATAGAGTAGAATAATGGCTCAATCATGGTCTGTAGATAAAATGGACAGTACCCGGAGTAGTAAGTTTATTGATGTTATTCCTTGCATCTGGTGATAAAATTCTGAGCATTCATCCCGTCTGCCTCAGCGATACAACATATGCAACACTTAATAACACCTATAGTCCAGGAGAAACACTCGAACCAAACACTAACTTGTTGAAATCAGCCACCTGACTAAACGGTACCTTGAAGCCAATATCAAACGGAACCTCCACTTTCAGCATATCGGATAAGATAAACTTTTGGGGTGTACCACCTTATATATATATATATATATACATGCAGTGATCCCTGATGGTCCAATGACAAAGCAAACGATATTGGCCACTGCTTTTGAATGTTTGCCAAGTCCGTCTATGCAGTGCATTTTTTGAGTCTCCATCTAGTTTTGATCTTAGGAAGAAGGAACTCAATCATTCAAATAGGTAGGGGCATAATATGCCGGAGGAAGAACTATGGAAATGGAGTGGTAGTTGTCACTTTCTTGCTTCTTTCTTTCATACTTCTATTTTTTGTTCCCTTTTTTTTCCCTACTGGACGTTGGGGTCTTAGTTATTTTATATATATTTTTTATCAAAGTAAATAAATTTTCATTAATGAGCAGGCCAAACAAAAGCAAACATATACAAAAAGTATACCAAAAAGATAGAATACCGAAAAAATATGGTTTCTACGAAATACACCCAATCTTCTATACAACAAGGAACTTCATGGGTGCACCAAAAGAAAATAAGGGATACGAGGCTACTCCTCAACCGAACAAAATTGATCTCTACCCATTTTAATGCTCTTCTATTTCTTTCTTTTCAAATAATCGACATGATTATTAGTGGAGCAACAATGCATGGACTGTGCCTTCTCCTCCTTCTCCCACAACGCCACAACAGCTAAACATTAACTTTCTTACAATTCTTGGCAATACCCATGAGATGCCAAACCACGTAAGTATTTCCCACCCTAACCTCGACGGTAGGCTACAGAGTAGGAGATGATCCACATCTTCACCCGCCTCTTTACACATGAAACACCAACTTATAAGAAGCGACCTTTCGCCAGTGTTATCAAAGGCGAAAAGTGCAAAAAAGCTCTAAGGTCCGTTGGAGCTTTAAGTGCAAAGCGCAACTAAAGCGTGTGCTTTAATGAAAAAAGGCGCAACTGAAGAAAAAGTAAAAATATGTATATGTCGTCCAATTATAAACATGAATAACAAATATACGGACAAAGAAACTGAATTTTTTTTACGATAAAACGAAATATCAATTGTTTAATGTCGCCCTTTCAGGATTACACTCATTGGTAAGGAAAAATATGCCTTAGAGCTTTGATGCGACATTAAAGCGCCCACAAAGTTGGGCAAATCGCTCAACATGTTTTGAGCTTCTCTTTAAGTGCGCCTTTGACAACATTGCCTTCCGCTTCCAAAGGTTCTCGATCGTCAAGATCACCCCTCTGGCTGCTACCAAGTGAACTAGTGAAGAAGCACCTTTGACAACATTGCCTTCCACTTCCAAATGTTCTCGGTCAGCAAGATCACCCCTCTAGCTGCTACCAAGTGAACTAGTGAAGAGGCACACTTTCTTTGGCACCTTCGACATCCATATATTGCTATATGGCAAGACATCCTCCTCCTTACCAAAAGCTTTTCATAAAAAGACTTTATCGAAAATATGTATTAGTATTGGCCCAATATTTTTCAAGTCCAACAAGCCAAACCGAAAATCTCAGACCTTTTACAGCTTGGGGTTCGGTTTGCCCGTTTCTTTTTACATGTACAGAAAAAATTATGGCTTCTCTTATCTACTATCCACATTCTTGGGTACATGTGAGCTATAAGGAAGTATGCTCAAGTAGTGTCATGTTAACTTTATATATGGACCATGCTAATTTAGATATGTACTCCAAATCCGATTTGAGATCGAGGATAAGATTATCAGATAAAGATTTGTGTTTACATTCCCAAGTCCGTAAAAGTTCTTTACTTAGAAGTTGGATAATTTAAAGGTGAAATGAAGATGTTAAAAGTCAAACAACTTGATCTCTCTGAAATATACATCTTAAATTTTGTCTGGATGTCCACTCAATTGGAGGTGTCTCTTAAAAAAGGTCTCGTGCCATTGTCAAGTGTGCTTTTGTTGGAACTATAATTGGTGGTCTACTAGACGCTTGGCCATGTGTCATTGATTTTAACATCACTAGTGTCGGGATCAGCGTGCACGTGCCTCCACCAAATTGCATGCAGACCACATAGTTTATTCGAATATTCTTCCCTCCAAGGATGCTTAATATACTGGTGTTGTAGATGTGATTCGATCTTGCTTTCATGCCTTGACCATCAGATCCCTTTTTGGGACCTCACGTCCACCGGATAGTGGAGTCATTTCTAGCTTTCTTTCATTAAATTAGTATTTTCTTTGAGGAAGAATTTTGAGAATAACTTATGAAGTTTATAGGGTAACAAGCAGAGACCTTTTTTTAGGGTGTACACTGATTTTGTAGGCTTTTACATGCTATCTTATGTCAATCAATGGTTTGTTGCTTATAGTTGTTTCTCAATACAAATTATATAGACATTGCACATAGTATTGGGGGATGATCAGTTAAAGTGCAATTAAAAAAAAAAGAAAGTTGGCCGAGATACCACTATTTGGAAAATGGTTATTTGGAGACACTATATTTTATTTAAAATAAGAATCTTTGTACCTTGAAGAAACTAACCTTTACAAAAGCATAAATATTAGAGGTAGTGCTTTATTGTCATGGGTTATATGGGTGTTTGCATTTTAAATAAAAGGGAAAAAGAGGACATGGTTGGGTCGGTGTTGGATACATGTTGAATGATGTTTATGCTGGATTGAGGACAACCTAAATTTGGTTCAATGTTTCTTGTGTCTCTGTTTGGCTTAATTGTTGGACACATCTTTAATATTAAGCCCAATTCAATTGATTCTGGTTAACATTAAGGTGGCATTTGAATTTGAACCCCACGACCCCCACCCCCAAATATGAGTGTGTGGTTTGATAAGTAAGCTTATTTGTGAAAATAAGTCCAAAATGTTTTTCCGTTAGCTACAAACAGATATTTTGTTGTTTTTTCCTTGTTTTGCAAAAACTATTTGTTGTGCAATTGTTGGATTTCGCTAAAGCATTTGAGCTGGTGATTGCGAACTCTAGTTTTCCGAAGAGGGAGGAACATTTGGTTACGTTCCAGAGTACGATGGCGAAGACTCAGATTAGTACCTCCTCATCAGAAGGTGTGAGAGAGGGCTGCGTAAGGATTGCAAGGTTATCCGGGGGAGATCCTCGCGACGCAACATAGGCTCTTGGTGATGGATGTTGGTATCACGATAAAGAGGAAGAATAGGTCTGTTCGAGGACGATCGATGATCAGGTGGAGAGCTTTGACTAAGGATAAAGCTCAGGTGTTGGAGGAGAGGTTATCGGCTCTGGGAGCTTGGATGAGTAGCGGGGACGCGAGCGCCATGTAGATGACAACGACGAACTTTATAAGGGAGGCGAGGAGAGAGGTATTAGGGGTCTCGAGGAGTTACTCTGGTGGGCACCAATGTTTTAAAAGGTGTAGGCATAAGGCGATGTGTTTTACATATGCCTCAGCGATGTGTAAGCCCCATAGGTATTTAATATTTAATATTTTATAAAATAATATATATATATATATATATATATATATATATATCCCTAGAAATAACTAGTCAAAACAATTATTATACTAGCCATATGTTGTATGAGGACGGTGTGTTGGCCAGTTAAGAACTTACATATATAGAAGATAAAAAGTAGCAGAAATGAGGATGTTGAGGTGCATGTGCAGGCACACTAGGATGGATATGATTAGTAATGAAGATATTCGGGAGAAGGTGGGTGTGACTCCTATGGATGACAAGATGCGAGACTTGAGGCTCGGACGGTTCGGGCACATGCTAATGAGAAGCCTAGAAGCCTCAGTATGGAGGTTTGAGCGGTTGGCGTTGGCTGGTACGAGGAGAGGTAGAGGGCGGCCTAAGATTATTGGGGAGCCCGGCTTCAGATTTCCGAGGACATGACCTTGATGTGGAGGTCGAGCATTAAAGTTGTAGGTTAGAAGGCAGTTGAAATTTTTTCTATTGCGTTCTGGGTGAGAGACTAGCGCGATAGGGTTTTGTCTTAGATTGCTAGTGGTTTAATGTTGTGTCCAAACTATTCTTCCATTTTTCATAGTACCGGGCCTTATTTACTTGGTATTGTTATTGTTTTTCATCTATTTTCTTGTCCTTATGTTGATGTTACTATTTCTATGATTACTCTTGATGCTAAAAGACTCAGTCAAATTTTCTCTCTCTACTTCTTCAGCTCTCAGGCACACTCCCCGAGGAGCCTGAGTCTCTGGTTTTTCTCAGTTTTCATGAACACCACCAGCACCCCCGTGAAATTCCGACCAGACCACTGAAAGCGCCGACCAGCAGAAAGCTCCCACGCGCGGCTCTTCCGGTGAGCCAATCGCCATGCGCCGGCGCGTGAACAGTGCTCCGGTGCTTTTTTCGAAATTTTTCTTTTGGACAGCCTTTTCATGGGATAATTCCGAGCACATCCATCCAGCATTTTCTGATTTCCGACAACTTTCATTTTTATACCTAAGGCAGGGCACCTATTTCGGTTCAGTTCTCAGATTTCTGCATTTCCCTATCTTTTTACCTTATTATGATGACTACCAAACACCCCCTTTAAATCCAAATCTGAGCAGCTGGGTATGACTTCTCAAAATGGGAGAAAATAGGATATATTTCAATGCTGGATTCAAATCTTTTGACATCACCAAATGGAATTCCAACAAAGATATATGGTTTGAGTGGGTGGAGAGAAGCCGCAACATGATGAGACGTTCATCCATGGGTAGAAAGACAATGGATTGGGTTTGCTATGTACTTAAAGAAGCATCGACAGATAAAATGAATTTTGTGAAGCGATGGAAGTACAAGGATCAGATGACAGAATACTTTTGTACTAGGAAGTTCAATGTGCATGGTAGATACATGAGTATTCTATCACTGAAGGGAGAAGGGAGGTCGGTTATTATAATCCCAGAGTTAGCTGTGAATGCAAGTTGGAAAGATATAGCAGCTAAGATAGAAAGATTCATATACCAGACTCCCAAAATGAATCCCACTCTCCCACCAAGAATCACTGAGGATAACTATCATTATGCCAAAGCAATTAAGGAGAGTAAATGGCAGTCCAGTACCTTTCGAGAGGCAAAGGTCGGCATAAAAAAGGGGTAGATATTTGTTGTGGAACCGTCAGGAAGCAAGGAAGAGGGTCTACTAAAAAGATGCATTATCGGTTCTTTTCGGAGAAGAAATCAAAGAGAGACCCACTTTAGCAGACATAAGGCGATGGGCGAGCGCTTCATGGAGCAAAGCATATGGAATTAACATGTATGAAATGACGGGCAACATGTTTCTCTTTGAATTCCCGAACAGATATATGGTAGAGCAGATTTTGCAAGGAGAATGGAGATGGAAAAAGTTCAAGATTCATCTGGAATGGTGGAATCAAACTGCTGGATGCATTCCAAACTCTCAAATGGTGGAAACATGCTAGATTAGAGCCATGGGGATTCCTTTACATCTATGGTCACAAAAGATCTTCAAAGAAATAGGAGATCTCTGTGGGGGATAGATTGCTACTGAAGAAGAAACCGATCTGAAGAACCATCTCAAGTGGGCCGGAATTAAAATTGTTGGTGATGGCAGAAAGATCCCTAATGAGGTTGGGATTAAAAGAGACGGAACCAAAATTTTCATCCCAATTTGGGCTGAAAGACAGGCAAGATTCGTGACGAATAGGCCAGAAAACGATCAATCCTTTAAACCAGAGAGACACTTGAGCAATCAAGTGGGATGTACCATTTCGCAAAACACTGATAAAGGAAAGGCATGTGTGAAACTGACAAATGGGTCGAGTTCGATGTCTCGGAGCATTGAAGCGACAAACAACGAGCTCAAATCCGTTGACTATGATGTGGCTGCTCAAGTCATTTATAATGATCTCTCGTGTGAGCTCCCTGATGAATTTAGGCAGAAGCTTTATATGGAGGAAATGGGAGGCCATTTTTACTTGAAGGTAAAAGAGTCAGGTCCAAGGGATCCAATGTCTAACGCAAACATTGATAGTATGCCAAAAGGAACATCAAACAGTTGCAGTCAGACGGAAGATAAAGCAGAGACATCAAGAACAGATAAGAATGAAGGCGCAGATCATAAACACAATCTTGAGAGAAGAGCAAGCAGGAAGTGCTTTGGAACAACAAAAACAACTAAAGCATTCGAGCTCTATCCAAGACTTGGAAATCGAGGAGGTGACTCCTATAGCAGTTCAGCAACACAATTCACCAATGGATAAAGACATGGATGCAACACTTTGGGTCCATCAAAATATGATCAAATTGGGGAAAATGTTTGGAGTAGATTTTCAAGGCCATGAAGAAGAAGCTTTGGAGCTTTTAATGCAAATTGACAGTTGCAGACAGGTTAGAAGGGTGGAGACAGAGCTAGAAATAAAAACACAAAGGTTCAAAGGAGCACTAGAATTAAGAGGTCTAACTTCGTTTGATGTCAAAATCAAGAGTGATGGGAAAAGAAGCAGGGGAAGGGAGTTGTCAGTCATTCCAATATGAAGATCAAAGTAATTTCATGGAATGTAAGGTGATTGAATGGCAAGAAGAAAATGGAGATCATCAAAAGTTAAGTGCAAAATTGGAAGGCAAACATTATATGCATGCAAGAGATAAAAGTGGAGGGGGATATCAGGGAAATAGTCAATCAAATATGGGGGGAAGATGGGTGAGGTATGCAAGTCTAGACGCTAGCGGCATAAGAGGGGGGATTCTGTTTTTATGGGATTGCAGGGTATGGAAAGGAGAGATGTTGCAGATGGGTGCATACACTTTGACTTGTAAATTCGGGTGCAGTGATGGGACTGTTTGAAGGTCCTTGGGCGGTTTGTGGTGATTTCAACATTACAAGGTACCCGTCTGAAAAACGGGAATGTTCAAGGAGGTCCAGAGCGATGGTGGAATTCTCGGATTTTATAGAAGATTTGGAGCTGATAGATCTTCGACTCGAAGGAGGCTACTATACTTGGTTCAAAGGGGACAATCATGTAACCACTTCAAGAATGGATAGATTTCTCATTTCAAATGAGTGGCATGAAAGCTTCAGTAACATCAAGCAAACTATCCAACAAAGGCTGATCTCTGACCATTCACCTGTGGCGCTATACTGTGGTGTTTGGGAAAAAGCTAAATCATATTTTAAGTTTGAAAATTAGTCGCTGAATGTGGAAGGTTTTGAGGACAGAATTAGAGAATGGTGGACATCTTTTGCATTCATAGGAAGACCAGATTACATTTTAGCTTGCAAGCTAAAAGCTCTCAAGGGCAAGTTAAAAGAATGGAGTAGAAGTTGTGAAGGTAATTTGGGATTGCAAAAATCAAAATTGCTGAGTCAACTTGCAGGGTTTGAGACCACGCAACAATTAAGAGCTTTGACAGAGGAGGAATCAGTAAGGAAGGCAGCAATTCTAATGGAGATTGAGGAACAACTCAAGAATGAAGAAAGTGCATGGAGACAGAAATCTAGGGCACTGTGGCTAAAAGAAGGGGACAAGAATACAAAATTTTTTCATCGAGTTGCAAATGCACATAAGTGGCACAACAACATTGATCAGCTACTTATTCGACAAGATGTAGTAGAGGATCCAGAAAGAATAGAGAACGAGATCATCGATTTTTACAAGGATTTGTACACAGAACCAGAAGAGTGGAGACCAACTGTCAATTTTGAAAATAGTCCGATAATTTCAAAATCAGAACGGGAGTCTCTACAGTGTAACTTTGAGGAACAAGAAATCCTGAGTTGTTTGAAGATGTGCGCAAGTGACAAGGCTCCAGGTCCGGATGGATACACAATGGGTTTTTTGAAGAAAGATGTCATGGAAGCTTTCAACAACTTCCATTCTCAAGAGATGTTTGAGAAAAGCTTCAATGCAACGTATATAACCTTGATTCCAAAGAAGACATGTGCTAAAGAGCTGAGAGATTTCAGACCTATCAGTCTGATAGGGAGTTTCTACAAACTGCTCTCTAAAGTCTTGACTGAGAGACTGAAGAGTGTGGTAGGGAAAATTGTAGATGCTCAACAAATGGCTTTCATCAAAGGAAGACAAATAATAGATGCAGTGTTGATTGCCAACGAAGTAGTGGATTCAAGAATAAAAAAGAAAGAACCTGGAATCTTATGCAAATTAGATATTGAGAAAGCATATGATCATGTAAACTGGAGTTTCCTACTCAGAATGTTAGAAGAAATGGGCTTTGGGCAGAAATGGATTAAATGGATGAAATTTTGCATATCAACTGTAACATTTTCCATTCTCATAAATGGATCCCCAAAAGGTTTTTTCCAATCACACAGAGGTCTAAGACAAGGTGATCTTTTATCTCACTTTCTATTCATTATAGACATGGAAGGTCTGAACAACATGATCAAAACGGCTAAAGTTAGTGGATGGGTGAAAGGATTTGAGATAAACAGGAGTGGGGCAAACAATCTAGAGATCACACATCTCCAATATGCTGATTTGTCTTTTGTGACGCAAAAACGGAGCAACTTAGATTCTTAAGGATCATTTTGGTCTTATTTGAGGGAGTCTCGGGGTTACACATCAACGGGAGAAAGAGCAATATTTTTCCCATTAATGAAGTTACCAACATGGAGCAACTGACACAGATACTGGGAGGAGAAGTTGGGTCCTTACCAACTGTCTACCTTGGGATGCCGCTGGGTGCAAGATCCAAATCAAAAGAGATCTGGAATGCAGTCATAGAAAAGTGCGAGAAAAAGTTGTCAAGATGGAAATCACAATATCTATCATTGGGGGTAGGCTAATTCTAATCAACTCAGTATTAGACTCACTTCCGACTTATATGATGTCATTGTTTCCAATTCCATCAAGCATTTTACAGAGATTGGACAAACTGAGAAGATCATTCCTTTGGCAAGGCAATAAGGAGAAAAGGGTATTCCATTTAGTTAAATGGAAGACACTCACACTTGCAAAAAAGCAAGGTGGTTTAGGAATAAGAAACTTGAAAAATCAAAGCAAGGCTCTTAGAATGAAATGGTTATGGAAGTACTCCCAAGAACCCCAATCATTATGGAGCAAAGTGATCAAAGCTAAGTATGGTGAGGAAAACAACTGGGTGTCACAAGAAATCCATCAGAGAACTTTGGCCTATAATGAAGAATCACTCTTCCATAAGAGTGAACAACGGAAGGAACACGTCATTCTGGAATGATAACTGGATGGGACATGGAAGCTTAAAGGAAAGATACCCGGATATGTTTGGTTTAGCACAAAGCTAACATAGAACAGTAGCTGAGATGAGGAGCCATCAAGGATGAGAATTTGCTCTCAGAAGACGGTTGAATGACTAGGAGATAACAAGATTAGCTGACTTTTACAAAGAGCTGGAAGCATTCAGAGGATTACAAGAAGGTTTCGACCTAATTTGGTGGCAGAGGCACAACAGAGGGATATATAAGATTCTGAATCATAATAATCAACAGGTAGACATATGGCCTTGGAAACATATATGGAGAACAAAGATTCCATACAAGGTAGCATGCTTCACTTGGCTATTAGTAAAGGAGGCGGTTCTAACCCGGGATAATCTCATAAAAAGGGAAATTTCTCTGTGTTCAAGATGTTTTCTATGTGGGGAAAATGCTGAAACTGTCCAGTCATCTATTTCTTCATTGCAAGATTACAGACAAACTATGAAAAATCTTTATTAGTCTTAGGGGTATTTCATGGTCAATGCCAAACAGGCCTAAAGATGTTCTTTATAGCTGGGAAGAAGCTGGAGCTGAATCATCTAGTAGCGAAAGATGGAGGAGCGAAAGATGGAGGACTGTACCAGCTTGTATCTGGTGGACTGTCCGGAGAGAAAGGAACGCTAGATGTTTTGAAGACAGAAGCAATCCAGTACAGAAGATCAAACTCAATTGTATTCTTCTTTTTTGTTTTTGGTGTAAACAGATTTACACAGAAGATACATTGACAATCATAGACATACTAGGATCTTGCTAGGAATCAATCCGTAACATCTATTTGTCCTTTTCATGTAAATTTGGTTTTCAGTACACCTTAAGTACTGGCGTTATTAATATATACAATAGTTACCAATTCAAAAGAAAATGATTACTGTTGATGGCACTGATTTATTGTCTCTGCTCGTCTTTTTGAGCCGAGGGTCTTTCGGAAACATCATTTCTACTCTTCAGGGTAGGGGTAAGGTCTACTCACTACCCTCCCAAACCCACTCGTGGGATTATACTGGGTTGTTGTTGTGTGATCAATCCAAACATAATTGTTTCTAACATTTTTTTGAGCAACAAACCAGAAAACTATCCAAAACCAAGAGATTTTCCATAGGAAAATATTATTCTTTTGAAATAATTGGCATATTGTACACAACCCTTTTCACATCTTAAAGTAGGGTGAATGATGTCCTTGTAAAAAAATTAGGCTGGATCATATCTACACATTTGCTATGTAATTCATGAACTTTGGCAGTTCTATTTACTTGCTTTTTGGTTTTCCTTCTAAAATGAATGCACTAATTGACTTTGATTTTGTTTTCGCAGAATCCTCATTTTGTCATGCATCGTCCTACTTATTCTGTTGGTCAAGGTCGTCAATGTGACTTGTGTATAGGAGACCCTTCTGTTAGCAAATCTTTATGTAATCTGAAGCATATTGAACAAGAGGTGAGCTTGATCTTTTTTCTGGATTTTTTTTCCTGTTGTTTAAAGTAGTATAACTTAATTTCCCTTCATTCTGCTTACGGTTTTATATGTCCAGAAAGGAGGATTTGTCACTCTACTTGAAATTACTGGCAAGAAAGGTGATGTGCAAGTCAATAGTAAGGTCTATCCAAAAATGTCTACTGTGCCTCTCAATGATGGTGATGAGGTGGTTTTTGGCTCGTCTGATCAACATGCTTATGTATCCTTTTTCCAATGTGTTTTCCCTGTTTTAGAATTTATATGTGTAAAAAGTGTGCATTCTATATCGATATTAGTACCCGTGGGATCTCACTAGGCTGCTGTTGTCTATATCAATGTTAGTACTGGAAGAAACTTTGGATTCCTTTACTTACTTTTAGATTTTTAACTTAATTACCAACGAGAACAAGTCTAGCTTGACACATCCAATCAGCATACTTGAAGCTCATAGTGGATCAGTCAAGGGATTACATTTTGAGGCAAGGTCAGGTGAGCCCTCCACAGTAGCAGTGGCATCAGCCCTGACATCTTTGTCTAATCTTGAGAAAGAGTTGTCCCTCCTCCCACCATCATCTCAAAATGGCAAGGATGTGAAAGAAGGTTCGGAAATGTCCGGACTGCCAGCTGCAAATGGAGTGGCAGACAAACATGATTTAGATATTGATATGAAGGATGCTTCTGATCGTAGTGATTTACCTGGTATTTCGCTACGTGAGAAGACTGGTGAAATATCTCCTGACACTAGAAATGAGAAGATGAATCTTGATGGTGCGCTTGATTCAGATGATGCAGAGATAGGGAAGATCTCTGGTGCAGCTCAGGAATTGCGACCTCTTCTGCGAGTACTTGCTGGATCTTCTGCTGAATTTGACTTAAGCGGTAACTTCTCCAGAAATTTTGAAGAGCGAAGGGAAATATGCAAACTACTTAGAGATTTTGACCCGCCAATTTTGACATCAACCAGGCGCCAAGCATTTAAAGATTTGTTACAACAAGGATTACTTGATTCAAAAAATATTGATGTCTCATTTGAAAATTTTCCGTATTATTTGAGGTGAACACATTGATCTCAAGCAATAAATAATCTCATTATTGTTCTTTTTGTTACTTTCTGAATATTTTGATGCCTTTTTGGTGCTTTTCCTTTCAAATGTTTGGGTGACTTAAACTTCTGGGAAGACTGTGACTGGGGGTGAACTTTTTCCTGTCAGAAAAAGTATGAAGGGAGTTTTGATTTTTGCATTATTACTATTATTCAGCTGGAGATGTGTGTTTATCGTTTTGTTTCTTTCCTACTTATGGTTGATATGCATATGATTTTGAATGTGTCTTTAGTGCATAGGCATGTATCTAGATAACATGTGTTTGATATTAATGTTTCCTCATATTGCATCATAGGTGAAAAATTTAAAAGATATATATGGGTGCAGTTGGTAACTTGGTATATATTGCAATGGTTTCTTGTAATGAACTTTGTTACTCTTTAAGCAACCTTTATTTTCAAGTTTTTGTAAGTTGAACTTGGTGTACTGTTCTAATCGTATTTCCTATTGAACTCGTTACTTTGTGATGCAATCTTTAGTTTTTGGTTTTGCAAGTTGAACTTGCTCTAGTATTTTTCGAAGTACATGTGCAGGATTTTCTCCTCTTTTTTTACCTGGTTTCTAGTGCTAGATGTAGGATGTCGTTAATGTACTTTTGGAACTTATTTATTGAGTTCTATTTTTCCGTGATCCATGACAGTGAAACCACGAAGAATGTTCTGATTGCTTCTACTTACATTCATTTGAAGTGTCACAAATTCACAAAATATGCATCAGATCTCCCCACATTGTGCCCTAGGATTTTGTTGTCAGGTCCAGCAGGTAGTGTTTCTATTTTGTTCTGCATATATAATTACGATAATCTCTATTTAATGTATTCAACAGAACCATTAATATTACATTTTTGATGCACTGCTTACAGGTTCAGAGATCTACCAGGAGACATTGGCCAAGGCACTTGCGAAATTCTTTGGCGCCAGGCTACTGATAGTTGATTCTCTCTTATTGCCTGGTGTAAGCCTCTTATGTACTCTGCTTCTATTGCTGTTTTTCTATGGTAAAAAATATCATGAATCTTGACTCAGTTGCTATTAACTCAGTCAATGGTGTTTATACAACCATGGACATTTCCTGTTATTATTTCCCACATTTAGTTATAGAATACAATATAAAGCTGTGTCACCAGAGATACTTGTGGATGACTGTATCACTTTTTATATATTGCTACCACATATAATAATTTCAGCCCGGCTTGAAGATTAGATCACAGTAGAAATAATCATGATTTACAACTGTGCCTTCCTTTAATATATAAATTTGTACTGCTGCATGAAACTAATAATGGACTGGCAGTTTTCGTGTTTCTTGATCTTACCAACCGGGGGATGTTGGATTGGGGGGGGGGGGATGTGCAAGATGAATTGATAGTTAGAAAAGACTTGGTACTTATAGGGAAAGGACATTTGGACTTGAGACATTTATAACTATACAGAAAATTAGATGCAGAATTGGCGAGTTAGGTAAGGGAACTTGGGTGTCCCAACAATTCCTTGGCGGAACAAGGAAATATTTATATTTATTTTATTAAAAAGAGGACCTTGCATGTGCTCATTACCTCTGTAACTCAAGCTTGTTCTCCAATAATAATATGAGTTCAATACTAAGGTATTTGAAATGATTAAGTGATATATTATTCATTGATTCTCCATTTAATAAGTTCCCTAGCCTTAGAAGCAGATATAATTTTGATATTTCATGGGAGGCAAATAACAGGAAAATCATGGTCAGTACAAGCTAGAAGAATCGTTGCTTTTTTCACTTCTCCTACCGCGCAACCAGTTGGGTATATGCTGGAGTGTTAATTGAAAATGATAGGGTGGACATATATTTGTTCTTTTTGGAAGCCAGTGTCAATATAATTCATCTGTATTTACTGATCCTGCAATTCATTGTTTTCTTGAACATTATGCAGGGGTCAACTGCCAAAGACATTGACTCTGTAAAGGAAAGTTCTAAACCTGAGAGAGCAAGTACTTTTGCTAAACGTGCTGCCCAGGTGGCTGCACTACATCTTAATAAGAAGCCAGCTTCAAGTGTTGAGGCCGATATAACTGGTGGTTCTACAATAAGTTCTCGTGCTCAGCCTAAGCAGGAGGTATCTACTGCATCATCCAAAAACTACACTTTCAAGAAAGGTAATTGGGTGTTCTGCAGTAAATCCATTTTTCGAGGATACCCCCCCCCCTCTCCCGGTTGTATGGGATAGAGTTACCATCTTATGTTAGATCATAAAATCTTCAACTCTTCCTTCCTAGATAAAAAAGAAAATAAAGATAGCGGGGTTGAAGTCTTTGATTTGTGGTTGTAGTTCTATGCTCAATGTGAAATTTGTGATTTGACAGGTGATACGGTGAAGTATGTTGGTCCTTTACAGTCAGGCATTTCTCCCTTGCAAACACCATTGAGGTAACTGCTAGAATTTGGTTAACATTTTCTTCATCCTAGATGTTTGTTCAATAATTCCCTTCCCTTTTATGCTCCATTCATGACCGAGTTGGAAATGCACTTTCAATTGGGATTCTATAGGATCCTCCCCCTCCCTCAAAATTGTGGAGTGCATACATGCGTGTGTGTATGTCTCTGCTGCTTTTAGCATTCTATATGCGGTGTTGCTATTAGCTTTCTGGTGAATTTTGACAGGGGTAGCCTATAAATAGTGACGGCTACCAATGAACTTCTGAACTTAGTGAATTAAATGGTTAAAGTATGCATAGAAAAATTAATCATTGTTGTCTCTCTAATTATAAATAAGTTAATAATATCAAAAAACTAGTCTAGTTAATAATATATATCTATCAACTTCACAAGGCTCCAGCTAACTGCTCTAGATTAGTTTTTCATACTAAGAGTTAACCAAGTTTTCTATTGTAACCTTTTGCATCTTCTTGATAATGCAATACCTTACTTCATCGAAAAAAAATAAAGTTCATGGAACCAGTGGCGGAGGCAGGATATATGATAAGGGTGTTCAAAAAAAAAAAAGTTGGATTGCAGCTGGCGGGAATCGAACCTGCAATCTTCTGCACATTCTGAACACCCTTGACCACTGAGCCAAGCGTTTGCCTTGTGTCAAGGGTGTTCAACATATTATATCTATATGTAAAAACTAAAATTATCCCTATATAACCCGTGTAATTTTCCGACGAAAGGTTTTCGGATGACCACCCTTGCGCCACCCTGCATTATGTTCCATGATAATGCCGGTCATATTGAGTACTCCCTTTATGTGGCACTTACTCTTTTAGTTTGTCCAAAAATGACGATATATTTCTATATTTAGAAATAATTCAACCTGAAATTTCCAGTTTATCCTTGCTGAAATGATTTATAGCTATACAAATGTCTTTGCTTGTTTCATACCACATGTTTCAAAAGTCTTTATTTTAACTCCGTGACCAGTCAAACAAAGCCACATAAAATGGCAAAGAGGGAGTAATTAATATTTTTGAAAAAGATTAATAATTAGTTACATCACAGGTTCGAACCTTGTTGTAGACAAAAGCATGGTATTTTAGTGGAGAAGCCCAGGGCTGTTATCCACCGAGATTCAAACCATGTGCCATTAGCTTCTCTTAGGATTTCTTGGTTTTGAAAGAAATAATAAATAACTTTTGTAAGGCCACTATAGGAGTAGTATTTGTTTTAGCTAAGAAATGTTAAAAGTGTTTTTGCATTACATATACACTATTGTCAAATACTTTAGGAAAATTTACATTATTGTCAAAATACTTTCGGAAAATTTTAAGTGTAACTTGTCTTAATATATTGTTGTTCCTACGTAATCATTCAAAACATTTTGATATTTTCCGGTGACTAGTCCTTTTCTTTTAGGAAAAAAGGGTAGCCCGTGCGCAGGGTCCGGGGAAGAGCCGAACCATTGTATGCAGCCTTACCCTGCATTTATGTGCATTTATGCAAGATGCTGTTTCCACAGCTTGAACCTGTGACCTCCCGGTCACATGGCAGCAACTTTACCAGTTACGCCAAGGTTCCCCTTCAAGACTAGTCTTTTCTTTGCAAACATGAAAATAACATTGGCTATGGACTTCCAAAAATATTAAGTAACTCCTGACATAATATAGTCCTTCATATGAGAAGTTAGGCATATTCATTATTATTTATTTTATGAAGTAAATGTGGTTCAGATTATTACTTAGAATTTGCTGTTTAAATTTTAAATTGCTGTTTAGTTTTATGAATATTACTTGTGGTCTACATGTTTTTGTCTTCAATCTCTAACCGATTGAAGAAGACAAGCAAATTGTACTCATTAAGATGTGCTGTGGACAATGCACTTGTAATGTTCTGATTGCAATCATTGGAGAGTTTCACTATTTATATTCAATATTCTTTGCCAATCTAGCAGTCATATGGTATGAAAGGACATATATATGGCAATTAGGAATTCCCGTGCTTGTGTAGGTTGACTTGTTTAGATAGAAGTTTTGTTTTTCTTTATCAATCAAAAGTGGATATATATATTGTGTTTTTTTAAAATAATTTTGCAAATCATGGCATGCACACATGTGATCACAGGGGTCCAACATATGGTTATAGGGGGAAAGTGGTTCTTGCATTTGAAGATAACGAGGCCTCTAAGATCGGCGTCAGGTTCGATAAATCAATTCCGGAAGGCAATGATCTTGGTGGTCTCTGCGAGGAAGACCACGGTTTTTTTTGTGCTGGTAGTTTTCTGCTACTCTGTCCATTGGAGAAATTTTCATCTTTGTGTGTATTGCCCATCAATTTGGAATAACTATGTCTTGTTACTGAAATGTGACCTTTTTTTCTTACACAGCTGACTTGCTCCGCGTTGATAGCTCGAGCAGTGATGATATTGATAAACTGGCCATTGATGAACTCTTTGAAGTAATTTTCTTGTCCATGATAGCTTTCCTTTCTTGGACTAGTATTCAAGTTTCTTTCCTTTAATTTACTCTTTTTGACATATGTAGGTTGCTTCAAAAGAAAGTAAAAGTAGTGCATTAGTTTTACTTGTCAAAGACATTGAGAAGTCTATGGTGGGTAATCCTGAGGCCTATGCTGCTTTCAAGGTTAAACTTGAACATTTGTCAGAGAATGTTGTTGTCATAGCTTCCTATACTCAAACAGACAACCGAAAGGAGAAAGTATGTAAGGGCATAGTTATCTTTCTTTCCGTTGAGATCAAAGTCTGACTTGCAAGACTGATAAATTCTTTTATGCTTTCCAGTCGCATCCTGGTGGACTGCTGTTTACAAAGTTAGGAAGTAACCAAACAGCATTGCTTGACCTTGCTTTCCCCGTATGTGAATCCGTTTATCTCTTTTATATGCTCAATTTTTCCTCTAATAACTTGTTCTCTAGTTTTCTCCTTCCAATGCAAGGAAGGTCTGGCTTATAGTAATTGAATTCATACTCTACCTTTTAAAGAAAAGGGATCTGCAAGGAGCTTTCTGTCCTTTTCTCTTCTTTCACTTTTTATATTTTCTTTATTCTTCTAGTTTGTTGAGTGGTGATGAATAGCTGGGTTGTAATTGGGGAGGCCTTAAGATGGCATCTATGTACTCTGAATATGCATTGCTTTGTGTTAAATGAGTTGCCTCTGATTTGTTATTTTCCTATGCCTAACACCATGTAAATCAAGATTACTTGCTCGAACATTTTTTTACCTACAGCACAAAAACCTGTTTCTCCATCATGGTCTATATGTTCAGGAGTTCAGTCATGGTCGATATGTTCAGGAGTTCAGTTATGGAGTACTCGGTTTCTTATTCTATTGTAAGAAGCTTCAAGGCAATTTATGTAATCACGAATTGCATTTTAGAATCACATAAAGCATCAACAACTATGCCTCAGTCCCAAACAAGTTGGATAGGCAATATGAATCCTTGCTGACCATGTTACTCAGTTTAAACTCATCTCATGTTACTGCTCTTCCAAAATAACTGATGTCGATGCATTGCAATGTCTTGGGTTTTCCAGGATAATTTTGGTAGGTTGCATGATAGAAGCAAAGAAACCCCTAAAACAATGAAGCAGCTCACCCGTCTTTTCCCCAACAAAGTTACCATACAGCTACCTCAGGTAAATTCTTAGTTAACGATACGCTTGCCAACTGTAAATATTGTGTGATTGAAGCATTTAATATGTATCTTAATTGTGGCAGGATGAAGCATTATTATCTGACTGGAAGCAACAGCTTGAACGGGATATTGAAACTTTGAAATCTCAGTCAAACATCGCAAGCATTCGCAATGTGAGAGTTCCTTCTGCCCCAGCTTAAGGAACCTTTGTTTGCCAAGGGCAAAGGCCTTTTTGTCTTCTCCTTCCATTGCTCTTGGGCTGTACATTATGTAGGACTGTTCACATGGATACCTTCAGTTTTTGAACAATGAAACATCTCTCTAGCTTAGCCGATTTTCATTCTCTTGCTCTTGTTCTGGATATTACCTAAATCCACCTTCTTATAGGCCTATCTCTTTTCAAAAGACAACAACAACAACAATCGGGATGTAATCCCATAAGTGGGGTCTGGGGAGGGTATAGTGTATGCATGCCTTACTCCTACATGTGCTCTTCTCAAAAGAGCGAAGGTTTATTTATTTTAGGATGAATGTTTTTATTTTTTGTATTTATGGGCGATTAGCCTAAAAAGTAGATGAATATAATGAATTTCTTAACTGTATCCTCAATTTATTGACTGATTGAAGTATCCTAACTTTCAGGTTTTGAGTCGTATAGGAATTGATTGCCCTGACCTCGAAGCTTTATGCATAAAAGATCAAGCATTAACAAGTGAGAGTAAGTATTCTTTGAAGTTGGGCTTTTTGTGTTTGAAATTGTTAACATGATTATATATATTTTCATGTTCTCCTTGTGATTGTGATAGGTGTAGAAAAGATAATAGGCTGGGCCTTGAGCCACCACTTTATGCACAAATCTGAGTCGTCAATAAAAGAGGCCAAGCTGGTTATCTCCAGTGAAAGGTCAAACTAAATTTTACTGTCTAATTCATACTGTTGGAAGATTTGCACTATATGTCTTCTTATTTTGCTATTTTGGGCAACTGAAGGGTTCCTTGGTTTTGGGGGGTTGACAAAAGGAGGCATGGACTGATATGTCTTATATTTGATCTGACAGCATTGGTTATGGACTCAATATTTTGCAAGGCACCCAAAATGAAACCAAGAGTCTGAAAAAATCTCTCAAGGTGAAGTCTCTGTTTTTTGCAAATTCAATTTTGTAAATAGGTTACCTTTTGTTGTTAACTTCATGAAGCAGAGTATTAATGCTCGAGTTTTCAGGATGTGGTTACTGAGAATGATTTTGAAAAAAGACTACTTGCGGATGTTATTCCGCCTTGCGATATTGGGGTTACTTTTGATGACATTGGGGCCCTGGAAAATGTCAAGGATACTTTGAAAGAGTTGGTGATGCTGCCACTTCAGAGGCCTGAATTGTTCTGTAAAGGACAGCTGACAAAGGTGAAAAGATTTCCTTGATGTTGAAATCCATTTTGATCTATATGTTCGTCGGGATTCTTTATTTTTTTGTTTAGAGAGTGGGGTTTGGTGTAACTTTTCATCATTCATGCACGTCTATTTCTGATGAAGATATCATGTATAGCCTTGCAAGGGAATTTTGCTTTTTGGGCCCCCTGGTACCGGTAAAACAATGCTTGCAAAAGCTGTTGCTACGGAGGCTGGTGCGAACTTTATTAACATATCAATGTCAAGCATTACTTCAAAGGTACAACCTATGCCTTGTTTGTGTGTTTAACATTTCGTCTTTTAAAGCCCTTCTTTTAATGGCTTACAACTTTTTCTTGATTGTAGTGGTTTGGTGAAGGAGAGAAGTATGTCAAAGCAGTCTTCTCATTAGCTAGTAAAATAGCTCCAAGTGTTGTTTTCGTTGATGAGGTTGGTAAAATTTACTTCATATTTCCCTTTCTCGAACTTGTTATATTTATGATAAAGTTATTGTATCTCTGTCACATGTGTGCCTTACACAAAGTGTGTCTCCTCTTTTAAGTTGATAATCTACACTTTAGCTTATAGGTTATGTAAATGTATCTGCCATCCTTTTTTTACTGTAAGTTGTCTTTTGCTGTATTAAAAAGACTATTATGTTTACCCTCTTCGTACCTCCATTCTTCTGGTGTATTAGGTGGATAGCATGCTAGGAAGACGAGAAAATCCTGGCGAGCATGAAGCCATGCGGAAAATGAAGAATGAATTCATGGTGAATTGGGATGGCTTGCGTACAAAGGACAAGGAGCGAGTGCTTGTACTTGCTGCAACCAATAGACCATTCGACCTTGATGAAGCAGTTATTAGGAGGCTTCCACGAAGGTAAATTTAATCAACCGGGGATTTTCTTAGCTAATTAATCGGAAGAGAGAAGACAAATCGGGAAGAACATTCGTTTGTTTCTAGTTTATTGGGAATCATAATGTTTAGAGCACCTTTGATGCAGGCTGATGGTAAACTTGCCAGATGCCCCGAACAGGGAGAAAATTTTGAGAGTGATATTGGCCAAGGAAGAGTTAGCACCAAATGTTGATCTCAAAGCTATTGCTAATATGACTGAGGGTTATTCTGGGAGTGATTTAAAGGTCTGCTGGGTGATCCTTTAATGTGTTACGAGTTTTAACACCTTAATAATAATGACTGGTTTTCCTCCCTTTATTGTTTTTTATTCAATATGACAAGTCACGCTTGTCACTTTCTTATATTTCTCTTCACAGAATTTGTGTGTCACAGCTGCTCATTGCCCAATTAGAGAAATTTTAGAGAAAGAGAAAAAGGTCAGTTGACTGTGTTCTCACTCAACTGGTTTCATATGTTTATGTTTCCTTCCAACAGTTGGTTGAATTTGTGATTTTGATTGACATGTAAACATGCTCTTCCTAAAGTTGAGCACTAGCTTTTTTCAGTCCCAGATATGTGCTTCTATTTATGTCGGAATCAATATCATCAGCCTGTTTCGTTCATACTGTCATGAGCTAATTAAGTACTTGGGATGTAACTTAACTCGCATTATTTCAGGAAAGAGCATTGGCAGTTGCAGAGAGCAGGCCTGTCCCTGCATTGCATAGTAGCGCGGACATTCGTCCTCTTAACATCGATGATTTTAAATATGCACATGAACAGGTATGTTTTATGGCCTCCTGCAGTGGTAAAGCTTGCTCTTGGAAATTAGACCAAGATCTAAGGGTTTTTATTATAACCTCAACCGTACGTATCATTGTTCTTCACTTTCCATGCCCTTCACTTTTCTGTATCGTCTTTGCCTTTCATATTCCTGGAGTGAGCTTTTGTCAATTTGACATGTACACAAGATTAATGGTTGTGTAAATGTGTATCAATTGGTAGGATCAAAACTGTAATTATTTGGACCTTGTCTGTTTTAAGCTTTTTATCATGGTAGAGGAGCATTGTGCATGTAAGAAGGAGCTTCATGCCTTATTGCACGTTAAAATGCAGGTTTGTGCTAGTGTATCATCAGAATCAGCAAACATGAATGAACTTCTTCAGTGGAATGAATTATATGGTGAAGGTGGATCAAGGAAGAAGAAATCTCTCAGCTATTTCATGTAGAGACGTTTTAACTGTATAGTGTTGCTTTATTTATTTAGTTCTTAAATCTACCCAAGCTGGTTGCAGCGGACCTGCATTCTTGGAAATCCATTTCAGGTTCCCCGAAGTCCTTCCCCCGTTGGCCAAATGTGGCCAATGTGTATCATAGTTAGTTTTATAGGTATTTATATCAGCAAGTGCAGGTTATGAAATATATATCTGAAGCTTGTCTTCCAATTTACACCTTATTAGATCTCTGTATATACCAATTGATTTATTTAATAAACAGTCTCATGTCTTTCGACACTTTTTTTGTGTGGATAAAGAGTCCAGCTTTTTTTCTTGAATCCTGTGAAGTTTGTTCCGCTGTAGCATGCAATTGTCTGGCTAACTGAAGGAACAAAGATAACACATTGGGATGGCAGCGGGAAGGAAAGCTCCCCGGTCGCTCCATTTAGTTTTGCATTGTTGCAGTTAATTCTATTGTCATATTTTACGCCAAATACTTGTTGAAGTAAATACCAGGAAGACAACCACAGAAGAAAACGCTGAAGAAATGTCAGGTGTGAGGATGCTAATTTCCCCGCTTCCCTTTACATAAAACAACATACCTAGTAAAATTTTACTAGTGGGGTCTGGTAAGAGCAGTGTATGCAGAATTTACCACTACCTTGAAAAGGGCAGAGATGCAGTTTTCAGGATACTTTTGGCTCAACAGGAGAGGTAATAATATCAGAATAGAAATAAAAGAAAAGACATGTAACAACAAAAACGACCAGTAAGAAAATAACCACAATGAACAAGTGAAAGGACAACCCTATCATACTACCTAGTATAAAGAGTCATACTACCCAATATAAAGAGGAAAGAACGCTCGACTATCCCTTGGTTGCCACCCTAATGCTCGACCTTTACATATTCCTATTAAGAGCCATGTCCTCGAAAATTTGAAGTCGCGCCATTTCATGCTTGATCAAGCCGTCCTAATACTTCTTAGGTCGTCCTTTGCCTTTTCTCGTACCTGCCAAAGTCAATCGCTCACACCTCCTAACCGGTGCATATAAGCTTCTCTTCCGCACGTGTCCGAACAATCTAAGTCCTGCTTCCCGTATCTTATCGTGAGCCACACTCACCCTCTCCCGAATATCTTTATTCCGAATCGTATTTAGCCTAGTGTGCCCACACATCCATCTCAACATCCTCATCTCTGCTACTTTTATCTTTTGGATATGTGAATTTTAAACTGGCCAACACTCAGCTCTATACAACATGGCCGATTGAACCACCGCTTTATAGAACTTACCTTTGAGTTTCGGTGGCACATTATCCCTACTTCCCTTTACATGATGCCAACAAAACAATTGCAGTCAGCAAATGTGAGCACGATTTTTCTGGGTAAAGTTATACTTGGACGAGCGGGATGAAGTCTGAAAGGCCAGTATATTGAGCATGTTTTGACCTTTATTATCAACGATCCAAAAATTATGTTATATTATTGCAGGAATTTAAGAGAAATTTGAGGATCGTAACACTACTCCAGGAATGAATCGAGGCAGTAGTGGAAGATCAAATTTTCAGAAGAAGAAAAGAAAAGAGGAAGAGAAGAGAAGAATAGGGATTTTAGGGAAATGATGTAACTCTTATCCATGCCTTTCAATTGATGTATACAACCTTTATATGTAATAATTCATACATTCATTATGTGGCTGGATTCTTCTAATGAAAACAAGTAACAGAATTCACTATTTCACTACAAACTAGTGTAACTAACTTTCCCGCGCATTAACTAACATTTGAACTAACTGTTAGTTACTAACTAACTGCTGACTTGCTTCTTCTTTGTTCTATAATATAGCTCAACCTCTAACATACTAAATTCATGTATCAGTACTCCCCCCAATCGAAGATCCTTGACCACAAGGATCAAATGTAGGAAACCTTGTGTTCAAAACAGTGGCAAATTCCCAAGTGGCAATTTCAGTAGGAAGACCTTGCCATTTAACTAACAATTGAGCAATAGCTTTGTTACCTTTGCGCGCCATTCTCCTTTGTAGCACAATATCAGGACAATAAGGACTTGCTAAATCAAGAGAGGGTGGATAAACAATCTGTGTGGGGACTTCATAGCATTTTTTCAATAATGACACATGGTCAGTAGGGTGGATTTGAACTCCAGCAGGTAGTAATAATGTATAAGCAACATGACCTACCTTCTTTATGACTTGAAAGGGCCCATAATATTTGGAGGCTAGTTTGTGAGATGAGTGATTGGTTATGGTGACTTGTTTGGTTGAACTTTAAGATAAACCTAATCCCCAATCTCAAATTGTATGTCACTCTTGTGAGCATCTCCTTATTGCTTCACTCTACATTGTACCCTCATGAGATGGTACTTCAATAGCTGCAACTTAAGCTCCTTATTGATCAAAGCATTATCCACCTCTGCTGAAGTTGATTCTCCAGGTATGTATAGTAAATGTAGAGGAGGTGGACGACCATATAAGGCTTCATAATATGGAGTGGTTTGAATGAATGAATGAAATGAGGTGTTATACCAGTACTCAACCATAGGTAAGCAAGAATACCAGTTGGTAGCATCATCATTGCAGTAGCATCTTAAATATGTCTCCAAGCTTCTATTCAATACCTGAGTCTGACCATCAGATTAAGGATGGTATGCAAAAGAAGTATTCAACCGAACTCCTTGCAAAATGAACAGCTCTTGCCAAAATTGGCTAAGAAATACAGCATCTCTATTAGTGGTGATAGTGTCAGGAAGGCCATGTAATTTGACCACAGAATCCAAGTATACCTGAGCTACAAGCTTAACAGTATAGGGGTGCTTCAAAGGAATGAAGTGTTCATACTTGTTGAGTCTGTCAACAACTACTAATATCACTTCATACCCTTTTGATTTAGGCAGACCATCAATGAAGTCCACACTAATTTGAGACCACACCACATCTGGAATAGGCAACGGCTGCAACAGGCTTGGATAGGAAGCCAAATCAGATTTGTTCCTTTGGCAAACATCACAATTTAGCACAAAATCCCCCACCTCCTTCCTCATATTTTTTTGAGTAGAACAATGTAAGCAATCTCTTTAAGGTGACTTCAACCCCTGAATGACCTCCTTAAGGAGATGTATGCCATGGAGTCATGATGGTTCTTCTCAGTTGTGGATCCTTGCCTATCACTAATCTACCCTTCCTTCTTAGTTGCCGATGAGTCCATGTGAATTGTCTATGAGTAATTGAACCATTTTCTAACTCTGCTACGATTTTCTTTAGTTCTGAATCAGAAATCCAGCTATCAGCTATAGCTTGGAAGAGATCAGTGTCACCATAGGAAACTAGCAATGTTAATATTTCAGCTCCACTTACCCTAGAAAGGGCATTAACTACTTTTTCGTCTACACCTTTATTGTATTCAATGGTGTAATCAAAGGGAATTAATTTGGTCAACCACAATAACCGAGAGTTGGTATGTAAGTTCTGCTCTATCAGGTACTTCAAAGCCTTCTGATCAATCATGATGATAAACTTCTGCCCCAACAGATATTGAGACCACTTAGTCACTACATGTACCATTGCCAATAACTCCCTATCATAAACAGATAAGGCTGCATGCTTGGGTGATAAAGACTTACTAATAAAAGCTATGAGGTGTCCTTCCTGCATAAGTACTGCTCCAATACCATGCCCACTAGTATCAGTCTCTACAATGAAGGTCTTGGTAGGATTAGGCAAAGCTAGAATAGGAGCTTGAGTGAGGGCCCTTTTTAAAGCCGCAAAAGCGGCATCTGTTGCACTTGACCAATTGATCCCTTCTTTTTTAGTCAAATCAGTAAGATGTTTGCAGATGACTCCAAAACCTTTAATAAACCTCCTGCAATAACTATTTAGGCCTAGAAAGCCTCTGAGCTGCTTGAGAGTTGTTGGTGCTGGCCAATTTTGGACTGCTGCTATCTTGTGAGGATCAGTAGACACTCCTTCAACAGAAATGAAGTGCCCTAGATACTCAATCTTCTAAACTCCAAAGAAACATTTGCTCTTCTTTGCAAACAGCCTGTTCTTACTCATCTCCACAAAAAAACAGATTTCAATTGAGTTAATGATCTTCTATGGTATTGTAGTAGATGAGAATATCATTAAAGAAAATAAATACATGTTTTCTGAGAAATTTCTGAAAAACAGAATTCATCAAGCCTTGAAAAGTTCAGGGGTGTTTGATAGACCAAATGGCATTACGAAATACTCAAAGTGACCAGAATGAGTTCTAAAGGCAGTCTTAGGTACATCTTCTTCATCCATTTTGAGTTGATGATATCCCGACCTTAGATCAATCTTAGAAAAAACCTTAGACCCTCCCAGCTCATCTAATAAATCCTCTACAATAGGAATAAGAAATTTATTTTTTACAGTATGCTTGTTTAGATCTCTGTAGTCAACACATAATCTCCATGATCCATCATTTTCCCTACTAATACCACTTGTGATACAAAGGGATTGCAACTAGGTTGAATGATGCCTTGATCTAACATTTGCTGCACTAGACCCTCAATAATATCCTTTTTGACTGAAAGATATCTATAAGGTATTTTATTCACAAGTTTAGTACCATTTTGGAGTACAATCCTGTGATCAAAGACACCTCTATAAGGAGGTAATCCAGTGGGTTCTTCAAATAATACTGAATACTCCTTTAGCAATTGATCCAATCTATCATCTACCACATGATCTTCTTCAGTTTTAATAGAATGCCATTGTTCTTCTACATCTCCCATAGGAACCACTTGTATCATGCACAACTAAGACATATCCCCTGTATGTTTAATTAACTTATCAGCTTCATGCACCTTCACTTGATTGCCAGCCCCCCGAGAAGATGTTTCCTTCTTTTATACCAAAACTCCATAGTTAACTTACTAAAATTAATTTTTATATCTCTCAGTGTTAATAACCATTGCACTCCCAACAATACCCCACATAATCCTAAAGGTAGTAGAAAAAAGTCTGCTAAAAATTCAGCACCTTGTAACAATCAAGTGATTGTACATATTCTATCTACCATCACGTTCCCATTAGCAGCATCTACTAGTTGAGGTTTAGTAGACTGAACTTTACATCCTAAGTGTTTAACCAGTTTAGGGTCTATGAAATTATGTGAGCTACCAGTATCAATCAATATACTTAAGGCCTTCTTTTCATGATAACAAGTGACCTTTAATGTTCTATAACCCAGTGAATCATTCAAATAATGGATGGAAATCTCCATTTGTTCCGTACCTTGAGATGATTATAATAAGTCCATTCTATCCTCATGGATTTTTAATTCCTGTACTTACTTTGTATAAGATTCTTCCTCTAGTTCTTCCACTTCCAATAGGTATAACTGTATAGAACTGTTACATCTATGGCCTGGTACAAACTTTTCATTACAGAAATAACATAATCCTTTTGCACTCTTTTCATTCATCTCCTCTATGCTTAATGCTCTCTTAGTGACTCCCTTAACATAACTAGAATTAACAAAATTAGGAGTTAGTAATAGAGCTTTACCATTACTGCTTGATGTTGTATATCTTCTAGCTACAAAATTTGCAGCATAGGTTTGTTGTTTGGTTGCATCCAAATAAGCATCCTGCATCCTTGCTGTTATGTACACTTAGGACAGGGTAGTTGGATTAGTCAACTTCACTATAATGTTTAGCTCATGCTTCAAACCTCCAATAAACAACTAATTGCATTTTCTTGGGATAACCTCACTCTATTCAAATTCCTTTCAAAGATGGCCGGATATTCCTTCACACTCCCAGTCTGCTTTATCTTTTTTATTTCTTCCATAGGATCATCGAAATCAGCACCAAACCTTTCAACCGTTGCCACTACATATTCATTCCAAAAAGCAGGTTGCAAGTATTGTCTATACCTCATAAAGGATAGATGCCATTGAATTACTTTCTCCTTCCAGCTATAGTGCTGCTACTTCAATCTTTTCCTCAGTATTTACTTTTTCCATAGACAAAAATTATTTAATTTTGAACAACCACGATCTCAAATATTCCATTGAACGTAGAAACTCCATTACCACTTAGAGAAATTGGATTTATGATGATTATAACTTGTAGGACTTTTCTCTCGATGAGATCTAACTTCAGAAGGTCCATCCTTGTCGGTTGCTGGAGCTTTATCCTTCTGATTCTCCCTTGAATTTGCCATCTGTTCCTTCAACTCAAGCATTATTTGATCCAATTGTTTAAGAGCTAAAACTTCCTCATATAAAGCTCCTACATTCGCGATCAATTTTTGCATCAATTCTCATAGATATAGGCGTTCTTCATTTCCACTATCAGTAGCTCGTGCTCCATTTGCCATGGCTCCAAGGATCGATGGCTCTGATACCAATGTTATACAACTGCAGGAATTTAAGAGAAATTCGAGGATCATGACACTATTCCAGGAATTAATCGAGGCAGTTGTGGAAGTTCGGATTTTCAGAAGAAGAAAAGAGAAGAGGAAAAGAAGAGAAGAATAGAGATTTTAGGGAAATGATGTAACTCTTATTCATGCCTTTCAATTGATGTATACAACTTTTATATGTAATGGTTCATACATTCATTATGTGGCTGGATTCATCTAATGAAAATAAGTAACAAAATTCACTATTTCACTACTAACTAGTGTAACTAACTTTTCCGCACATTAACTAACATTTGAACTAATTGTTAGTTACTAACTAACTGCTGACTTCTTTGCTTCTTCTTTCTTCTATAATCGATCTCAACCTCTAATATGCTAAATTCATGTATCAAATTAGCCTTCAGAACATTGTATTCATATATATTTGTCAATATTTTTGCACTGTGCATTACCCTATTTGTTTTCCTAAAATAAACACTGTTTGTGAATTGATTTCCTATACCTAGTGGTGGCAAAATTGTTAACCACTTATATTATCCACTAAAAAATGGGTTGGATACTAAATTTTTTAAAAACGGGTCAAATGTGGATATGAACTATATTAGACATTTAGAAAATGGATAACTAATGTGTTTAACTTTTACATTCGTAAAGCCTCAAATTGGAGGCTACTCAAGTTTATGAGATTAGGAATTCTTTCAAAAGTAAGACTTACTTGCGGGTCAACCCATTTTTTATCCGTATTAAATATAACTCGGGTCGAATAATATATCTCTATTTTCATTAATCATTTTCGACCCGTCCTAACTGTACGCAAACATAAACCTTCATAAACTCTAATCACTTCTTTTCTTATCCTTCATCGTGAAAAGAATAATTTTAACGTCAAATTCAAGTGTTCTGCTTTTTCCCTTGAAATTCTTTGGGTCCTGAGTTGTCTAGAACCAAATAATGTTGACAACAACACCTTATACCACGTTGGTAAGTCCTTCCTCCCTTAGATAATTCATATGGTCATTAAATTATAGAGAAATTTTCAGAAATTATTATGTTTTACTGATTATAGCTTACTATAGTTACTATTTACTAAATTACTTTCTATAGCTATGTTTTCAATTGTTATTGACTGCATTAATACATTAGCAAAGCTCGGCGGAAAACATGGAGTCCAGCTAAGTAGAGAATGTACTCGACTGATTAGTGAATATAGTAATGGAATTTACGAAAAAATATCTTGAGATGTTTAAAAACGGTAAGTGAATCAATTAACGCGATAGATTCCTAATATAACTCAGCAAACTCAATTATAACACACAAAATATGTATTTCCAGTTATAGAAAAGATTCTCAACCGAAAAACACCCAAAAAAAATATAGCATTCTTCAAAGATTCAATCCATTATTTTTTTATTTAGTGGTATCTTTACTAAAATATTTTTAATCGTGTCTTTACAAATAGAGTTATATATTAAAATTATATAATTTCATTTAATACAGTTAAATACATAAAAATACATTGAATACATGAAGTATAACAGGTCATCTGTAGTTCAAATACATATGAATACATATTGCAGATATATTTGGGTACATATATACATCTGAATACATAAATTATATTAATTAAAAAAATATATATGAATACATTCTACAATCATTGAATACATACTGCTGAATGTATACTGGTGGGCAAAACAGTAAAATAAAGTGAAGCTTTAAAATTATATAATTACATTGAATATAGTTAAATACAGTATTAAAAAAGTAGAAAAAAATTAAAGATAGTGAATACAATGAAATAAATGGAATACAACGAGATATACTAAAATACAATGAGAAAAAAAAGTAACATACTCTTCAAGTTCCTCAGCCCCAAACTCCGTCCCCAATCCACTGATATCCAGGCCGCCGCCATGTGGGACGTCACCGCCGATTAAATGAAGACAACACCAATTTACAGGATCAAATGGAGATTAGAGACATAACTTTTCAGATCTCACAGTGCAAACATGAACAATCAATGCAAAATCTAAGAAAAAATTAGAATGCATAACACAACCGTGCGAAAGAAATCGCCGGCCGGAGGAAGGACTTAGGGGTGACACAAAAAGTAAAGGGGAAGTAGTCGTCGATTGAATCTGCCGTTGACAGAACACAACCCCTGCTACGGTTTCTAACAGCACGGGAGGAAAAAATCGAGGGAAAAAGATAAGAAAGAGGAAATAGAAAGGAGGAGAGATCGAGAGAGGGGGAAAGAGAAAAAGAATACAGAGAATATTTAATGGCTTAAAGGTAGAAAGTGATGATAAATAAATATTTTACTATAAAAATAAAAGTTAGCTATAGAAAATAATTTTTTAAAAAGGTATTTATTTATAATAAATAAGATATCAGTCTTTACTAGAGAGAAAGCTTCTAAATTTGTCTAGTTTGTTACAAACGAGCAAGACACTAGATTACCGAGACGTAATGTTTCACCTCTCAACTTCAAATAACTTGTTCTATTAATACTATATACAATTCATAACATTATACTTTTGAAAATGTGTTTGTAATACCTCAAACCTTATTTGTCCTTTATTTCCTGTAATCTTGTATGTTTTGTCGCTATATTTTAAAAAAGGAACTAAGTGATTCAAAGTATAAAGTTCAAAACTTTCTAATATTCTAACCAAATATGGACATTAATTTCTAGAGGTATTTTCCTATTTATACCATATATAAAATTTTATTATAAAAGATGTATATATTTTTATTATTACCTGCAATATTTAATTTTCCTATAAAATTTATACCATTCATTAAATACTAAATATTAAGAGCTGATTTCTTCCAAATTAGGCGCCTATAAATCTGGGATAAATATTTGAATAGCTTATTCCTTCCAAATTAGGCGCCTACAAATTTGGGACTAAATATTTTTCATATTTACATCAGATTCATCCCCACTACTAACTGAAAATTCAGCAAAAACTTCTGCGTCCATCTCCAAATGAGGTAGCAACTCTCCGTCATTAATCCCAATAAAAAGATCATTAAAAACCAATACTGTCGAGCAAATGCTGAGTTTGATGCTGATTTTTATGATTTTTGGGGCTGTTTTCGCTGGATTTTTATTGCGTTTGAGCTCCTGTTTTGGATTGATTTTCATTGGAATTTAGTTGTTTTTTGTTTGTGATTTTGGCTGATTTTAAGAATAAGTTGGAGGTTTTTTATGGGTTTTTTCATGGATGAAGTTGGCTAGTTTCCATGAGGGAAAGGGAGGAGCTCTTGTTCTTGACGGGAGTGAGCTGATGCGCAACTACTTGGGTCAACAAATTTTCTACAAAAAATCTACAAATAAACTATAAATGAGTTTAAGTATGTATAAAGCAATATTATTTTTAGGGTATCTATAAGGCAGAATACATAAAATAACATCTGAACTTGTACCCAAATCCCTGTTACACACTTGTTGATCACGGGGAACCTTTTACACACCCAACCTTTTAAAAGTGTGTCAAATACACATCACTTTTTTCTTGATCAATTTTCTAAAACATGTGTGATTTCACGCTCCAATCAGATAGTGACACGTGTCACTATTTTTTTTTATTTAAAAAATAAAAAACTTAAAATTACACCTATATCCCTTAACCATCTCCTCCATTTCATATCTTTCTCTTCTTCATGGGAGATTGACGCCAAACACCACAAAAAAGTCACATTTAATCACCTTCATATTATAAAGCAAAATTAGGAACTCAAGTACATTAATCACGAGTTTGTGAGTCTAGATTCAAATCTAACACAAGAAATATAATGCAAAACTCAAAACTCCATTAAAGTTGGTTATGGCCAAAACCATGGTTGCTCGAATCGTGGCATAGATTGAAACTCAGATTTATACAATTCTCTTGATATAGATTTCTTTTAACTTTGTTTACCAATTTCTTCCAAAATTATTTTATATTATTATTATTCTTAAAATGGTGGACATGAAAGATGGGGAAAATGGGTGAGAAAGAAGACGAAAATGGGAAAAGGGGGACGGGCAACAACAAACTGGTTGTTTGTTTTCTATGGGAGAGGGAGAGAAGTTTTCTATGGTGAGATTTTGGAGAAGAAGAAAAGGGAATAATTTCTCCATTGTTGCAAGAGCAGGTTGTTTGTTTAAGCTCTTGACGAAGAAGATGATGTTTTTAATTAAAAAATAAAAAAAATGGATATGTGTCAGTTACACACGAGATTTCACATATTTCTTTTCCTATTCACTCACCTAATTTTTGTGTAAAATATGCTCTTGCCATGTAATCAAAATGGTGTGTAATTGACACACTTTTAAAAGGTTGGGTGTGTAAAAGGTTCCCTGTGATCAACAAGTGTGTAACAGGGATTTGAGTACAAGTTTAGGTGCTATTTTATGTATTCCGCCTATCTATAAATTACTATATTTTGTAACGACTCGACCCGTCGTCATGTGAGTTGCCACCCCGTTTTTCCTTTATTATGATGTTTCATGTGTTCTATATATCTATTAGAATTTATCGGATGAATTTGGGTTGAACCTTGTTGAAGATAAGGCATATAGCCTCTTAGAATGAAGCTTGACTCAGAAAAGTCAACCTGAAGTTGACTTGTGAGTTACAGGACTCAGAATCGAATTTCGATGGTTTGGTTAGCTTCGGGGGATCATTTGTGACTTAGGAGAGTGATCAGAAGCAATTTTAGAGGCCCGGTGAAGAAGTTAGCCTATTTTGGCGAATTCCGGTTGATAGGTAATATTTTTATCCGGGAGTCGGAATGGAATTTCGAGAGTTGCAGTAGGTTTGTTAGGTGATTTTGGACTTGTCCGCAAAATTTCAGGTCATTCGGACGTCATTTCGTTGGGTTTCGGATCGAATGTAAATTTTAAAAGCTAAAGTTAAACTTAAACTTGAATTTGTTGAAAACGGACGATTTTGATGTTAACGATAGAGTTTTGATGATTGGAACAAGTTTGAATAAGGTTATAGGACGTGTTGGTGCTTTTGGTTGAGGTCCCGGGGGCCTCGGGTGAGATTCGGGGTGATTTCGGACCATTTCTAGGCCATTTTTAACTGCTGCTTTATGTCTGTAGCAGTGTTCTACGCGATCGTAGACAATGTATCACGATCGCGGTGAGTAAAATGTGAGAAAAAAATAGATGAATCGCGATCACGTGAAATGCTCCGCGATCGCGAAGAAGGAAATTTCTGTTGCATTGATCCTACTTCGGAAGCTCATATCTTTTTATCTACAAGGAGTTTTGAGGTGATTCTAAATGGAAGTTGTAAATAATCGTGTCTAGTGTTCATAAATCTAAAGAAATCGGGATTTTGACATATGTGTTAAAAGTTAAGGACGTTACACTATAGGCTGTCCGAGGAGGATCTCTAATACATATGTATAAATTGGGAAGCTTATATCTCGCAATTTATAAGGATTCAGGAAATAAGCAACAAATAAAAGTTATAGATCTATGTGTCTAGTTTCCATAACATCAATCCATTTATTATTCAGAGTTATGTGTAAAAAGTTATGACCATTATACTGAAGCCTGTCCAGAGGAACCGGAATTTGTTCACCGCGATCGCGAAGCTTTTCCCGCGATCGTGAAGGGTAAATTTTGGGCCAAAAATTTTGTTCTCTGCAATCGCAGAGCAATTCCCTGCGATCGCGATGAGTAATATGCCTGGGCAGAATGTTTTAAAATATTTCATCCGCGAACCCCAGCTCATTTCCACCATTTTTGAGCGAGCTTGGGAGCTTTTGTCGAGGGTTTTGAATGGATTTAGTTGGGAATCAATTGAAGGTAAGTTTTATGAGTTAAATAAATGATTTTATCAAAGAATATTCCATTAATTCTCTGAATTTGGGTAAGAAATCAAGAAAATTAGGGCTTTGAGAAAAAAAATCTTAAAATGGGGATTTAAAGGACCATTTGTGGTCCGAATTGGGAGTTCTTGGTATATACGGACTCGTGGAGAGACAAGGATTCCAAAAATGTAACTTTCACAATTTTTCGAGAAGCTTACCGAAAGTCGAATTTTGGCAACTTTGTGGTTTTTGGTGTAATTCGAGTTGTTTCGATTGGGTTATGTCCCTTTAGCCTATTTTGATGCATTTCTATTGATTTTGATCATATTATACACCTGTGGAGGCCAATTCTCGTGGCAAGGTCATTGCGGGCTAGTCTTCGAGCCGAGTCGAGGTGAGTAATGGGTGCAAGTGATAACTAGCGGGTTCGAAACCCCGGTATATCACTATGTGATGCTGTATTGAGGCGAGACACGTACGCTTATGTGAGTGCGGGTTTGAATGTGATTGGGGACTATGGCTTAGTCCGACCTGTTGATACTATACTGTGTTGTTGGCTATTATTGAGCCGGTGAACCTCCTACTTGGATGGTTGTGGATATCTTTGGTCTATGAGTCAGTTATTGGGATCCCGCGAGGATCGTTGTTATTGTTTCTATGATATTGACATGCTATTTTGATACCAGTCCTGAGCTATTATTGTCTAAAATGGTTTTCCAAACTCTGGAATTTCTGAAACACTATTTTCTAGTGAAAATGATAAAAAGAGATTTCAAATACTGTTTTCTGAGCCTGTGAGGCTGCATTGCATTATAGCTGACTAATAGTGGATCGGGCTGCGCGCCGCAGCATATCATGATATTGTGCTTGGGCTGTAGGAGCCCCTTTGGAGTCTGAACCCCCACAGAGAGCACGGGTACCCAAATGGATCGGGCTAAACGCCGTAGCGGTCATATTCATGCATCGCATTGCATTTAGCTATACCTATTATTCTGATAGCTGATATTGCTGGTTCTGATATTGCTCATTGTGTATAGCTTTACTTAGTGTTGTATTGGGTTTTCTTACATTCGCTATCTTACCCTTGCTTATTACCACTGAGTTGGAAGTACTCACAGTACTCCCTGCACCTTGTGTACATATCCAGGTACATCACAGCAGAGTTGATTCTATAGATGCTTGAGAGTTACATTTGGACAGTTGAGGTAGCTGCCAGCGTCCGCAGGACCTGACTCTCCAGTTTATCCTTATTTGTTTTGTCTATTCTACACTCGTGCACATTTGTATACATTATCACAACATATAAATTCTGGTAGAGGCTCATGACTTGTGACTCCTAATTCGTTGGGAGGTTATATTGGTTTTGGGATGTCTAATCCCGGTGTGTTGGATATTATTTTTATTATACTATCACTGTTTATGCTTAAAAGGGTAAAGTGTGAGCTGATAGCTTTGTGTTTTAGTCGATTGGTTGGGCTGGCCTAGTAATGTGCTGGGCGCCATCACGACCGGGTTTTGGGGTCGTGACACATTTATACTACAATTAAACTGCAATCTATGTTGAAAAAAAAATATTGACTACAAAATTTTCTCATCATCTACAAATTTTCTAAAAAAAATAAATAAATAAACTACAAATCAGTTTACATATGTATAAAGTAGTATTGTTTTGAAGGGTATCTACAAAATTATTTATACTACAATTAAACTATAATATATGGTAATGTTAACTATAAAATTTTCTCTTCATCTATAAATTTTTTACAAAACATCTACAAATAAACAACAAATTAGTTTAAGTATTGAAAAAGTACCAAGCGTTAATGAGTTTCTTCTACGCTTGGCCCCATGTCTGGCATGCACATTTTCATCTGTAAGGGGGTCATTGTTCAAATCAGACAATCAAGTCTGATCTACATTCTGGTGTTAACAGATAAACAAAGAAGTAATTTTTTCTATTATTTTCAGATAATCTTCTGCTCTTTGTCACATTTCAGTACTCGGCGAGAATGAGAATATCGATGTGGAATTTTGTTTGGTTACAAAAGAGGAAAAATGGTAGAAGAATATAGGGTATGAGTAAAAATGTGGTGGTGGGGGAGGGGGAGGGGTTAGGAGAGAGAAACGTGGGATATATAGATAGCTTTAATTAATGAGTAAAAATTGCCCATTAATTAGACCTTAATTAAGTATGATATAGAATTGTTATTTTGGTATACTAAGTGTTATTTACTCAATCCTTAAACATGTACGGTAAAAAGGTTTCCTATGTGGTATATGAATGTAAAAATTTCTAATTGGGATTTTTACCTACATATACTATAATGGAAACCTATTTACTACTTTTATTTATGCTCCTTATTAATTACTTTATATACCTATATTTATCCATTTTATACCAAATATTAAAAAAAAGAGGAAATAAAATATACCTTAAATAGTGGGTATGAGTTACACAAAATATTCTATATTTAAGATATCCAAAATCAATACTAATCCAAAATCCCTTCACCATAGGAAACTCATCCCAAAATCATAACATTTGTTTGTAATCATCCAAAGTAACAATTCCAATTGATACCCATAATATTTCTAACCCAAAAATATCGCTTACTCCTCTTCCATTGTTATACCCCCAAAATTACAGACGAAATTCGAAGATTTACTCTACAATCGAGTTTTAGGTAAGCTTCACTCTATATTAAAATTGGTTTTAGGTTGAATTTCATAATGAAGCTCGAGGAAGATGAAGTTTCGGAATTGTATTACGATTGTATGATAAACTTATCATAATTGTATCTGAGTTGTATTTGATATATCAATACCTAAGATAATTCTGATACAATACTAATACTATTAAAATACAATATTGTATTGTACTTTAAGTTTAGAGTTGGTTCTAGGTGGATGTTTTAAATTGAAACTTGAAAAAGATAAAGATCAAAATTGCATTATCAATTAGAATATATCACAATTTGTACCTAAAATAATACATGATACAATACTAATACAAGCATAATACTATATTGTATCAGTTTAAGTTTAGAGTCAGTTTTAAGTTGTATTATAATTATATCGAAATTGTGTAAAAATTCTTTCAGGATTGTATCAAATTTGTATTTGAATTATGAGCAGTTGTGAGATCGTGACGAATTTCACAGTTTGTATCACAAAAATATGATAATTACTCCATCAGTTTCAATTTATGTGAACCTATTTCTTTTTTTGGTCTGTTAAAAAAAGAATGACCCCTTTCCTTATTTGGAAATAATTTACCTTTATGCAATGATTTATAGCCACACAAAATATATGTGCCTCATTTTACACCACAAGTTCAAAAGTCTTATCTCTTTTCTTAAACTCCGTGCTCAGTCAAATGAGTTCACTTACGAAGGGAGTATATATTAATTTATTAGTACTGTATCAGGTTTTATTTTGGATATTAATGTACTATCTGCAAGTTCTATACAATTATGATACAATTATATTTTGTGTATTGATGTATTTAATACAACTTAAATACAATTATGATACATTTATCATATAATTTATGAATATTTCTTCATTTTCAGTGTTGTTCGGCAATGGTGGGAAGAGAGAAGATGAAGATCTCGGCATATATTAAGGAATTTTCTGTAAAAAAAGGAGAAAGAAGAGGAGAGGAAAAAAAAGAAGGGAAATGATATGATTGAATCCCTTAATTGAAGGCACTAATAATGGGGTGAGAGCATTTTTAGGAGCAATCTACGTAATTTGTAAGAAAAATCTAAATATTTATTAAAAACTATAAAACACAAAAAATATTAGTAAATAAATTTCTAATATAATATAATTAGGTAAATGTCCGAAACAACTTAGACTCATAGACAATACCTAGGATCCGGGCAGAATGAGCCTCTCACCCTGTTTAGCAACCCTTGATTTGGGTTTGATCCAGACTTGTAGGAGCCGTGGATTAGCATAAAAAGGAAATGAAACACGTGTTCATTTTCTTAACGAATAATGTTTGACAGACAAAATGAAAGGAAGTGTATTAATCTAGAAACTAGAAAAGACTATCAATATCCGTAATTAAAATTCCTAGTGCTGTGTAGATCCTTCTGCACGTCACTCTACATGCCTACAGTACATAACACGTTTCGTAATTCGTAAATGCAAGTAAAGTAGTACGTACCAGTGATTCATATCATAGCCACTTCTCATTTCTGGTACGCCACCATAAGACGACAAAAATCACACAGATTATATCTAAACGTTTCTCTTCTTAGAGCTTGAAATTACAAATTCTCTTACAGCCAATTAAAACCCTTTCAAGTTTGAAAAGCTTGAAATTCAGTCAATTGAGCAATTCGAATGGCGACGGCGGAGGAGAAACCGGTGATGGTGGTTGGGCTAGATGACAGCCAACACAGTTTTTATGCATTAGAGTGGATTTTGGATCATTTCTTTGGGCCTTCACCTAATTCCCACGCTGCTCCTTTCAAGCTTATCATCGTCCACGCTAAACCTAATGCTACTTCCGCCATCGGCCTCGCCGGTCCTGGTATGTATGTTTTTTATTTGAAATATGAAAATTTTCAATTTTAAATGTGCTCTATATTTCCGATTTTACTAGAAATGGATTGCCTGTTTTAATTGCAGGAGGTGCTGACGTATTGCCGTATGTGGAGGCAGATTTGAGGAGGATTTCTTCTAGGGTTGCCGAAAAAGCTAAGCAGATCTGTTCTGCTAAATCGGTATTCAACTTTTGTTTTAAAATAAATTTTATTACACAACTTTTGCTCCAGAATAAGATTTGAACCATTTCTGTACCCATTGAGAGTTTGGCTATTTTGACTTTGTTAGTCTAGCTAACAGTCCATAGCGACAGAAAGATCCAACCAATGGAAGAAATCAATAGAGAATGATTATCTGCTTCCTAAAGAGTAGGAAGTCACTTCTTTGAAAGAAACTGCTGAGGATTAAGACAACTACTATACCACTTTCGCATTTATCCTCACCTTTTCTTAAATTAAATGTTTGGATAAACCTGTTTTTATCCGTCTCAAATACGGGTCGGATAATTTATCTGTATTTTGAAATTACCCGTTTGACCTGCTTATATCCGATCCGACCTGCCCTACTTGTGATCATGTCATCTTTTTGCTGGATGCGTTGTCAAAATTATCTTCAGAACTCCTCCAGCGATCTCCAATCTTATCAGTATTTTGATTGCATATTTTTGCAAATTCACAACTGATCAGTGATCATCTTCCACTAACCAATCTTATTGTTTTCAGGTAAACGATGTTGTAGTTGAGGTTATGGAAGGTGATGCTAGGAATGTCTTGTGTGACGCTGTAGAGAAGCATCATGCCTCTATGTTAGTTGTTGGTAGTCATGGTTATGGCGTTCTAAAGAGGTAAATTTTCCTTATTCCACACATTTGATGGCCCGACCTTTAGTTGCAGATACATTATTCCATTTCCCTTTTTCCCCTCTTAAGGCTTGGTGCTTAGGCCTCTCAGCCGGCAAGGGTAGGTGTAAGAGGGTAGGTGTAAAACTGCATACATCTCCCCACTTATGGGAAACTATTGAGTTTGTTGTTGTCAAGTCTTCGTGCTTAGCACGGGTTACTCTGCTCAAATTACACACCTTACGCTAATAAATCAATTAACTAATTCTCAATCAAATTTAGTTGTGGTCGACTATCAATCTTTTGTATCCATTCCGTCCTAATTGAGTCGATGATAGAGTTTTCCTGGTAATAATTCATAATACAAATTTTCCTGCAGGACTGTTTTGGGAAGTGTCAGTGACTACTGTGCTCACCATGCCCACTGCAGTGTGATGATTGTGAAGCGCCCAAAGGTCAAGGCTTGATATCTTTCTGATTTGTATCCGATTCTTGTTGTCTGAACAAGTTTTAGAGCTTGTGACAATTGCACCAAGTGGAAGACTTGGTTTATTGTCTGTATTTATCCGTTTGTTTGACTCTTAATAACCATATTTATGTATATTTCAATGTAAAAGTTCTGCCGTGTAACATATTGTGACTAAATTTCATACCCTGTATAATAAATCCCGGTCTCTTTTCTGTCCATTATTGATTAACACGGGTTGAATATGTAGATGCTTTCATTAACATGACACCTAGTATTATTATACTGTAATGTTCAGAAGATAAGGAAAGGGAAAGTGTAATGTTCAGATGAAGAAAAGGGAAAGTGACTGATATAAACAAGGAAATAGTACATGAGATGGGTTGAGTTTATTGGGCTCACGTATTGGGCCTTCAGAAGGAAGAGTTGGGCCTTTAGGTTCTTAATTCAATTAGCCCAATTAGTAGTTAGATTAGTTAGTTAAATAACAGATTTGGGGGGGGGGGGGAATGGGTATCTTTTTGCATAACATAATCCTAACTACTACTCTCTCTACTTCTACTCTCTCCTCTTCTTCTTTCTCTTCTCTCTATCTGCCATATCTATTTCTTCTAAGCTCATGTGTAACAGAGAATTACAGATTGTATCCATTGCATTGTAGATCAATAAAGCTTAGTTTCTTGTTTTAGTTTCATTTCTCTATTAAGTACATTACAAGTTGGTATCAGAGCATTTCCTGGCTACAATGACAGTTCCAGAAACTCGTCCGATATCTAATGAAGACTATGTGAAGAAATTAGACAATCAGCTACAAAATTACATGGTAGAGACGAATAAAAAATTGGAATTGCATGATTCTAAGATTGATGGTGTGGATAGAAAACTGGATGTAATGATGGATAGGCTTTTCACGAGTGACGATGGCATCTTGGGGAGTGCTCCAGTTGAAGTCAATCATCTTGAAGGCTCCAATAGTCGACCCAGATTTGCCGAGCAAAATGAATATTCCATTGGTAGAAGGCACGGAAATAACCAGGGAAATAGGTTTGAAATCCCTTATTTCGAAGAAGGTGATTCCAGATCTTGGCTTCGCAAGTGTGAAAGATACTTCCATTTTAATCAAATAACTGATCCTCAAGAGAAGTTGGAGGCTGTTGTCTTTCATCTCAATGGGAGGGCTGAATCATAGTATTTCTCTTACCATTTGAGCAGAGGTAGTGTGAGTGTCGATGCCCCCTTTTTCTTGCGAAATCGGGTTTACGACATTTAGAAAAGACAACTCTGCTCCCGTTTGGGAATTGGGTTTCGGATTTGGAGAGTCGCCACCTAATGATTATAGTGTGTTAGGACACTTTAAGAAAAAGAATTTGAGATGAAAACCAAAATTTGGGTAAGGGCTAAAAATTATTTCGAGGGAAAGGTGTTAGGCACCCCTCAAGATCCACTGGTGTGATTCCCGGTCATGCTACACTTGTGACTTTAAATGCAGACAAATAATCTGACAAGCATTCATTGCAAATACGAGAAACTTTCACATAACAATTACAAATAAGAAGCACGAAAGGATTTAAAAGTGCTGAAATTTGGAAGGAAGTAATTTTGTAATTAAAAAAGAGATACGCAAGTAAAGGGAATGTGTCAAATAATTGAGGCAAGTAACTTAAAAGAAATGAAAAGAAGCGGAAGTTGAAAAATGGACATTAAAGTTCTGAAAAATTATCAAACTAATAAAGAGAGAGGGGTCCTAGGTTTATATATCAAATGGATCATCCACACAACACTGGTACCCAATTGTACGCGTAGTGTTATCGTCTGATCATCATCTCCATGTCTACCCTTTCCACCCCGTTAAGGTATTAAAGCGCGGAATGGTATCGTTACTTATTACATGCTATTACCCGTCCCAATCCTATCAGCCCCGGAGGCAAAAGGACTACTAATCCTAAAGAGAAAGGGGTTTGGTCTTTTTAGAAGATTTCAAAGGACAAAATGCTAAGGCGTCAACCAAAACACGTAAATGCAAATAGAGGGAAAACTGTCATGACCCAAACCCCGGTCGTGATGGCGCCCAACACATTGCTAGGCAAGCCCGACCATAATTTCCAAATAACCAACCCATTTATTAATCAATACCGATTCATTGAAGTTAATAGTTTAATTCATAGAAGAAACAATAAGTGCGGAAAGGAAATACATGAAATGCAGTCCAATCGAAATAACTCAATTTACACCAAAACCCATGAAGTTGCCAAAATTCGACTCTTGGTATGCTTCTCAAAAAATTACAAAAGTTACATTTTCCGAATCTTTATCTCAACACGAGTCCATGCAAATAAAGTTTATCAAAATCGGACTCCGTTTGCCCATTCAAATCGATGAATTTCAATATCCCATGCTTAGAGCAAAAACCTCCATTAATACACTCCCATAACTCCATTTTCAAGTGTTAAATTTATAATTTATCATTGCAAAATCATAAATTCAGTCCATAGTTGTTTACCTGAAGAACCCCTCTGTTTTCTTTATCACAGACGCGATTTCCGCTTCTGCAGACCTTGGACTCGCACTTGCGAGTCTGCTTCTGCGACATATTTTTCGCTTCTGCGACCCTCACTTAAATGTCCATTTTCGCTTCTGCGGTCCAGGTCTCGCACCTGCGAGACCGCTTAAGTGAACGATTCTTCGCTTCTACGAAGATCCGCCCGCATGCCTTACTTCCGCTTTTGCGGCCATGGGCTCGCTTCTGCGAGCCCGCTCCCGCGTGTCCCTAGCCGCTTCTGCAGAATTGCCTGGACTTGGACCAAACTCGCTTCTGCGAGGATAATTTCTCCCCTGTGGATCCGCTTGTGCGGTTCCCCATCCGCAGAAGCGAAAACACCAGAAGCCAAAAATCTCAGACCTGCTTAAATTCCAAAATTCTCCCGTTTGACCTCCCAAAAATATTCGGAGGCCCTCGGGACCCCAACATAAAGCAAAAATACCTCACATTACCTTATTCAAACTTGCTCGCAACATAAAAATACCATCATAAACATCAAAATCACTATTTTCTCACGGATTCAAGCCTAACTTTCATAAAGCCTTCCGAAACCAACATTCGATCTAAAACCCGATTACACGATCTCCGAATGACCTGAAAATTGGCAGACATATCCAAAATTACCTAACGACGCTATTGTAACTATCAAAATTCCATTCCGACTCCCACATCAAAATCTCACCTATCGATCAGATTCTGCCAAAATTCCAACTTAGCCAATTCAAGCCTATTTCTACACCGGACCTCCAAATTCAATTCCGATCGCTCTCCTAAGCCACAAATGACCTCCAAGAGCTAACCGAATCATCATAATTTGATTCCGATCTCTCTAACTCACAAGTTAACATCTGGTTAACGTTTTCCAACTATTCCTTATTCTAAGAGACTACTTGTCTCATTTCCAACCACACTCGATCCGAATTGACTCAAACTCACCAAACACATATATTGAAACATGAACAAGCATATAACGGGAAAAATGGGGTGATAACTCACATGATGACGGGCCGGGTCGTCACATTCTCCCCAACTTAAGCAAAAGCTCATCCTCGAGCGGGTCAAGAAACATACCTGGAGACTCAAATAAGTGAGGATATCTACTCCGCATTTCCTACTCGATCTCCCAAGTAGCATCTTCCACGAGCCGACCTCTCCACTGCACCTTGACTAAAGCAATGTCCTTGGACCTTAATTTTTGATCCTGTCTACCGAGAATAGCCACCGGCTCCACATCATAAGATAGATCTCCATCAAGTTGAATCGTACTGAACATGAGACGGATCCCCAACATACTTCCGGAGCATAGACACATGGAATAGTGAATGAACACTGGACAAGATGGGTGGCAAAGCCAACTCATATGCCACATCTCCAATCCTCCCTCTTGAGTATCTCAAAAGGACCAATGAACCTGGGACTCAATTTCCCCTTCTTCCCAAACTGCATAACACCCTACATGGGTGAAACCTTCAACAATACTCTATCACCAACCATGAAAGACAACTCTCGAACTCTACGGTCCGTATAACTCTTCTGGCGTGACCGTGCTGTGCGAAGCCTCTCCTGAATCAACTTCACTCTATCCAAAGCATCCTGAACTAACTCAGTCCCTATCAATCTATCCTCACCAGGATCAAACCATCCCAGATCTACACCGTCTACCATACAACACCTCATACGAGGCCATCTGAATACTCGATTGATAACTGTTGTTGTAGGCAAACTATGCAAGTGGCAAGAACTCATCCCATGAACCTCCAAAATCAATCACACATGCACGCAACATATCCTCTAAAATCTAAATAGTGCGCTCAGACTGTCCGTCTGTCTGAGGATGAAATGCTGTGCTCAACTCCACCCGTGTACCCAGCTCCCGCTGAAATATCCTCTTGAACTGCAAAGTGAATTGAGTACCTCTATCGGATATGATAGACACCGAGACCCCATGCAATCTGATAATCTCCCAAATAAAGATCACCGCTAACCGCTCCGACATGTAAGTAGTACATACTGGAATGAAATGCACGGATTTGGTCAGCCGATCAGCAATTACCCACACCGAATGAAACTTTCTCGAAGTCCGAGGGAGCCTAGTAACAAAATCCATGGTAATCCGCTCCCATTTCCACTCGGGAATAACCATACACTAAAGAACACTACCCGGTCTCTGATGCTCATACTTGACCTGCTGGCAGTTGAGACATCTGACTACATGCCTAACAATATCCATCTTCATCTTCCTCCACCAGTAATGCTGCCTCAAGTCCTGGTACATCTTTGCGACACTCGGATGAATGGAGTACCATGAGCTGTGAGCCTCCTCTAGTATCAACTCTCGAAGGCCATCTACATTAGGCACACAGATACGGCCCTGCATCCTCAGAACACCATCACTATCAATAGTCACATCTCTAGCATCATCGTGTAGAACTCTGTCATTAAGGACAAGCAAATGTGGATCATCATACTGACGCTCTCTGATGCGATCATATAAAGAAGACCGAGAAACAACACAAGCCAACACTCGGCTCGGCTCAAAAACATCCAACCTCACTAGTCGATTGGCCAACGCCTGAACGTTATATGCAAAGGGCCTCTCCCCAACTGGAATATAAGCTAGGCTCCCATACTAACTGTATTTCGGCTCAAAGCATCGGCTACAACATTGGCCTTCCCCGGATGATACAATATAATGATATCATAATCTTTAAGGAACTCCAACCACCTCCGCTGTCTCAAAATAAGTTCCTTATATTTGAACAGATGCTAAAGGCTGCGATGATCGGTATACACCTTACAAGAAAGACCATATAGGTAATGTCTCCAAATCTTCAGAGCGTGAACTATGGCTGCTAGCTCCAAATCATGTACAGGGTAGTTTTTCTCATAGGGCTTCAACTAGCGAGAAGCAGAAGCAATGACTCTACCCTCCTGCATCAATACACAACCAATGGCAACTCCTAAGACATCACAATACACAGTATAAGAATCTGAAGCTGACGGCAATATCAAGACTGGTGATGTAGTCAATGCTGTCTTGAGCTTCTGAAAGCTCTCCTCACACTCCTCGAACCACACAAAAGGAGCACATTCCTGAGTCAATCTAGTCAAAAAAGAAGCAATAGATGAAAATCCCTGAACAAACAGGCGATAATATCCCGCCAAACCAAGAAAGCTCCTGATCTCTGTAGCTGAAGACGGTCTAGGCCAACTCGCACCGCCTCTATCTTCTTCGGATCAACTTGAATACCATCACTGGACACCAAGTGTCCTAATAATTCCATGGACTCGAGCCAGAATTCACACTTGGAGAACTTGGCATCACGGCCCAAACCCCGGTCGTGATGGCGCCCAACACATTGCTAGGTAAGCCCGACCATAATTTCCAAATAACCAACCCATTCATTAATCAACACTGACTCATTGAATTTAATAGTTTAATTCATAAAATAAATAACAAGTGCGGAAAGGAAATACATGAAATACAGCCCAATCGAAATAACTCGATTTACACCAAAATCCACGAAGTTGCCAAAATCAGACTCTCGGTACACTTCTCGAAAAATTACAAAAGTTACATTTTACGAATCCTTATCTCAACACGAGTCCATGCATAGAAAGTTTATCAAAATTGGACTCCGCTTGACTATTCAAATCGATGAATTTCAATATCCAGGTTTAGAGCAGAAACCTCCATTAATACACTCCCATACCTCTATTTTCAAGTGTTAAATTCATAATTTATCAATGAAAAATCATAAATTGAGTCCATAGTTGTTTACCTGAAGAACCCTCTCGAATTTCTCCTCAAAATCACCCAAGCCAGTCAAAACCAAGCCCTAAATGTTTTTATGACTTATGAAATTTCACCCCTCTATTTTCTTTATCACAGACGTGATTTCCGCTTCTGCGGACCTTGGACTCGCACTTACGACTCCGCTTCTGCGACATATTTGTCGCTTCTGCGACCCTTGCTTAAAAGTCCATTTTCACTTGGTCCAGGTCTCGCACCTGCGAGACCGCTTAAGCAAACAATTCTTCGTTTCTGCGAAGATCCGCCCGCATGCCTTACTTCCGCTTCTACGGCCATGAGCTCGCTTCTGCGAGCCCGCTCCCGCGTGTCCCTAGCCGCTTCCGCGAGGATAATTTTACCCCTGCGGATACGGTTCCCTATCCGCAGAAGCGAAAACACCAGAAGCCAAAAATCTCAGACCTGCTCAAATTCAAAAATTCTCCCGTTTAACCTCCCGAAAATATCCTGAGGCCCCCGGGACCCCAACCAAAAGCACAAATACCTCACATTACCTTATTCAAACTTGCTCACAACATAAAAACACCATCATAAACATCAAAATCACTATTTTCTCATGGATTCAAGCCTAACTTTCACAAAGACTTCTGAAACCAACATTCGATCTAAAACCCGACCAAACGATGTCCAAATGACCTGAAAATTGGAAGACATATCCGAAATTACCTAACAAAGCTACTGCAAATGTTGGAATTCTATTCTGACTCCCAGATCAAAATCTCATCTATCGATCGGATTCCGCCAAAATTCTAACTTAGCCAATTCAAGCCTATTTCTACACCGGACCTCCAAATTCAATTTCGATCGCTCTCCTAAGCCACAAATGACCTCCCCGAGCTAACCAAATCATCAGAATTTAATTCCGAGCTCTTTAACTTACAAGTCAACATCCGGTTGACTTTTCCCAACTATTCCTTCTTCTAAGAGACTATTTGTCTGATTTCCAGCCAAACTCGATCCGAATTGACTCAAACTCACCAAACCCACATATTGAAACATGAACAAGCATATAACGGGGAAAACGGTGTGATAAATCACATGATGACCGGCCGGGTCATCGCAAAAAAAGACAAGCAATCAGGGCTCAAATATGCCTCATAAACCAGCAAAAGTCATAGAGTTCAGCATGTTTTACATCTACTGATTTGATCTTAATTAAATAAGCAACGAGCAGACTGGTTCAATGCATATTTTTAGGCAAAAATTCTATATTAGGCTTACTCGAATGCAATTGACTAAAACCGATCTGATTGATCATCTAAGTGTTAATTAGAACTAGGCGTGATACATACTGATTTTTAAAAAGAGGCAGGGGTTACCAATTTTAACAGGACATTACGAGTTCAGCAGTTAATATTACCTCTATTCAGATTTGAGATTTCCTATAGGTATGCTTTCTATATGTTCACTGATTTGGATACCTTTTAGACGTTAACAAAAGGTCCTATGAACATGGTATCTATATCCAGCTTTTATTATTAAACCTACAAACTGTTTGTCTAGTGATGTTTATAAATGCAAAAATGCAGTAGTTTTAGATCGTATTTTATATGAATTTGCAGAACAATTAGAAGTTAAACTATAGGTAGGATATCTATGCGCGAAGATCCAGAAATTATGACTGAATTCTATAGGCATGATTTCTAGATGTGAGTTTGGAGAAGTTAAAAGTTAACCTATAAGCATGATTTCTTGGTGTATTTACAAAAATTAAAAGTTAACCTATAGGCATGATTTCTAGGTGTGAAATTGCAAAAATCATAACAAACTCCTATAGGCAGGATCTCTACCCCTGATGTATAAAAATAAATCCCATCCCCCTTTTTACTAAGTCCTCGAGTTTTTACAAGTTATTACAGCCCAAAAGAAATAAACTAGAATTAAAAAATACATCAGAAATCCTCAGCTACATACGAGCAGCCTAATCAAGACTTGAGGCCTAATAATATAAGATTGAGCCATTTCCGAGATCCAAATTTCCAAGCCTTCTCTTATCTAGGGTGTTTCAGAGATACAAGAGGATTTAGGAACCCCAGGCACTGCAAACACCCAAGATGTTAATTAGAAATTGAGTTGGGTAGTGTGGAAGGTCCAACCCTTATGTGTCCAAGTTCAGAGGGAGCTCAAGCGTCCCAAGGCAAGGCTCACACAAGAGAGGCATAACTTAAGTTCTAAGAATGAGTGTAAGTACAATAGAAGGGGTAAGGGCTACTGATGGTCATGTCCAGCCACAAAATAGACTGGCACATCCTAACCAAACCTATTGATAAAGCATTTAGAGAGTAAATACCTACTGACGGTCAAGCCATGACCTGAACAATAATTAAAAATACCGGCAGGTCGAGGCTATTAATCAGTACAGACAATAAGGGAAAAGGGATGGGAAATGGACAAAGCTTAGGGCCCAAAGGGTCCAGTTCATATACATGGACAATGATTTCAGACATTTCCATGTTTCTGAACCATAACTTAAAGCATATAAAGGGGATATGAGGGTTTGGGATTCATAAAGTATCATGTTTCTGAACCATAACTTAAAGCATATAAAGGGGATATGAGGGTTTGGGATTCATAAAGTATCAAATGAATAACAAACAACTGACAAGATGTACACATAAATTAAACATTAAATTACAAGGGAAAAGGGACATATTACAACATGCTACTAACATCTGGATTGCAGAAAACATGAGTAGAAGTAGACAAGAATGAAAACATGTTGTTGTTGAGACATATAAATTAACTAGGACATACCAGTACAGAAATAAAGTGCAGAAAAGTAGAGCAAACAAGAGTCCCTGGCCTTGGCTTTCAGCCGGCTAGACAAAGCAACAGCACAAGTAGTAGTAAAGAAAGAGAGTTTTTAAGTGTAAGAGAGGATTTCGAACTCAGATTGTTCGTCAGTGTTCACGTGTTCGAAAGAGAAGAGTGTAGTTATTTATAGCTTTGAAAATATGTATAGAAATAAGGTAATAAGTAAAATTAAAACACAAACATGGAAACAATCACAATTCAGAATCAATTAACCCAAGTGATTCCACTTTAATTAAGGAAACACTGCTTAACGGGTATCAACATGGCTAATTAAGGAAGAAAAATTAATTTGGGGGCAGATTGCTTATTGCCATAAAAGGATAGTAAAAGCATGAAGTGAATAATTAAGTCTAATTACGAAATAGACTTATATTGGGAAATGATTCAGCAAGGTAAAACATCATAATAAAGGAAGTGAATCAATTAATTTTAAATAGATGAGTAAAAATTGGGGCTCGTAAGAAAACCCTTTTTGCAATCAGTCACAGGATCAAAGGAATCAATATCAAACAAGAAAGCAACATGATACTGCACTTTACTATATAAATAACAAAGAATGAACAAGCATGCAGTGTTATACTAGTTGACAAAAAGAAGCAACACAAACATACAATGGCAGTAAGGGTAAGCTAGGGTTCAATAGTAAGAAAATATTTGAAGCACAGTAGTCAAGCATGTCAAGTAATCACACAAAAACAACAGTGAAGCAAGTAAAGAGAGCCAAAAACAAGTAAAGGTCTCACCGCAACAAGTGAGAAAACTTCTAAAGAAAATTAGGATTTAACAGTAATCATGTTTTGCAAGATTGTAAGAACTTAAAATTAAACAAATTAAACAAAGAAGAAAGAAGCAATAACAAAGAACAAATGCACATTTTGAACAAACAACTTTCAGAACCCGACTAAACTTAAAATGAATTAGGGGTTTTAACATGCATGAAGCAGATAGAGGAATAATCATGAGCAAATCAGAAACATGTTAAAAATTAGAGATCTTTCGAAAAACTTAAAGGAAAAACCCTAATGAAGGATCGTTTTTGCAAGAAAAGTTGAAGAACTTTCGGGAACACACTTAAACATTCATGGCAAGTATAAATCAAAAGCATATCTGAAAGGAAAACCAAAAAACCCCAAAGATTAGGGTTCTAAAGAACCCAGAAAGGTGAGAAAAGCCTTGAAAATTAACGATCTAACCAGGAGCGCCAAGGATCTGACTCTAACGGCCATAGATGGCTAGAGAAAAGTCAGGGACGACCGAAGAAAGGTCATGAGTAGAAGTCAAGCAATGATTGGACCAACTTCCTTCGAGATTTGACCGTGAAACCACAGAAGCGAACACCCAGGAGCCATGGTAGGCCATTATACATCTCCAATGGCCATGGGAGGCCATGGATTTAGTGTGGGATTGAGAGGAGGTGGCTAGGGTTCATGAGGACTTCAGAGAGAATTGAGAGAGAGGAGGGATTCGAGGGAGTCATTTGGTAAGAAATGATAGGGTTGGGTAGGGTTGGTAGAATTAAAAAGGAAAGAATGAAAGGTGGACGTTGATCATTCAGATCAACGACCTAGATTAAATGGGGAGCCAGACAGATCAGATACGCGGGTTAGGGGTCGAGTTAATTTTAAATCGGGTTGAATAATTTTGGACCTTGAAATTGGGTCAATTGGATTGCCAAATTGGGTATAAGTGAAATGCAATTGAGGCCAAATCGTAAATAGCCAATTTTTTCCTTTAATTTTTTATAAAATAGTAATACAGATTTTGAAAGAAAATTAAGAGTAATGGGAAAATGGATATTATATCAATATTAATTTAAAAATTCCTGGCTTAATTTTATAAACATAAAATGCTATGAATTACAAGATAGGCTAGAATTGCAATTATATGCAATTTAGCTTTAATACCAATTTTTTTTTTAAAAAACTATGTAAACATTACATTAATTATACTTTGGTGTAAATGTGAGAATAAAATAAATTATTCACCAAAATGATAATTTTGGGAATAATTATTGGATTTTGTTGTATTAAAATAGGCAATATATTGGTTTAAAAATTATTAAAAATGCAAAAACTCTTGGGTATGCTTATATATATGCATAAATATGCTATTTTGAAAGTATTTTGGGTATAAAAATACTTAGGGAAAAATTGGGTATCAACAGCGAGATGGCCTGAATTTGTAGAAGAAATCAGTAAAAGATTTGAGGAATCTGAGAATAACAATCTCAATCTCTTAGGAGAGTTCAAGAGAATTGAGTAGCAAGGATTAGTGAATGATTACCTGGACAGATTTGAAGATTTGAAGGCTTGTGTCTTGATTAAATATACCACTATTCCTGAAGAATTCTTCCTTGGATTCTTTATTGAAGGACTCAAGGATGAAATCAGGCACACAGTCAAGATGCTTGATCCTTTCTCCTTGAGTCAAGCAGTAAAGAAGGCTAGGCATAAGGAAAAGTTATTAGAAGCAGTAGCAAGAAAAAGGGAAGGTAAACACTACTAGGCAATCAGTACAGTACACCAATAGTAATGTCTAAAGAAGGATGAGAACATCTGGGTTCCAATAGAAGGAAAGGGGATCCACCTATTACAATGTGGGAAACAAATTGTTTGAGGCAAGAAGAGCAAAGGATGAATGTTATAAGTGTGGGGAGAAGTATTTCCGTGGCCATCAATGCAAGAATAAATAGCTAAATGCATTGTCTGGATCTTATGAACAAGAAGAGGTAGAAATGAATGTTGGGGAAAAGAGAATAATAGAGGAGCAAGGTCAGGAGATAATACTTGATGAAGCTATAAGTCTCAATGCCTTAGTTGGGAAAATTACATCTACTACTATAAAGTTGAAGGGTGTGTATGCGAAACAAATCATGGTGATATTGGTAGACAGTGGTAGCACCTACAGTTTTATGGCAAGTGAAATTGCAAAACAATTGGGGTGTGTGATTCAGGTAGATGCACCAATGAGAGTTACAACTACAAATGGGAGTAACTTGATGAGTTATCACTCTTGTCCTCAGTTCAAATGGAAAATGAAAGGCATTGAATTTGAACACAAGCTGGGAATGATAGACATTGGGGGATGTGATATGGTATTGGGAGTATTGGATGAGAAAGCACAACCCTATATTGTTTGATTTTATTGGGTATAGATTGCAGGTAAGTGTAAAGGGAAAGAGAGTAGAATTAAAGGGTTTTTCTAAAAAGGGGAGCTTACAGAATTTATTAGCTGCAGGGGTGAAGCAACTGCTCAAGAAAGGCCAACTGTTGTGGGCTCATCTCTTCACAATTACTGCCCAGCCTACTACAGGAGAAAGAAGCATACCCGAACAAATTAGAAAGTTGTTGACTGAATTTCTAGGAGTTTTTACTGAGCCAAAGTCCATGCCACCACAGAGGAGTCATGATCACTTCATTCCTCTCAAATTAGATGCATCCCCTATTAGTATTAGACCTTACATGTATAACCATTTTCAAAAGAATGAGATAGAAAAACAAGTGACTGATATGCTTAATAGTGGTACCATTTAGCCTAGTCACTCTCTTTTTTCCTCACCAGTGTTGTTGGTTAAAAAGAAGGATGGTAGTTGGAAGTTTTATATAGATTATAGAGAATTAAACAAAATGACTATGAAAGACAAATTTCCTATACCTCTAGTAGATGATCTCATGGATGAATTAGATGGTTCATGAATTTATTCAAAGATTGATTTAAGGGCTGGTTATCACCAGATTAGAATGAAGGAATCTGACATATATACGATACTGCATTTAGAACTCACTTGGGACATTATGAGTTCAAGGTTATGCCATTCGGGCTAACTAATGCACCTGCTACCTTTTAAGATTTAATGATCATGTATTGAGACCTTTCGGACAAGAGGGGTTGCTCTGATGGTAAGCATCCCCCACTTCCAACCGAGAGGTTGTGAGTTCGAGTCTCCCCAAGAGCAAGGTGGGTAGTTCTTGGAGGGAAGGATGCCGGGGTCTATTTGGAAACAGCCTCTCTACCTTAGGGTAGGGGTAAGGTCTGCGTACACACTACCCTCCCCAGACCCCACTAAGTGGGATTATACTGGGTTGTTGTTGTTGTTGTTGTTGTTGTATTGAGACCTTTCCTTAGGAAATTTGTGCTGGTATTTTTTGATGATATATTGGTGTACAATCCTATAGTGGAGAGTCATGTTATGCATCTTAGGCAGGTATTAGAGGTTCTACAGAAAGAGAAGTTGTATGCTAAATTGTCCAAATATGATTTTGGTCAAAGTCAGGTGGAGTATTTGGGGCATATTATTTCAGGTCAAGGGGTAGCTACTGATCCTGCTAAGATTGAGGCCATGATCAATTGGCATGTTCCCAAATCTGTTAAGGCTCTTAGGGGATTTTTGGGTCTCACTGGTTACTGTGAGCACGTGATTTTTGCCTAACATGAATTACTCCCACAAAATCAAAACAAAAATTGTCTATTTTATGGTGTGTATTTTTTGTGAATTTTTGTGTTATTTTGGTATTTGTTTGCATTTGTATATACGTGATTATATGTGTTTAAATTAATAAAAAAAAGTAATACAAAAATATGTCATGCTTACATTTCTTATTTAGTTTGAAATTAGGAGTAATTAATTTTATCTTACGAAAACGAAAATCACAAAAGAAATAATTCATCTTTTACATTTTAGCATTTAAATGCCTAATTGTGTGATTTATATTTAATCGATGTTTAAATTGATTGTGTTATTTGTTCATATAACCTAATTAGTATTTCTTATAATTTAATTGACTTTGTAGTGTAATTAGATTTTTTTTTTGTTTTAATAAATTGAGAATTAAAATTAAAAAGAGAAGAGAAAAGGAAATAATTAGGAGTACAAAATCGAATTTGGGCCAATTCAAAATGCCAAATCAGGAGCCCAATAACACCCAGCCGCCCCAGCCCATATCCGGATCCGCCCACTTTTGTTTTTAATCTGGGCCGTTGGATTCCTTCATCCAACAGTCCAGAATTAATTTACCATTTTAATATATCAAAACCCCCCCAAACCCTAATATTTTGCCTCATTTTACCCTATCTCTTTATCACCAAACAACCTTAGCCGCCTCCACCCTTCCCCGCCGCACGCCGCCGGCCGGAAATCGCCTCCGCCGGCGGCCGTGGTCCAAATCCACCAAAACTAACACCATTCGAACCACCCTAACTCCCTCTCTCCAAAGCCGCACTCCATTAACTTCGAATCACCTTGGGCCGTTTCGAATCTTCGTTCAAAAATTCGAGCAAAGTACGAATCCACTCCAATCGAGTCCAAACTCACCCCAAACATTCCCTTGACCTCCCTAATCATCAAACCCCCGTTAATTTGATTCGAATCTGGCCGGAAGTCGTCGAGCCCCAAAACCAAAGTTCAAGAACCCTAGATTTGAATTAGGGATTTTTCGTTCGAATTCAAAGGGGAATTGGGGTCTAATAGACCTTAATTGGATTGTTTTCATTTGAAAACACTTCAATTAAGGTCCTTTCGACCTCGAATGAACAAGACCCGAGGCTGCCGATTTCCATTTTTTCTTTTGTTTCAAGGTATTTCCTTTTTCTTCTCTATTTTTGTTTAATTATACTCGTCGTTTAGTTAGTCTTCGTTTGTTATTGATTATTGTTGTGATTTCATCAAACTCTCGGTTTTTCTTCATCTCTTGGGACCGTTTTATTTGGTCGACTTGTTGTTTCTCTGATTTGTTTGTTATTCTTCGTTGTTAATATGTAATTGTGAATCGAATTCACTTCGTTGTTAATATCGTCGATTTGTTTGATGTTGAAATCCAACATGCTGCCCGAGAGTGTGTATTATCACTGTTTGTCGATTATCGGTTTATCGATTGCACATATCGTAATTGTATAATCGAATGTTGTCAAATACGTGTTCGCGTCGATTAGCGTCGTCGATTAGTTAGCTTCATTTTCCTTCTTTCCTCTGCTTTGGCCGAGAACACTGTTAGTGAATTGTCAATTCTAAAATTCTGCTTTGTCTATTTGATTACCAATGTTGTTGAATACAAGTTCGCGTCGATTAGCGTCGTTGAACATTTAGTTTCGTATTTGCTTCATTTTTCTTCTTTTCTCTCGGCTTTGGGGTGTTATAATTTGTTGAATTTGTTTGTCGGCTTTTCGTTGTCAATCATACATGTTGTGATTCGACTTAACAAATGTCGTCGTTTCAATTCGCAAATTGGTTGTTTGAAATTCCGGGCAGTGTTTCACTGTTTGCTTGATTGAAAATCTTTTCGGTTTGTTGTTTGTTCAGAGTGTTGAGTTTAATTGTTGGATTGTTTGTTTTGAACCATTATTTGATTCTAAATTAGGTTGTGAATTGGATATAGTTGTTAGTCCATTTAAGTAGCCCTAAAATCAACCTTTAAAGTGCAATACACATGGAAATAAGTTGTTAAAACTTGCTGGACAGCAGTGTATTTCATTAGTTTTTACCTTTAGGACTTTGTTTAGATGTTTAAAACCCATACTTAGACACAACAGTAGGCTGTCAGGGAATATAATGATCAAAAAAGTTTGAATTCTTAATTGTTTGAATGCTTTTTGAGCTGGAAAATCATAACAAACATGGGGGAATGATGAAAGATAAATGGGTGCACATGTTGAAAGAAGAGAGAAGCTGTAAAGAAGAGTGTTTTAATAAAAAATTTGTAAGCTTAGTCTTTAAATACAGGACAGACTCTCTGGATAGATATATTCACACCAACAGAGAGTTCACTGGTTTTCAGAAGCAGAGAACACACAAAAAAAGAACAGATAGCATACTGTTAACACACAAAAAACTGAGATTGAGGTATACACATAGACATTGAGATACATACTGGCAGAACACTAGGCACACACTGGAGACTGGCAGGATAGAGAGGGATTAAGCAGAAGGAATTCTGAAAATACATAGAGAGAGCTTAAGATCTTTTGAGAATCTGGAAAACAGAAAACACGCACGAAGAGAGATACTTACTGGAAAAACAGAGAGTAGAGGAGAGGTTTACCTCTAGTTTTCTTCACTGAAACTTACTCTGTTTCTGCCCTCTCTTGGTTTTCCCGGATTCTTGTTTTGATTTAAAAATCATCTTTGAGATTATTGGTTGCCTTTGGGTTACTGTTTTCTGTCGAAATCCTATTTTGGATCTGCCACTGCTGTGCTGTCTTTGGTTTAGTCCATTTGCTGCATACTGTTTCTTGCTGCTAACTCCTCCATTTGTTCAATTCTACTTCCAGGTATTTCCTTATAATTCATAGCATGATAAGCTGAAGCTATGGGTCTGGTTCTCTGTATAAGGCATTTGAATTACATGAAATAAACATGAAGTTTAAATTCAGTTTGTGTGAAGCATGTCAATTAAGTATGTAATTTATTTACTCATGCTAGCTTAACTACTTTGAGTTAATCAGTTGAACATCTATTCATTTTAAAGCTAAGATTTCATTTAAATATGGTTGAAAGTGAAACTCTCATCTTAGTTTGACGTGTGTAAATGAGTATGAGGACTGTTAAGCTTATTGATGAAGTTGTTTGGCCTTGAGGAGTATTTGCGGATATGGGTCCTATGTTAGGGGTATGGTATATCAATGCAGTAGTTTCAGAAGTCTAGCTTAGATTTACCCCTCTTCAGATGCTGTGTCAAGTATTGTGAGAAGTTTATTTTGTACTTAGATGAATTTGTAGTGTACTCGAGTGAAATTGTTATATGAACAGCAGGACATTGTAAATTTTTCAGTGTTTAAGAGGTTTGTTACTATGTTTGGAAGGTTAGTTTAGGCTTCAAAGTTTTGAGTATCTTTATGAGTATGTTTAAGCTCGACAGTTAATTTAAGTAAACTTGACAGTTAATTTGAGCTTATTGTTATTCTACTGTTATTTAGTAACTCAGCAGCAAGTTATTGTTTGATCGAATTTTTGGGTAGTTTGAAGATAATTTTCTAGACTCGTTGAGTTCTATTCCATCACATTATTTAGATTTAGTGGGAGGTTTAAAGACTTATGGCTGCATGTATCTAATTGTCAAAAAAAAATGAAGCCTTATTTTTGTGGTTTAAGATTGGTAATATTTTTATTTTTAGAATAATGTTCCCTTCAGGGACTCGACTTAAATTCCCCACTTCTTCTTTAAAAAAGATGGAATCGTCTCACGTATCGATGCTTTCTTTTATTTAATCGAGAAATAACTTCAATAAACATGTACACCAACCAAAGTATCATCAAAGTTAATATTTTTCGCTTTATTTAGAATTAGCCTCTCGTTTAAAGTTTTAAATGTATAGTTTAATAAAAGCATTTCAGTCCATTAAAAGCATATAGGATAACATGTATTAAAAATCAGATATTTTTAGCCATTTATAATAATTGAAGCGACCGTGCTGGAACCACGGGATTCGGGGGTGCCTAACACCTTCCCTCGGGTCAACAGAATTCCTTACTTAGAATTTCTGGTTCGCAGACTTCATTTGGAAAGTCGAAATTTCCTCGATTTGGGATTTAAATAAATTGGTGACTTGGGACACCATAATTTATTCCAAGTGGCGACTCTGAAATAAATAAAATAATCCCGTTTCGAATATTGTCACTTAAATTGGAAAAACTCCCATTGCGCTCCTACCCCCGGGTAGCGGGCGCGCCAAAAGGAGGTGTGACAGCTCTGGCGACTCTGCTGGGGAAACAAACCCAGAACTACTGGTTCAGGGTTTAAGAATTCGAGCTTTGAATAATTATTTTATTTGGCTTACTTATTATCTGATTTTATTACATGTTTATATTTTATATGCTAAATGTTGTTTTACCGCTTTGATATTTTGTGAACTGTATATAAATTGTGCCGATACCCATTTTTTTTTCTTTTTGAGTCTTTTGAAATATAATACCGGGCATTTGCTTGACATAGCCCGTTTTTCTCAAGATAGCTGTGGTGCTTGGCACCCGGTGAAGGATTTTGTAGTCACACATGTTTAGGCGGAGAGTTTTGTCAATTAAGCCGGAAAGCCATGCTACCGGTGCACTGACACTCTTCGGCTCGAGTTGTCCGCTCGAGTTAAAGCCAGTCTAGAAACTTTTCCAACAGGATGATGACTTAGAATAACAAGACCTTATGCCGGATCCCCGATAGGAACGTTTATTTGCATCATGTGCATATTTGACTTAAGAGGCTCAACACAGGGGTTGGGCCTGTCTAGGACAGGTGTACCTGAAACAAAAAGACCAACTTGTTGCATCCTTTTGTGTGCATTTATTTGTTTCGATCTTACATGCCGACCGGTTTGTTAAAAAGAGGAAGAAGTGGAAAACGTCAGGGTATATAGTTAAAATAATTTTATGAGAATAGTTGGTTCCTTGAAAATAAATTCTAAAAAAAAAAATGCAAAAAATAAAAAAAAATAAAAAAAAATAAAAAAAAAAATAAAAATTTCCAAACTAAATTTTCTTAATTTTATGAAAATAGTTAATTCTTTGAAAATAAATTCTGAAAAATTGCAAAAATTTCAAATAAATTTTCTTAATTTTATGAAAATAGTTAGTTCTTTGAAAATAATTTCTGAAAAATGAAAAAAAAAAAAAATTTCCAAATAAATTCTCTTAATTTTACGAAAATAGTTAGTTTTTTAAAAAATAAATTCTGAAAAATGTAAAAAAAAATTCCAAATTAATTTTACAAAAATAGTTTAGTTTCTTTGAAAATAAATTTCCAAATAAATTTTCTTAGTTCCTTTGAAAATAATTTGTTTTAGAAATGCCGTTTAAAAAATAGTTCGTTTTCTTTTCTTAAAATGATTTAGTTCTTTTATTTTCGAACTACGCAAGTTTGATTCTCACCAAAAATGAGATACGTAGGCAACCCATATCGGGCTCAACTAATACTGATTTTTTTTAAGAAAATAAAAAATAAAAAAAATAAAAAAAAAATAAAAAAAAATATATTAGAATTAGGATTTTTTGTTCTTAGTCGAGAGTTAGGAAATTTTGCAAAAATAGCCAAACGCCTCAAAAGGGGCGCCGGAGGACTAATTTTGCAAAACGGAATATAGATATCACACTGGTATCCTGTTATACAGCCTTCAAATCTTCTTCAAGTGCTGAAAGGCCGTATTGACAAGATTCGTTTTTTTTATATATAATAAAAAATAAAAAAAAAAAAAAAAAAAAAAAATCTTAAATCCATTTTTATCTTTTCTAGGATCAGCATGACTTCCTCGCAACGAATCGGCCAGAAAAGGGTGAGAGACGAAATGCCACCTATGTTCATGGTCCAGGACAAAACCCCGGATCGGCTCCGTAAATGGTGGACTAGTTTTTCAGCTTGGGAAAGAAATCAAGTTCACAAGCACCTCAAATTTCTTCCGGACATCATGATGATAAAACCGGATAAAAATGTGATCAGAGCTTTAGTGAGTTTTTGGGACTCAACAAGCAATGTGTTCAAATTCCGGGATTGTGAAATGACACCCACTTTGGAAGAATTGGGCGGACTCACGGGGCTCGGAAGAGATTTGCACAAGATGAGGCCTGCAGCTCCTAGGCAGATGAGTGTGAATAACTTCTTGAAAAAGCTATGTCTCCGGCGGGTTCCCCTCGGTTGTCCGGAGAACGGTTGGGTGCCACTAGATTATCTCTACGACAGATTTGGTGATAAGGAAGGGTTTGGGAAATTCTCAAACGTCGAATTTGTTAACCAGCTAAATTATGACGCCTGGGGAGATTTAAGAATCTATGCTTTCATGATCGCTTTTTGGGAACCATGGTTTTTCCCGAACGTGGTGGACGCATCAGAATCCGTTTAGCCGCGGTGGTCTCATATCTACAGAGTAACGAGGAACACACTGTTCTTCCGATGATACTAGGAGACATCTTCCGGGCCTTAACTCGGTGCCAAGAAGGACAAGACTATTTTGAGGGTTGCAATATTTTATTACAAATGTGGTTTATAGAGCATCTCTACCATCACCCAATTGTGATAAACTTCAAAGCGGATTGGCTGAATTATATTCGCTGTCATACAAACAGAGCCGCCCGTTGTAACCTTCCAGAAGACTTGAGGACTTGGCAAGAACTCCTCAACTCTTTGAGAGCCGATCAACTTACCTGGAATTATTATTGGTTCCCTTCCGCCAAAATCACGCATATGTCGACATACCGCCCATTCTACATATTAATGGGTTTCAGGGGTTTCCAACCATATGCCCCGCTACGTGTCATGCGGCAGCTGGGAAGAGAATAGAAAAGGGCCCCAATTGAGGATATGCGATCATTTGTATGGGAATTTGTGACAGAAGAGACCCTGAGGGAGACTTATGCACAGAAGGTTTGGTTCGGTAGTCGACTCTCCGACATCAACGAAATGGATGCCGATCGGGAACGGGGAGAAGTGAGTCTCGCTTATCTTGAATGGTTCCACAACCAACCAATACCGGAGCAAAGGTCAGAAAGGTCAGTGAAGTATGCCGTCGATTGGGAGAGAGAAATAGAAGCCAGAGTTAGAGAGGTTGAGCATGAAACAGCACAAAATTTCCAATCTTGCATCAACACTTTAAAAGAAGACAAAGGAATCCTGGAAGCGGCCATGGACATACAACAGGCTGACTTCGATCGGGAAAGGGCCGGTTGGGAGCGAGAAAGAGAAGCACTCCAAACTCAAATTCAAGAAATGCAATTGGCCGCAGAAAGGTCAAGGAGGAGTCGGAGTGATCAAATGCTGATAAACGATTTGGAAAGAAAAGCCTTTGAACACCAAGAAGACTTGGAGAAGGCAAAAGCGGCTTTGGTTGCAGTCCGAACAAAATGGAAGAGAGCGGCCCACCAAGAAGCACTCCGTCTACAACAAGTAGAGAAAGATTATGATGCGATCATCGTTGATTTGAGAAAAGCAAATGCCACTCTTAAAGAGCGAACTCTCAGGCAAGTCCAGGATGCTAAAGCAGATAGAGACCGTTGTCACAACTTGATGGCACGGATGGAAAGATAAATAGATAGGCTCTTGGACCATGTCTCCGGCAACTCTCAAGTATTAGGGGCAAAGAACAGGCACATAGGGCAGCTGCTCAGAGAAAAAGACATAATCAGAACCAGGATCAATGAGATCGGGCATTACATTACTATGAAGTGTTTGAACTGCGAACAAGTACCTCGGCCTGCCCTCTTTGCTTCAATCATGGAATGTGTCCACCAGGTCATGGCAGAATTGGGAAGTATACAGAAAGATCTCACCCCAAGAACTGCAGCAAGGCCAAACAGCGCCCCCCCGGCGCAAAGATTCGAGGCGTTGGAACATGCTTAGGAGAGTCTTTTGTTTTAGAGTCTGTTTGTCCTTTTACAAGTTTTTCTCCATTGTTGTATTTTGCAAGTTGTTTCAAGTTTTAAGTTTGTTGAAATAAAATTCATGAACACTTCATCTTATGTCTATTGTTTCCGAACTACGCCCGGTCTGATTCATGCGGGGACATGATACGTAGGCAATCCACATAAGATTCGACCATCACTAAAAAATAAATAAATAAAAATAAAAATGAAAAAAAAAGGGGGGGGGGAAAGAAGTTAAGAGAAAAGAAGATCGATACAAACCGGAATGACGCATCGCAAACGAATACATGTAGCAACTTTGTCACCTGTATAAGTGCATCACACCCAACGTGAGATTACTTATTTGTTATGTTGTTTCAGACTAACCGTTTGTTTGCTGAAATCCAGGTTTTAGTAAAAGTGGTTGACTTTGCGGTAATCCGGCACCACATTCGTACTTCACAAGGTCCAAAGGAAAAGTTCGGCAGCCTGAAAGTACTCATTCCTATTTTACTAGATCAAAAAAGGGTGCCGACATGTCTTCAGAAATGCCTTTAGCAACCATTCCCGTTTCAGAGGAAAGCTCATTGACAACCATCCCGGCTACCGAGTCGGCAGCTTTGGAAGAGAATAGAATGCTGCGTTGCCGCATGCTCGAGATGTTGGACGATTGGAACAACGGGAAAGAGCCCCCGAGTCTGGTCCCTGGGTTCCCTGAAATTCTTCTCAGGTCAAGCGGTATTTCAAATACCCCCATCAATTACCCGCCTACTCTGTTCGGGTATTCCAATGCTACAAACCTCTCCGAATCACCCTCCACATCCCATCCTCGGGTAGCACCACATGATACATCTGCAAGAACGTCCGTTGAATTGCCAGTTCCAATCACAACGCACCCCACCGCACACGCTCCTTTCTTCGACTCCTCATCCTTTACATTCCCAGCGCCACCGCTCACACGGGACCATACCCAGGTTGCAGCCAATACATATTCTCAGCCACCTCGATATGAGTTCCTACCGAGCCAAAATCCAAAGACCCCCGAGCAGGATGAGATGGCAAAAAGAATGAGGAGTTTGGAACAAAGCTTTAAGAACATGCAAGGTCTGAGTGGACAGAAGAGTGTATCTTACGCCGATCTGTGCATGTTCCCGCACGTCCATTTGCCATCAGGTTTTAAGACACCAAAGTTCGAAAAATACAACGGACATGGCGACCCCATTGCTCATTTGAAGAAATACTGCAATCAATTGAGGGGTGCCGGCGGCAAAGAAGAATTGTTGATGGCGTACTTCGGAGAGAGTTTGGTCGGAATAGCATCGAAGTGGTATATGGATCAAGACATATCTCGATGGCACATCTGGGATGATCTGGCCAGAGATTTTGTAAAACAATTCCAATACAACATCGATATTGCGCCGGACAGAAATTCTCTATCGAACTTAAAAAAGAAGCCCTCAGAAAGCTTCAGAGAATATGCCATCAAGTGGCGAGAGCAAGCGTCCAGGGTGAAACCCCCCATGGACGAAATTGAAATGGTCACGACTTTCCTCCAAGCTCAAGAGCCCGATTACTTTCAAAATATGATGTCGGCAATGGGAAAACCTTTTGCCGAAGCTATCAAGATCGGAGAGATGGTAGAAAATGGCTTGAAAACAGGGCGAATTTTGAGCCAAGCGGCCATTCGGGCAACTTCCCAAGCCATTCAAGGCGGGTCTGGAGGGATGCCCCGAAGCAAGAAGAAAGAAGAGTCTGCTATGGCAGCGGTAGAAGACAGGAGATATCGAACCTCAAGGCAGGTATTCTCCGACAGGGTCCCCCAACATTACTATCCACATCACGGCATGGCTTATGCTCCTCCGCCTCCACCCTATGCAGTCATGAACATTCAACCTCAGGCACGGCCACAGCCACCAGCCAACAGAAATCCACCTCCATTCCAGAGAAACCAACCTCCTTACCCAAACAAGTATAATCCACGGCCAAATAACGCTCGCCACCGTGAGCAACCCAAAACGAGCTTTACACCGATTGGGGAGCCGTATTCCACTCTTTTCCCAAAACTCAGGCAAGAAAACCTATTACAGCCTGTTCCACAGAACAGGCAGAATCCAGACTCTCCTGCCTACCAGAGAGGGATATACTGTGCATATCATTCAGGTGTTGAAGGACACAGTACTGACAATTGTTGGACGTTAAAGAAGGCAGTGCAAGAATTGATCAATCAAGGGAGGATCGTCTTCGCAGATGAAGACATCCCAAATGTGACAAACAACCCATTACCGGCCCACAACAACGGACCGGTGATTGGGATGATTTGTGACGACAAAGAATTTGACCCAGCTTTGAAAGCGATAATCGCCATCGCCAACATAGAGGAGCGTCCTGAGGCTACCCCGAAACAAGAGAAAATGGGGAAAAAGGTTGAAGCTCTTGAAACCAAATCCGAAAAGACGATTGAATTGAAAGCATCGTCTCGGAAGGGCGGAGTCCTTTACCTCCCACGAGGTAGAGTGGAAAAACCATTGTCCATAGGTGCCCCCAAGAAGTTCCATTTAAAGAGAGAAACATCAATGTATGTACCAAAGGGAACTTATGTGGCCCGAAAACCAGATGAACTCGTGGTTATTGCACGCGTGCAACAAAAACCAATGACAGATCCATCCGCAGTATCCTGGAGCTACCAACGAACACTTGTTATGCGCAAAGGGAAAGAGATCGTGGGAAATTCATCTGAGAGTGTCTTAGGACAGAAGTACTTAAACACACAGGAGGTAAATAACGCCACACAAAGGCGTTTCCCGTCGAAGAAACCTGTAAGTGCCGAAGAGGCAGAGGTCTTTTTTCAAAAGATGCAAATGCCTGATTATGAGGTGATAGACCAACTGCGTAAATGCCCAGAGCAAGTGTCGATGTTGTCCCTTCTAATGAAGTCTACTGAACATCAAAAGGTCTTGCTAAAAGCTTTGAATGAGGCATACGTGCCTATTGAGACTTCGTCCGAACAACTTGAAAGGATGACAGAAAGATTCTTCGCGATCAATCAGATTTCCTTCAGTAAAGCTGATTTGCCTTTGGAGGGTGCCGCCCACAACAAAGCTTTACATTTGACTGTCAAAAGCGAAGGCTACTATATGAAGAGGGTCATGGTTGATGGGGGTTCGGGGGTAGACATATGCCCACTTTCCACTCTAGGCCGCATAGGAATCGGAGCTGAAAGGATTCGGCCTAACAACATATGTGTGCGAGCTTTTGACGGTGTGAAAAGAGATACCGTCGGAGAGATTGATGTGATTATGACCATCGGCCCGGTGGACTTCGAAGTGACATTCCAAGTCTTGGATATGGACACTTCTTACAATTTTCTTCTAGGGAGACCATGGATTCATGCGGCCGGAGCTGTGCCCTCTACCCTCCATCAGATGTTGAAATTTGAGCACAAGGGACAAGAGATCGTGGTCCACGGGGAAGATGAGCAATCAATTTACCGAGATCCATCCATACCTCGCTTGGAAGCGGAAGCGGGAAGCGAAAACATTGTCTATCAAGCTTTCGAGATTGTGTTGGCAGATCAACACGAAGAAGGGAACCCTCTCCCCCAACCTTTTTTGTCTAATGCCTCCATCATGGTGGCGAAAGAAATGATTAAACATGGCTTCCGGCCAGGAAAAGGTTTGGGAAAGTCCTTACAAGGAGTGCCGAAGCTGATAACTTTACCTGTAGCCGAAAAGTTTTTCGGAGTGGGCTTTCGCCCAACCCCTGAAGATGAAAGATGGGCCAACAAGAGAAAGGAGAAAGGATGGGTTCTGCCGCAACCATTGCCACATCTGTACCAAACTTTTGTCCGACCAAGGTACAGTGAAGAAGAAGAAGACGAGGTCTTTACAGCGGCGGAAATTGAAGACATATGTGGGGCCATGAGGCAAATGCTCTATGATGTTAATATGGTCCAATCGGGAGAAGGAACAAGCACCGCTGAGGTGCTGTATGTGGGCCCTGAAGCTAAATTGCAAAATTGGAAAGCCACACCCTTCCCAATCAGGCGGGAGTTCTGGTAGATTTGTCCTGTCGTTTTCCCTTCATCACAAGTTACTTCAGGATGTAGCTTGGATGTTTTTCTTTGTTTTCTTGTATTTTTGATTTCCCCAATGTAATTTTGTTTGTTTTCAGAAAATTCCAAGAAAATAAAATAAATATTTCCTTACTTTTGCACTCTTTCTAATTTTTGTTATTTATTCTTCCTTTTCAGTCCTAATAATGAGGCTTTAAATAACATGACATGCTTACGGAACTCATGCTCAAATCCGAACACGCCACCTAATCTGGAAATAATGAACCAAGAACCGGAATACGATGAAGATGAGGCTTTTAGGGAAATAAATCGAGAATTGGAACATTTCGAGAATAAACCTAAGCCAAATTTGAATGACACCGAACCGGTTAATTTGGGAACTGATGAAGAGGTCCGAGAGACCAAGATAAGCATCCACACAGATGAGAAAACACGAGATGCAATAATCCAACTCTTGTTTGAATTTAAAGACGTGTTTGCTTGGTCTTACGATGACATGCCAGGATTAGGAGCTGATCTAGTGGTGCACAAATTACCAATCTACCCTGACTGTCGCCCAGTGCAACAGAAGCAAAGAAAGTTCAAGACTGACATCAGTGATAAAATCAAAGAAGAAATCACTAAGCAGTTGAAAACGAGGGTAATTCGAGTGGTACAATACACCACGTGGTTGGCTAATGTTGTGCCCGTGCCAAAGAAAGATGGAAAAACTCGAGTATGTGTTGACTACCGAGATTTGAATAAAGCGAGTCCTAAAGATAACTTTCCTTTACCGAACATCCACATCCTTGTTGATAACTGTGCCAAACATGAGATACAGTCGTTTGTGGATTGTTATGCGGGATATCATCAAGTGTTGATGGATGAAGAGGACGCCGAGAAGACAGCTTTTACCACACCTTGGGGGACTTACTGTTACCGAGTCATGCCATTCGGTTTGAAAAATGCAGGAGCAACGTACATGAGAGCTATGACTGCCATTTTCCATGACATGATGCATCAGGAAATAGAGGTGTACGTGGACGATGTGATCATCAAATCCAAAACTCAAGGCGATCATGTGCGAGACTTGAGGAAATTCTTTGAGAGGTTGCGGAAATACGATTTGAAACTGAATCCGGCCAAATGCGCTTTTGGAGTCCCGTCAGGTAAACTTTTGGGTTTCATAGTCAGTAGAAGAGGTATTGAATTAGATCCCACAAAGATAAAATCCATCCAGGATTTACCTCCCCCCAGAACAAAGAAAGATGTAATGAGTCTTCTAGGCCGACTGAACTACATCAGTAGGTTCATCGCTCAGTTGACTTCCACATGTGAACCCATATTCAAGTTGTTGAAGAAAGACGCCGCAATCAAATGGACAACTGAATGCCAAGAAGCTTTTGATAAGATCAAAGAATATTTGTCAAACCCTCCAGTCTTAGTCCCGCCAGAGCCAGGGAGACCTCTTTTCTTGTATTTAACGGTCTTGGAAAACTCTTTTGGTTGTGTTCTCGGACAGCGTGATGCGGCAGAGAAGAAAGAGCATGCGATTTACTACCTGAGCAAGAAATTCACTAGTTATGAGATCAAGTACACTTTGTTGGAAAGAACGTGTTGTGCTTTAACTTGGGTCGCTCATAAATTGAGACACTACCTCCAAGCCCATACGACTCACCTCATTACTCGGTTGGATCCTTTGAAGTATATATTCCAGAAACCGATGCCCACCGGAAGATTGGCAAAGTGGCAAATCCTGCTCACCGAGTTTGACATAGTCTATGTCACTCGCACGGCAATGAAGGCCCAAGCATTGGCAGACCATTTGGCCGAGAACCCGATCGACGAAGAGTATCAACCATTGAATACCTACTTTCCTGATGAAGAGGTAAATACGACCGAAGTTGTTTCGGAAGACAGTCATGCTTGGAAAATGTTTTTCGATGGAGCGGTAAACGCTAAAGGTGTAGGGATTGGGGCAATTTTGATCTCTCCTGCTGGTCAGCATTATCCGGCCACGGCTAGGCTCCGTTTCTTCTGCACGAACAATACGGCTGAGTATGAAGCTTGTATCATGGGCATGAACATGGCAATTGATCAGGGCGTCGAAGATTTGTTGATCATGGGAGATTCAGGTCTAATTATCAAACAATCTCAAGGTGAATGGGAAACTCGAGACGTTAAACTCCTCCCTTACCGACAGCACGTGAACATTCTTGGCAAGCGATTTGCATCGATAGAGTTCAGGTATATCCCGCGATGTCACAATGAACTAGCTGATGCATTGGCCACTTTAGCTTCAATGCTACCTTATCCGGGCAACGCCCATGTCAATCCCTTGGAAATTCAAATCAGGGAAAGCCACGGTTATTGCAATGCAATCGAAGAAGGACCGAGCGTCAAGCCATGGTATTACGATATCAGGAGATTTCTGAAAACGCAAGAATACCCAGAACATGCTACTGGAGATCAAAAGAGGACCATTAGGCGACATGCGGGTGGTTTCTTTTTGAGCGGCGAGGTCATGTATAAAAGAACCCCAGATCTTAACCTTTTAAGGTGTGTTGATGCCGAAGAAGCAAGAAGAATCATGCACGAAGTACATGCAGGAGTATGCGGGCCTCATATGAATGGGTATGTCTTAGCCAAGAAAATCCTTCGAGCAGGTTATTATTGGATGACCATGGAGAAAGATTGTTTCGGTTTTGTCCGAAAATGCCATCAATGTCAGGTACATGGAGATCTGATTCATGCACCTCCAACTGAGTTGCATCCTATGTCAGCACCGTGGCCATTTGTCGCTTGGGGAATGGATGTCATCGGCCCGATTGAGCCGAAAGCCTCGAATGGACACCGATTCATACTAGTGGCTATCGATTACTTCACGAAATGGGTTGAAGCCATCACTCTCAAATCAGTCACTAAGAAAGTTGTGGTGGATTTTGTACACTCAAATCTTATCTGTCGTTTTGGTATACCTGCAACTATCATCACGGACAATGCTGCGAACCTGAATAGTCATTTGATGGAAGAAATATGCGAGCAATTCAAAATAACGCATAGGAACTCCACCCCTTATCGGCCCAAAGCCAATGGTGCAGTGGAAGCAGCAAACAAAAACATTAAGAAGATTTTGAGAAAGACAATCCAAAGTTCTAGACAATGGCATGAACAATTACCGTTCGCTTTATTGGGATACCGTACTACCGTACGCACATCGGTGGGAGCAACTCCATACCTGCTAGTCTATGGAACTGAGGCTGTGATACCGGCAGAGGTAGAAATTCCTTCACTTCGTACAATTGTTGAAGCAGAGATTGAAGATAGCGAGTGGGTTAAGACTCGTTTGGAACAATTAACTTTGATCGATGAAAAGCGAATGGCTGCGGTCTGTCATGGACAGCTGTACCAACAAAGAATGGCTCGTGCTTACAACAAGAAAGTACGACCGAGAAATTTCGAAGTAGGTCAGTTGGTTTTAAGACGCATTCTTCCACATCATGAGGAAGCGAAAGGAAAATTCGCTCCTAATTGGAAAGGACCATACATCATCAGGAAGATACTTCCAAGAGGAGCATTATACTTGGGAGACATGGAAGGAAAAGATCCTGAAACGGCTGTGAATGCAGATGCCGTGAAGAGGTATTATGTCTGAACTTGTTTCAATGAGGTCCTCACAAGTCGAAATGTTTGAAGGCTTTTATTCCCGCTACCCAAACACTACCAACCCTTTTGTAAACCCTTTGAGCCGGTTACCTTCTTTTGGCTACCCTCTTTGGAATCCAAACCAAACCCAAAAAAAAAAAAAAAAAAAAAAACAAAACAAAACAAAAACAAAGTTCCTGAACTACGTTCTGACTTGATTCCGAAAGGATACGTAGGCAACCTCTCCCTGAGGTTCAGTCACACCAAATCAAAAATCCCGGTTTCCCCAAAAATGAAACTGGGGCAGATGATATTTTCGATTCGGTTTAAGATCCGTCAAGATAATTCCAAAGTTGTAATTTTGTTTACAATTCTTGTTACCCGAACCGAGTACAATTCCTTCAAGATCGATTGGAAGTTGTGAAAACATCATTGTTGCGATCCGGGGTTCCTGGAATGAAAAGAAATAAAATGAGAGAGTCTTATTGGTGAAAATCTTCGGGCACCATAAGACGATGGAAGTAGATAAATAAAATGAGAGAATCTTATTGGTGAAAACCTTCGGGCACCATAAGACGATGGAAGTAGAGAAATACAAAATGAGAGAGCCTGTTGGTAAAAACTCGCAAAGAGTGCTATCTGGCGATGGTAAGAAGAGAAATGAGAGAGGTCGATTGGCGAAAACCCGCAAAGGGCGCTATCAACCGAAAAGTTTGTTTCACCACGAGAGGTCTTGGCACGGCTCCTTAGCTCGGAAATATAGACCCGTTTTGGTTCATAAGAAAATGGGAGTTTTGTGACGATCAAGCATCTAGTCCGAGGAGCATGTCATGTTGGTTAAAGTCAGCGTATACCTCAGATAAGTCCTTCTTTTCTCCCTCGAAAGGGACTCTTCTATCTTTGATACGTTTTTCCATTCTTTGATTCATTCTTCTTCTTTGAATCCCTTTCGGTTTAATTTTAATTCTGAAAATATTACAAAGGAAGGTGACAGGACCGGTTTTACAGGACTCCGCCTGGTAAAGAAGAAAAGAAAAACAGCCTCAGTAGTGTATTGTTACAATCCACGATTGGATCGTAATGATCGATTGTTTCCAAAGGAAAAGAGTTTTAGAAAGGAAACGGAAATCAAAGGTTAAGGTCTTAGAAGAGACAGAATAAGGCAGAAGGATAGAACCTACACGGAAAATCCCCATGGAATTCCGGGAATGAACCCGGTCAGTTCGAAAAGAAGTCATCCCAAAGACAATTGGTAGCAAACTTCTCAATGGAAATGGGGAAAAGATCAAGCAATGAAGATAACCAAGGCCGCAAAGCCAACCACTTTTTCAACTGATAAAATGTTCTTTGTTGAAAGCAGGTCTGTTTAATTGTGCAAGAAGAAGGTACCACTCAAATAAGTGAAATACGCAAGCTTTGAAATGGCTTTGGAACAAGGAAAACACATAAAAAGGTAAGTTTCTTTTAGAGATTTATCCTATGCATTTGTTGATGTTTAAAAAAAAAAAAAAAGAACGCCTAAAAGAAAGCCAAAAAAAAAAAAAAAGAAAGAAAGAAAAGAAAATGAAAACTCCGAAAAAAGAGAATCAAATCATATCGGTCCAATATCTGTTTGGACCCGGTCGAAAAAACCGAGGGTCTTTCCGACCGAAAGCCGTGAAACTTTTATCCCGGTCGAAACCGAGGATCTCCCCGATCAGAAAACTCAGGAGCCATTTACTTTTACCCCGGCCAAAAACCGAGGATCCGACGGCCAAAAACCGTTAGAATTTGTTTGAATTCCGGCCGGAAAGCCGTGAAACTTTCATCCCCGGTCAGAAAACCGAGGATCTCCCAGTCGAAAAGCTGCGGAGCCATTTACTTTTACCCGGCCAAAAACCGAGGATCCGACGGCCAAAAACCGTTAGAATTTGTTTGAATTCGGCCGAAAGCCGTGAAACTTTCATCCCGTCGAAAACCGAGGATCTCCCAGTCGAAAATCGTGGAGCTATTTACTTTTACCCGACCAAAAACCGAGGATCCGACGGCCAAAAAACCGTTAGATATTGTTTGAATTCCGACCGGAAAGCCGTGAAACTTTTATCCCGGTCAGAAAACCGAGGATCTCCCAGTCAGAAAACTGCGGAGCCATTTACTTTTACCCCGGCCAAAAAACCGAGGATCCGACGGCCAAAAACCGTTAGATATTGTTTGAATTCGGCCGAAAGCCGTGAAACTTTTATCCCGGTCGAAAACCGAGGATCTCCTAAATCGAAAACTGCGGAGCCATTTACTTTTACCCGGCCAAAAAACCGAGGATCCGACGGCCAAAAAACCGTTAGATATTGTTTGAATTCGGCCAGAAAGCCGTGAAACTTCTTCCCGGTTAGAAAACCGAGGATCTCCCGGTCAGAAAACTGCGAGCCATTTATTTTTACCCCGACCAAAAAACCGAGGATCCGACGGCCAAAAAACCGTTAGAATTTGTTTGAATTCGCCGAAAGCCGTGAAACTTTCATCCGCGGTCAGAAAAGGATCTCCCCAGTCGAAAACTGCAGAGCCATTTATTTTTACCCCGGCCAAAAAACCGAAGATCCGACGGCCAAAAACCGTTAGATATTGTTTGAATTCCGGCCGAAAGCCGTGAAACTTTTATCCCGGTCAGAAAACCGAGGATCTCCCCAGTCAGAAAACTGCGGAGCCATTTGTTTTGACCCCGGCCAAAAAACCGAGGTTCTAGCGGCCAAAAACCGTTAGACATTGTTTGAATTCCGGACAGAAAGCCGTGAAACTCTTCTACAAAATCCCGGCCAGAAAGCCGTTGAACGTTTGTGAAACCATGATTTTCTTACCCAAAGAGTCTTTTTAATCACTTTCTATGCCACAACTAACTCACGAAATTTTCCTAGCAAAACTGGGGCAGAAAAATTTCGTTCGTTTGTTTGTTTTGTTGTCTAAATAGGTTTGACCTCGAGACGCAAGGATCGAGATAACCTATAAATGGGACATCAATCCAGAGTGAAGAAAAGAAGAAAAGAACCGAAAGAAAAGATTTCAAACGTTGGAGTAAACAAAGGCGCGGATTGCTCAGAAGGTGATTGAAGTAACAAGCTCCGCCGACTCCGTTTCACTCAATGTTACAGAAATAAACAAACACGTACAGCTTGTGGAGCATCAAGATTCGGATCGAGGTCTACCGCAAATCATTAAGATTCAAGATCAAGTTTTCAAGAGAATCATAGATAGGAATCTTGTAACTCATAGTTTGATAGCATAGTTAGTTCAGCTTTAATTTCTTTTGGTGTAACAAGGAGATCAGTAAGCAGTAAGCAGCAACATGCAGCAACGATAGCAACAGTAACAACAAAGTGTCAGTCCACGGTAGTCCCAGCTACCAAAACTTCCCGAACTACATTGACCTGATTCCTGTTTAGCCCAGGATATGTAGGAGGCCTCCGAAGCAAAGGCTCGGTCAAACTCTTTCAAAATGCTTCCCACGGAGTATTCAAACGGGCAAAAATTGCTCGTATTTGCTCATTTATCTTTGCACGAAAACTCTTCGTGGTTTCCGCGCAAAGAGGGGCAATAATTGTGAGCACGTGATTTTTGCCTAACATGAATTACTCCCACAAAATCAAAACAAAAATTGTCTATTTTATGGTGTGTATTTTTTGTGAATTTTTGTGTTATTTTGGTATTTGTTTGCATTTGTATATACGTGATTATATGTGTTTAAATTAATTAAAAAAAAAAGTAATACAAAAATATGTCATGCTTACATTTCTTATTTAGTTTGAAATTAGGAGTAATTAATTTTATCTTACGAAAACGAAAATCACAAAAGAAATAATTCATCTTTTACATTTTAGCATTTAAATGCCTAATTGTGTGATTTATATTTAATCGATGTTTAAATTGATTGTGTTATTTGTTCATATAACCTAATTAGTATTTCTTATAATTTAATTGACTTTGTAGTGTAATTAGAATTTTTTTTTGTTTTAATAAATTGAGAATTAAAATTAAAAAGAGAAGAGAAAAGGAAATAATTAGGAGTACAAAATCGAATTTGGGCCAATTCAAAATGCCAAATCAGGAGCCCAATAACACCCAGCCGCCCCAGCCCATATCCGGATTCGCCCACTTTTGTTTTTAATCTGGGCCGTTGGATTCCTTCATCCAACGGTCCAGAATTAATTTACCATTTTAATATATCAAAACCCCCCCAAACCCTAATATTTTGCCTCATTTTACCCTATCTCTTTATCACCAAACAACCTTAGCCGCCTCCACCCTTCCCCGCCGCACGCCGCCGGCCGGAAATCGCCTCCGCCGGCGGCCGTGGTCCAAATCCACCAAAACTAACACCATTCGAACCACCCTAACTCCCTCTCTCCAAAGCCGCACTCCATTAACTTCGAATCACCTTGGGCCGTTTCGAATCTTCGTTCAAAGATTCGAGCAAAGTACGAATCCACTCCAATCGAGTCCAAACTCACCCCAAACATTCCCTTGACCTCCCTAATCATCAAACCCCCGTTAATTTGATTCGAATCTGGCCGGAAGTCGTCGAGCCCCAAAACCAAAGTTCAAGAACCCTAGATTTGAATTAGGGATTTTTCGTTCGAATTCAAAGGGGAATTGGGGTCTAATAGACCTTAATTGGATTGTTTTCATTTGAAAACACTTCAATTAAGGTCCTTTCGACCTCGAATGAACAAGACCCGAGGCTGCCGATTTCCATTTTTTCTTTTGTTTCAAGGTATTTCCTTTTTCTTCTCTATTTTTGTTTAATTATACTCGTCGTTTAGTTAGTCTTCGTTTGTTATTGATTATTGTTGTGATTTCATCAAACTCTCGGTTTTTCTTCATCTCTTGGGACCGTTTTATTTGGTCGACTTGTTGTTTCTCTGATTTGTTTGTTATTCTTCGTTGTTAATATGTAATTGTGAATCGAATTCACTTCGTTGTTAATATCGTCGATTTGTTTGATGTTGAAATCCAACATGCTGCCCGAGAGTGTGTATTATCACTGTTTGTCGATTATCGGTTTATCGATTGCACATATCGTAATTGTATAATCGAATGTTGTCAAATACGTGTTCGCGTCGATTAGCGTCGTCGATTAGTTAGCTTCATTTTCCTTCTTTCCTCTGCTTTGGCCGAGAACACTGTTAGTGAATTGTCAATTCTAAAATTCTGCTTTGTCTATTTGATTACCAATGTTGTTGAATACAGGTTCGCGTCGATTAGCGTCGTTGAACATTTAGTTTCGTATTTGCTTCATTTTTCTTCTTTTCTCTCGGCTTTGGGGTGTTATAATTTGTTGAATTTGTTTGTCGGCTTTTCGTTGTCAATCATACATGTTGTGATTCGACTTAACAAATGTCGTCGTTTCAATTCGCAAATTGGTTGTTTGAAATTCCGGGCAGTGTTTCACTGTTTGCTTGATTGAAAATCTTTCGGTTTGTTGTTTGTTCAGAGTGTTGAGTTTAATTGTTGGATTGTTTGTTTTGAACCATTATTTGATTCTAAATTAGGTTGTGAATTGGATATAGCTGTTAGTCCATTTAAGTAGCCCTAAAATCAACCTTTAAAGTGCAATACACATGGAAATAAGTTGTTAAAACTTGCTGGACAGCAGTGTATTTCATTAGTTTTTACCTTTAGGACTTTGTTTAGATGTTTAAAACCCATACTTAGACACAACAGTAGTGTCAAGGAATATAATGATCAAAAAAGTTTGAATTCTTAATTGTTTGAATGCTTTTTGAGCTGGAAAATCATAACAAACATGGGGGAATGATGAAAGATAAATGGGTGCACATGTTGAAAGAAGAGAGAAGCTGTAAAGAAGAGTGTTTTAATAAAAAATTTGTAAGCTTAGTCTTTAAATACAGGACAGACTCTCTGGATAGATATATTCACACCAACAGAGAGTTCACTGGTTTTCAGAAGCAGAGAACACACAAAAAAAGAACAGATAGCATACTGTTAACACACAAAAAACTGAGATTGAGGTATACACATAGACATTGAGATACATACTGGCAGAACACTAGGCACACACTGGAGACTGGCAGGATAGAGAGGGATTAAGCAGAAGGAATTCTGAAAATACATAGAGAGAGCTTAAGATCTTTTGAGAATCTGGAAAACAGAAAACACGCACGAAGAGAGATACTTACTGGAAAAACAGAGAGTAGAGGAGAGGTTTACCTCTAGTTTTCTTCACTGAAACTTACTCTGTTTCTGCCCTCTCTTGGTTTTCCCGGATTCTTGTTTTGATTTAAAAATCATCTTTGAGATTATTGGTTGCCTTTGGGTTACTGTTTTCTATCGAAATCCTATTTTGGATCTGCCACTGCTGTGCTGTCTTTGGTTTAGTCCATTTGCTGCATACTGTTTCTTGCTGCTAACTCCTCCATTTGTTCAATTCTACTTCCAGGTATTTCCTTATAATTCATAGCATGATAAGCTGAAGCTATGGGTCTGGTTCTCTGTATAAGGCATTTGAATTACATGAAATAAACATGAAGTTTAAATTCAGTTTGTGTGAAGCATGTCAATTAAGTATGTAATTTATTTACTCATGCTAGCTTAACTACTTTGAGTTAATCAGTTGAACATCTATTCATTTTAAAGCTAAGATTTCATTTAAATATGGTTGAAAGTGAAACTCTCATCTTAGTTTGACGTGTGTAAATGAGTATGAGGACTGTTAAGCTTATTGATGAAGTTGTTTGGCCTTGAGGAGTATTTGCGGATATGGGTCCTATGTTAGGGGTATGGTATATCAATGCAGTAGTTTCAGAAGTCTAGCTTAGATTTACCCCTCTTCAGATGCTGTGTCAAGTATTGTGAGAAGTTTATTTTGTACTTAGATGAATTTGTAGTGTACTCGAGTGAAATTGTTATATGAACAGCAAGACATTGTAAATTTTTCAGTGTTTAAGAGGTTTGTTACTATGTTTGGAAGGTTAGTTTAGGCTTCAAAGTTTTGAGTATCTTTATGAGTATGTTTAAGCTCGACAGTTAATTTAAGTAAACTTGACAGTTAATTTGAGCTTATTGTTATTCTACTGTTATTTAGTAACTCAGCAGCAAGTTATTGTTTGATCGAATTTTTGGGTAGTTTGAAGATAATTTTCTAGACTCGTTGAGTTCTATTCCATCACATTATTTAGATTTAGTGGGAGGTTTAAAGACTTATGGCTGCATGTATCTAATTGTCAAAAAAAAATGAAGCCTTATTTTTGTGGTTTAAGATTGGTAATATTTTTATTTTTAGAATAATGTTCCCTTCAGGGACTCGACTTAAATTCCCCACTTCTTCTTTAAAAAAGATGGAATCGTCTCACGTATCGATGCTTTCTTTTATTTAATCGAGAAATAACTTCAATAAACATGTACACCAACCAAAGTATCATCAAAGTTAATATTTTTCGCTTTATTTAGAATTAGCCTCTCGTTTAAAGTTTTAAATGTATAGTTTAATAAAAGCATTTCAGTCCATTAAAAGCATATAGGATAACATGTATTAAAAATCAGATATTTTTAGCCATTTATAATAATTGAAGCGACCGTGCTAGAACCACGGGATTCGGGGGTGCCTAACACCTTCCCTCGGGTCAACAGAATTCCTTACTTAGAATTTCTGGTTCGCAGACTTCATTTGGAAAGTCGAAATTTCCTCGATTTGGGATTTAAATAAATTGGTGACTTGGGACACCATAATTTATTCCAAGTGGCGACTCTGAAATAAATAAAATAATCCCGTTTCGAATATTGTCACTTAAATTGGAAAAACTCCCATTGCGCTCCTACCCCCGGGTAGCGGGCGCGCCAAAAGGAGGTGTGACAGTTACTATAGGATATTTGTCAAGTCTTATGGAATTATTAGTAGTCCTCTCACCAATTTACTGAAGAAAAACTCATTTCAGTAGTCTGAAGAAGCTGAAACAGCCTTCAATGAGCTGAGGACAACTCCTATTTTATCCTTGGATGACTTTAATAAACGTAGAAACTGATGCTTGTTCCCATGGATGAGGGCTGTGTTGATGCAAGAAGGTCAACCAATAGCTTACTTAAGCAAGGCCTTTTCAGCAGAGAATATGGGATTATCAACTTATGAGAAGGAATATATGGTAGTTTTGACTGCATTATAGAAATGGAGACACTATTTACAAGGAGGTCATCTGTAAGGACAGATCATTAAAGTCTTAAGTTTTTGCTAGAGCAAAAATTACCACAACTCCGCAACAAAAAGGGTTGACTAAGTTTTTGGGACTTGATTATGAGGTGCACTATAAGAAGGGCACTGAAAAGAGGCTAGCTGATGCCTTATCAAGAAGACAGGATCAGATGTTTACCCTATTGGCAATCTCTACTGTTCAGCCTACTTGGTTACAAGAGATTAGTCTCGGTTATGAAGATGATCCAATTTCTTTGGCATTGTTGGGTGAACTAGCTGCCTCTTCAAGCAGTAATTCAGAGTATTCATTTTAACAATGAGTCATTAGGCATAAGAACAAATTCTGTGGGAAAAGAAACTTTTCTAAGGTGAAAAATTCTAGAAGCAATGCATCAATCAGCTCTTGGCGGTCATTCTGGGCAACAAGGAACTTATAGGAGGGTACATCTGATTTTCTATTGGCCTAACATGAAGTTAGAAATTATCAAATGGGTGAGTGAATATGACATATTGTCACGACCCTAGTTCACCAATCGTGAACCTGTCATGACGGCACCCAGTATTCGTGACTAGGTAAGCCTAACACGATGCGGAATATACAATTTCATGAACAAAAGGATAAGTTAACCACAAAGTAATATAAAGGAAATGTAATAAGTGCCGCTCAGCACATACACTTCGCCAAAATACACTAAATGACATACTACCACGACTCGGAAACCCACGGGTAACACATACTAAAAGAAGAGTACAACTATGGCTCTATACATCAAGAATGTCTAAACAACGAGAAAAAGGGAAATTAACTGCTATCACTAATGAGAATAGAACGAGACCCTCCAGATCCGCGGACGTAGCAGATCATACCTCAAGTCTCCTGAAGTGCTAAATCACCTGCGCTGAGCCTGACATGATGTACTTGGATCTGCACAACAAAAGTGTGTAGAAGAGTAGCATGAGTACACCACAGCGGTACTTAGTAAGTGCCAAGCCTAACCTCGATGGAGTAGTGACGAGGAAGGTCAGGGCCCTACCGAGAAAACAATAACATAATGATCAAAATAGTAACAAGCAGGAATAAGTAAGAATGAATCTGAAATAACAACATTGAAGTAATTATTGCAACCGACTACGATTTGCTAACTACAAGTAACCAACACAACATAAACTGAAATCAACAAGTCCAGGACCTATGGGAATTGAACCCATATTCCCTCTCTATATCCAACAACTCAGGATCTCCGGAAATTTAACCGCAGTCCCAATATCAATATCTCTGGGTCTCTGAGAATTGAACCCGCAGCCCGTATCTCAATATCTCAGGATTTCTGGGAATCGAACTCGCAGTTCGTATCTCAATAAATATATCAATAAACTCTGGGTCTCCGAGAATCGAACCCGCAGCCCTTGGATCTCCGGGAATCGAACCCGTTGTCCGTATCTTAATAAATATATTGATAATCTTCGGGTCTCCGGGAATCGAACCCGCAGCCCTTGGATCTTCGGGAATCGAACCCGTAGTCCACAAACAATACCACTCCGGGTCTATGGGAATCGAACCCACATCCCTTGGATCTTCGGGAAATGAACTCGCAGTCCACCAACACAAATAATAAAAAGAAACTTACCTAAGGGTGAAGGTTCCCCCACACGAGGTTAGACAAGCCACTTACCTCAAATCTGGTACGAAACCGATAAGAGAAAACTCTCTAGCCACGAATATCGGCCTCCATGAGTGTAGTATCTGATCAAAATCAATAGAAATACATCAAAATAGGCCAATTAGGCATTACCCGTCTTTCGGTACGCTTCTCAAAAAATTACAAAAGTTATATATTCGGGTTCCTTATCTCAACACAAGTCTGTACATACCAAGAACTTCCAATTCTAATATCGTTTGATCCTTCAAATCATCATTTTATATTTTGGGAGATATTACCAATTTTCTTCCCAAATTCCATCCCAAATCTCAAATTAAATTATCGATTCAATGATATATTCATGTTATCTAGCCAAATCTGAGTTAGAATTACTTACCCAGTGAATTTCTTGAAAAACCTTCAAAAAATCACCAAAATTAGAGCTCTGTAGGTCAAAATATCAAATAAAATCCAAAACCTCGGATTTATAGAAGTACCCCTCAGATTCCGACAGTGCTGACCGCATACAAATAACCGTGGTCCGCGCCCAGGGAGTGCTGACCGCACAAAAATGGTCATGCCCGCACAACAATTTGACTGCACTGAAAACTTCACTCTTTTGGCCATAACATTCGCTACCAATTTCCAAATGCCTATTATAATATGTTTCTTAAAACTAGATTCAAAGCTCGACAACTTTAGTTTTTGAATCACCTCAAAATTCTGTGTAGATAAAAAGATATTAGCTTCCGAAGTAGAACCAGCCGCCTGTAGATCTTCCGTGTGCGGCCGCGCGCCTAGCGTGAAAAACAGCACGGTCCGCGCCTCCACTGCTGCCACCTCCATTTTTCTAAGTTCCGGGGTGTCCGTACTTGATCAAAAGTCATTCAAAACACACCCGAGGCCCCCGGGACATCAACCAAAAGCACCGATACGTTCTAATACTTCATTCAAACTTGTTCCAATCACAAAATACATCCAACAACACTAAAACCATCAAATATCATCAGATTCAAGCCTAGGTTTCTTCATAACTTTTGAAATGTGCATTCGATCGAATACCAGACCAAATGATATCCGAATGACCTGAAAATTTGCAGACATATCCAAAATCACCTAATGAAGCTACTGAAATTATTGGGATTCCATTCTGACGCCCGGATCAAAATCTCACCTATCGACCGGATTTTGCCAAAATTCAAACTTTGGCATTTCAAACCTAATTGAGCTACAAACCTCCAAAATACATTCCGAATGCGCTCCCAACCCCGAAATCACCTAACGGAGCTAATGGAACCATCGAATCTCCATTCCGAGGTCGTCTTAACACTGTTCCGAATACGGGTCATTTTTCAACTATAAGGCTCTCATTTAGGGACTAAGTGTCCCAAACACTCCAAATTCTAGAACTGAACCTCCCGGCAAACCACAATAGCATAAAAAAACTTAGGGAAATAGTTAAATTGGGGACCGAGGTGTAAATTTCAAAAATGACCGGCCGGGTCGTTACATCTTTCCACACTTAAAAGATTCGTTCGTCCTCGAACGAGCATAGAAAACAAACCTGGAGTGGTGAAGAGATGAGGGTACTGGCTGCGCATATCCTGCTCGATCTCACAAGTAGCCTCCTCAGCCGGTTGACCCCGCCACTGGACCTTTACTGAAGCTATGTTCTTTGACCTTAGCTTCCTGATTTGCCTGTCCAGAATGGCCACTGGCTCCTCAACATAAGACAGATCCTCGTCTAGCTAGAAGTGAAATCCAACATGTGCGACGGGTTACCATGGTATCTCCGGTCCATAGAGACATGAAACACGGGATGGACCCCGGCTAGGCTGGGAGGTAAGGCCAGCTCATAAGCAACCTCCCCAACACACCACAAAATCTCAAAAGGGCCAATAAATCTCGAACTCAGCTAAGCACATTAGCCTGATATAATCTGAAGATATTCTCTCTTATTCAAACAAATAAGTCTTAGAGACTAATTCCAACATCCGGAATTCTATGTCAGGCCTGTTTTCATCAATAGATCACTCAATATTCTGTGGTGTGTTGGGGAGGTTGCATAACCTTGCTGGATTCTTACCTTGCAACACAAAATCCACAGGACCACGATAATATTTTGTGACCAAATTAGCCAAAAATTCGACGAATCAGATGCTCTCATTGCACCTCATGGTCTACATAGGTCTTGTTCTAGCTTTTACAATACTAACACGGCGGAAGAGATGTGCCGGTATACATAACCAACTACTGAATCAACAATTCACTGGGTCTACACTCCTGACAAGATCCATTACCTTGTCCTAAATGAGAGAATGATCTTTTTCTCTATAATATACTTCATATAATCAGTTTGCACTGACCCCAAATCCCATAACCTTATCTTACCCAGTACGAACTGCTCAGGTGATAAGCCACCTCAGACATAATCAAAAGTCCTATAAGATGATGCAATATGTAGGCCGCTAATTCGTACGTGATACAAAAGGAAGGCGAACACTAGAGAGAACTATTCAACTCTCACACTAACACGGACTTCCTCAGAAAAATAAGAAACAGAACACATAACAACAAATATGGACACTGAAATAAATATCACACTGTTGCGGCGTGCAACCCGATCCCAACAATATACCCATGGCGGCGTGCCACCCGATCCAAACAATATAACCATGGCGGCGTGCCGCCCGACCCATATATAAAACTCACACAAGGAGCCATACGTCGAGCTGAATAGCTCATCACATCAAAATACTGAATATCGGTCATGAGCACACTAAGGTGCATAATATCATTCATAGGAATATATAGCGTTATAGGCTACAAACTCAAGCACAACTGAGGTGCGATACATAATCTAAGTCTCAAGAGCCATCATGCTCATATAACATCACCGCTGAGCGGAATCTCAACACATAAGGAATTTACCAAGCCGTCTCACAACTCGTACGTCGTAATATATCTTTACATGAATTCACTAACCACGAAATAAGACCGCGACTATCCCTCCATAAGGAGCGCATTCTTTAGATTAACACAACTGTCCTAACGTAAGGCTCACTTCCACATTTAAATCTGTCCACCGACCTTAAGTATATCATGGTCGTGCCAAGCTAAGTCAATAATATTTCACAGGTCTATTACCCACTAAGCAGAGTGCCCTCCAGGCATAAATTCTCAAATGGATGATATCACCAAAATCCTCATACTTGGTTTAAATTTCTAACCAAATCAAGTGAGTACATGTCACACCTATACAATCTTCTTGTGGGATAAGCTCCCACCATCTTCCGAATAATTAAACGAGCCTGCACATTCAAACCACCGGTTGCACTAACACTGAAAAACGACCAGGAGTCCCTAACTGGGATGCAAAGCCTAATTAAACGAGCCTGCACATTCAAACCACCGGTTGCACTAACACTGAAAAGCGACCAGGAGTCCCTAACTGGGATGCAAAGCCTAATTAAACGAGCCTGCACATTCAAACCACCGGTTGCACTAACACTGAAAAGCGACCAGGAGTCCCTAACTGGGATGCAAAGCCTTTCTCACAGAACACCGATCTCAAGTGATACTTACGTTAATACCCATCTTACTCAAAACACTAAAACTCCTTTCCTGCTCATCCGAGATCTTTATATCACATTCATTGACCAAACTGCGACCTTGGTCCTTACTTCAAATTCCATACCACTCATTGCACCTCACGTGCCGATATACGATAGACACGATATCCATCACAACTCTAGAACTGACGATAGGCTAATACTTCATCACATAAGACTTTCCATTTAACTCACTTCAGGAGAACTATAGAAACATACAAGCAAATTCTCATAACCATCGAATATGCCAATCTCTAAATAGTGGTCCAAGCCACCATAACCCTTCCCGAGATCTGCCTACTCATAACAGGCCCCTAACCGAAGAATACTTCAAAATAACATCAATCACTGCGGCCGACAAGTCTCAAATGCACCGCCACAAATCACATGCATAACTCAATCACGCTGCATGAACCGATCATTGACACCAATATCCCAACTCAACTATGGCTAATCAATATACTTCCTTCCAGTTTATTCTGGATTGCGTTAGAAATGTTAATATCTCCCTTCAATACCTAACTTATTCCAACCGCACTCGGGGTTATGAGGACATGCTATCTCAAGAACGACGACCATTTCATGTCTCTCAAATACTACACCATAAGTCAAAACATCATAGAGCGTTTTGTGCCCTTCTTCATAAGTTGCTTAAAAAAATTGACTCCCAACTGTACTTATAGTCTCAGTATTATCAGGCGCCACACTTTACCTCTTGAATTAACTAGGACCGCTATTGAGAGCCATCCGGCCCTGACTTTCCCCAGTACGCAACCAACTCTACTGAATTTTATAACATATGAATACCCTCTCGATAAAGCCCCCAACGGAACTACTTTCCTCGCAACCTGCACCTATACGAGGCGTAAATCATGAATCTTCCCTCAAGTTTGAACATGAGTCAGTAAGGCTAACCATAACATGCATTCAATAATACATATACTCAAATTACCACACATGGTCCTTTACCGTGGCTGCAATAACACATTAATACGCTAGTATCCAGAATTCACACAGGTAATTAACCATGCGACCTAATCGTAAGCGGTGGGACTCTCCCACTTAGCCCAAAGCCACTATTACACGACTCTCGAACACATTAGAACCATTCTCTCAAGTCATTTACTCTTATTCAACTGCAATTCACTTGATCCAACGAATATAACCACATGTGCTTTATTAGCACTCTAACACCATATGGTATGACCTCATCCCAATACAACCAAACATCTTCTCGATCCATGCATCGAGCATTCTTTACCGCGACAGCTTAAGACATACTGTGATTCTCACACCTTCGAAGCACCATGTAGCCTTCGCTGAAATCTTCCCTGCTGATAATGAAAGGTAGAATTTATTAGGGACACAGGAACATCAAAAGTCCCAACATCATACCATGCGAGCCTCAACTCTTGTCCATCCGCAAGTTTCAAAGAACTTTTTGAATAGCACCTAGATACATCGCATGCCAAATCTTATATGACACATGACCCATAATTTGATCGTTGATAGTGAAATCCTTTCACTTGGCACGAAGGCATAAGATACATCTTGCTAATCCATGACAATAGCCTTTATCATTTGTACATCTTCATCATAAGACAGCCCAAAGGCATTCGTTTGGTACATGTCCTTCTTAAGATAGTTAAACTCATTTTCCCCAGTATCTCTGCTGGCTGAATCCTTCGCTAAATAGACATCTCATATGAACCATATAGTCTTTATTACCACCAACTATCTTTAGATCTACATCCACCTTGTGATTCTACCATTATTGCGAAGATTAGGCAGTTAAGTAAACCTTTTCAAGACTGTACTTATCAACGGAATGTCAGAACCTAGTGCACCCCCATGTGCACAATTGAAGATCTCTCAATTCTTTTGCATTATCGATATGGATGACACGCGGTAATAATTGTTGAGTAAATTCTTGACTCCCTTGAGATTTCTCTGCAGCATCACGAACCGTCGGCGCATACTTTATACCGAGTGTGCAATTTCAATACACGAGTGGATGCAAAAGAATATATGACATAGGCTCCAACTGAATAAATGGCGCACGATAAGGAATTCAAAGAATTGAAGAGTTTCCTAAACAGTTACATAGCCCCTCGTAGATAAATACAGACGTCTTCGTATCGATCAGCGAGAATCTAAGTAACCGGTCTGTGTCCCGTGACTCATACAAACCTAGAGCTCCGATACCAACTTGTCATGACCCTAGTTCACCAATCGTGAACCTGTCCTGACGGCACCCAGTCTTCGCGACTAGGTAAGCCTAACACAAAACAGAATATACAATTTTATGAATAAAAGGATAAGTTAACCACAAAGTAATATAAAGGAAATGTAATAAGTGCCGCTCGGCACATACACTTCGCCAAAATACACTAAATGACATACTAGCAAGACCCAAAAACCCACGAGCAACACAGACTAAAAGAAGAGTACAACTGTGGCTCTATACATCAAGAATGTCTAAACAACGAGAACAAGGGAAATTAATTGCTATCACTAATGAGAATAGAAGGAGACCCTCCGGATCCGCAGATGTAGCAGATCATACCTCAAATCTCCTAAAGTGCTGTTAAATCACCTGAGCTGAGCTTGACCTGATTTACCTAGATCTGCACAACAAAAGTGTGCAGAAGAGTAGCATGAGTACACCACGGCAGTACTCGGTAAGTGCCAAGCCTAACCTCGATGGAGTAGTGACGAGGAAGGACAGGGCCTTACCGAGAAAACAATAACATAACGATCAAAATATTAATAAGCAGGAATAAGTAAGAATGAATCTGAAATAACAATAATGAAGTAATTACTGCAACCGACTATGATTAGCTAACTACAAGTAACCAACACAACATAAACTCAAATCAACAAGTCTAGGACCTTTGGGAATTGAACCCACAGTCCCTCTCTATATCCAACAACTCAGGATCTCCGGGAATTTATACCTCAGTCCCAATATCAGTATATCTGGGTCTCCGAGAATCGAACCCGCAGCCCGTATCTCAATATCTCAGGATCTCCAGAATCGAACCCGCAGTCCGTATCTCAATAAATATATCAATAAACTCCGGGTCTCCGGGAATCGAACCCGCAGCCCTTGGATCTCCGGGAATCAAAACCGCAGTCCGTATCTCAATAAATATATCAATAAACTCGGGTCTTTGGGAATCGAATCCACAACCCTTGGATCTCCGGGAATTGAACCCGCAGTCCACCAACACAAATAATAAAAAGGAACGCACAGAGAAATATGATATGCATAGCTAAAACTTCACCCAAACCAGTTCCAACAATTATCAAGAAGTTCAAGTAAGACAATTAGGCATTTAGACAGATAAATCTTATCTAATCATGCTTTTCTAACGAATATCAGGTAATGTCACAATTTAATCAGCTAAGAACAGAAATATCACGAATTGGACAATTCAAGTAAGGTGGGTTCCAACAATCTGCGCATGTACACGCCCATCACCTCGCGTACAAGGCATTTAGATTAACATATAATATCCTAGGGGTGAAGGTTCCCCCACACGAGGTTAGACAAGCCACTTACCTCGACTCCGGAATGAAACCGCTAAGAGACAACTCTCTTGCCACGAATATTAGCCTCCACAGGTGTAGTATCTGATCAAAATTAATATAAATACATCAAAATAGGCCAATTGGGCATTACCCAATCGAAACAATTCGAAATACACCAAAAACCACAAGTTGCCAAAACTCAACTTTCGATACGCTTTTCAAAAAATTACGAAAGTTATATATTCGGGTTCCTTATCTCAACATGAGTCCGTACATACCAAGAACATCCAATTCTGATATCGTTTGGTCCTTCAAATCATCATTTTACATTTTGGGAGATTTTACCAATTTTCTTCCCAAATTCCATCCCAAATCACAAATTAAATGATGGATTCAATGATATATTCATGTAATCTAGCCAAATCTGAGTTAGAATTACTTACCCGAATGAATTTCTTGAAAACCCTTCGAAAAACCGCTAAAATCCGAGCTCTGTAGGTCAAAATATCAAATAAAATCCAAAACATCGGATTTATAGAAGTACCCCTTAGATTCCGACAGTGCTGACCGCACAAAAATGATCGTGGTCCGTGCCCAGGGAGTGACGACCGCACAAAAATGATTGCAGCCGCGCAACAATTTGACTGCACTGACAGGCTTCACTATTTTGGCCATAACTTTCGCAACCGATTTCCAAATGCCTATTATAATATGTGTCTTAAAACTAGATTCAAAGCTCGACAACTTTAGTTTTTAAATCACCTCAAAATTCCGTGTAGATAAAAAGATATGAGCTTCCGAAGTAGAACCAGCAGCCTGTAGATCTTCCGTGTGCGGCCCCGCGCCCAGCGCGAAATATAGCGCGGTCCGCGCCTCCGCTACTGCCACCTCCATTTTTCTAAGTTCTGGGGTGTCCGTACTTGATCAAAACTCATTCAAAACACACCCGAGGCCCCCGAGACATCAACCAAAAGCACCGATACGTTCTAATACTTAATTAAAACTTGTTCCAATCACAAAAATACATCCAACAACACTAAAACTATCAAATTACATCAGATTCAAGCCTAAGTTTCTTCATAACTTTTGAAATGCGCATTCGATCGAATACCAGACCAAACGATATCTGAATGACCTGAAAATTTTCATACATATCCAAAATCACCTAACGAAGCTGCTGAAATTGTCGGGATTCCATTCTAACGCCCGGATCAAAATCTCACCTATCGACCGGATTTCGCCAAAATTTCAAACTTCGGCATTTCAAGCCTAATTGAGCTACAAACCTCCAAAATACATTTTGAACATGCTCCCAACCCTGAAATCACCTAACGAAGCTAATAGAACCATTAGATCTCCGTTCCGAGGTTGTCTTAACACTATTCCGAATACGGGCCATTTTTCAACTATAAGGCTCTCATTTAGGGACTAAGTGTCCCAAAACACTCCAAATTCTAGAATCGATCCTCCCGGCAAACCACAATAGCATAAAAGAACTTAGGGGAACAGTCAAATTGGGGATCGGGGCGTAAATTTCAAAAATAACCGGCCGGGTCGTTACACATTTGTCAGAGGATCAATTCTGAAAATGTGCACACCCAGGGCTATTACAACCCCTTCCTATCCCAGGATAAGTGTGGCAGGATCTATCTATGGATTTTGTATAAGGCTTGCCCTTCTCTACAGGGAAGAATGATGTGCTAGTAGTAGTGGATTGCCTGTCCAAGTATGGACACTTCTTAGCCTTAAAGCACCCATTTTTAGCACAGGAAGTAGCATAACTATTCATGAAGGAAGTGTACAAGATATATGGACTTCCCAGATCTATTGTTGCAGATAGATGATCTATTTTCACTAGTCATTTTTGGACGCATTTATTCAAAATAATGGGGACTAAGCTTAATATGAGTTCAGCCTATTACCCTCAGTCGGATGGGCAAACTGAGAGACTAAATCGATGCTTGGAGACTTACTTAAGAGCGATGATGTTTGAGTATCCTAAACATTGGGCTAGATGGCTACCAGTGGCAGAGTGGTGGTATAACACTAACTTTCACAACTCTCTTAAAGTCACTCCATTTAAAGCCCTTTATGGTCATCCCCCAACTCAGCTACCATTGGGAGCTTTTCCATATACACATCATGGCCCAGCTGGGTTGAATATCACCCAACGACAGCACATGCTACAAGCACTACATGACAACCTTGTGCAGGCACAGTCACATATGAAATTCTATGCAGATCGAATCCGTTCTGAAAGAGTCTTGGAGGTATGGGACCAGGTTTACCTCAAACTACAAACTTATCAACAGTTATCTATTGAAGTGAGAAGAAATGTCAAGCTTTGTGCTCAATTCTTTGGGTCCTTATAAAATTTTGCAGTAGATTGGTGAAGTGGCTTACCGTTTAGAGCTTCCACCGGAATCACATCTTCACTCCGTCTTTCATGTGTCCCAACTCAAAAAATGAATTAGACCATCCATTTGTGCTCAGCAGCATCCACCAGCTTGTGACAGTGAAGGTCACATTTTGATTCAGCCAGTTGCCATTTTACAGAGGCGTATGGTTAAGGAAAATAATAGCGCAATCAAAATATTGGTTCAGTGGGTAAATTTGTGCAAAGAAGATGTGACTTGGGAGGATTGGGGCTACATCAAAAGCCACTTTCCTGTGTTTATTACTCAACAACGACCTTGAGGACAAGATCTCTTTTGAAGGAGAAGGTATTGTTACGGTTAGAAGATAAGGAAAGGGAAAGTGTAATGTTCAGATGAAGAAAAGGGAAAGTAACGATATAAACAAGGAAATATGGTACCTGAGATGGGTTAAGTTTACTGGGCTCACGTATTGGGCCTTCAGAAGGAAGAGTTGGGCCTTTAGGGTCTTAATTAAATTATCTCAATTAGTAGTTAGATTAGTTAGTTAAATAGTAGATTAGCGCGGAAAATGGGTATCTTTTTGCATAACATAATCCTAACTACTTCTCTCTCTTCTACTCGCTCTTTTTCTCTTCTTTTTTCTCTTCTCTTTATCCGCAATTTCTATTTCTTCTAAGCTCATGTGTAACATGGAATTACAGATTGTAACCATTGCATTGTTGATCAATAAAGTTTAGTTTCTTTTCTCAATTTTATTTCTCAATTAAGTACATTACATATACCAAGAATTTACCCAGATAAACATGTTCAGATTATCAAATAGGTAGACTAGTGTATAGTCCTTGCATGGTAAATTTTCTTTGATGGTTGGAAGGAAAAAGTTGAGGTTGGATTCATGAATAATTTCTGACAGAGAAGTCATTCTTATCTTACTGATGCAACCCTCTAATATAAGAACAACTTCTTTAACTTTTCCTCTCTTTGATCAATCAATGCTAGTAAACTTCTAAAAGAGCAAACCAAATGGTGCATAAAGTATCTCAACCTAAAAAGACACTAAACTGTACTAGAAAATACAACATAAGAAATACATTAGGTCCAGACGCTCTGCAATGTGCTTTCTGACAAGGTGACATCACTTTACTAAAGCTGAGCTGAATCGTTCTTCAGAATTACATATTCATATTCTAAAAGGAGAAACACTATATCCACCATAAACTGGTGCAAGACTGGGCAATTTTTGTGCTAATTTTTTAGCAAATGCAGCGTCGTAGAAGATGGATAATAGAAGAACCGAAGCCAGAGCTAAACATTTTACTACAAGTCTTATATATCCATTTAACTATCCAAATATCGACGAAAAACATATCCAAGCTTTTTGCCGGAATGGACAATTTTTGTTTAATAAGATACCAAAGTAGATGATTGACTCATTTCATATTACAAATAATCGCAAAATATCCTTTGATACCCCGGATTCCTATTTCTCAACGATCAAGACAATGTAACTTTGATAATGCCTACAGGTACACAAATCAACCAACCGCTTTCAATCCTTCGCAGTCGAAACTATATGACTCCTCTCTTTCAAGTATCAGAATTATGGGTGGCAAAATAGTTAAATCAAAATAATTAACCACCCATATTATCCACTAAAAAATTATTTGGATAATGAACTTTTTAAAAATGGGTCAAATATGGATAAGAAGCATATTATCCTTTTAGAAAATGGATAACTAATGAGTAAGCAATGGGTCTAACGTTTATATTTGTAAAGCCTCAAATTGGAAATTTCTCAAGTTAGTGAGTGTCACGACCCCAAATCCGGTCGTGATGGCGCCCAGCACATTGTTAGGCCAGCCTGACCAATCAATAACAATAGCGGAGCTAGGAGCTCGCCTTATCCCATTTAAACATATCAAATCATAAAACAGCAGTGATATATATATTGAAAACGTGGAAACCCAAATCCCAATGCATACCAACTCCCATAGACCGAAGGGTCAAGAGTCATGAGCCTCTATAGAACATAAGGGTCAAGAGTCATGAGCCTCTAACGAACGTAAGTGTAATAAAGTTTATAACAAACTCAGTGCGGAAAAGAAAGACAACAAGATAAGAAATGACAGCTAGAAGGGGAGTCGGGTCCTGCGGACGCTGCAGCTACCTCGACTATCCCGCACAATGCCTCCGAGTAGCTACCGAATCAAGTCTGCTGAGAGGTACCTGGATCTGCACACAAGGTGCAGGGAGTAAAATGAGTACTGCCAGACTTAGTGGTAATAAACAAGGGTAAGACAGCGTAGATAAGAAATCCACAGTAAAGCACAATGTAAAGCTATACCAATACCCTGTAACAGTTCAATACCAACAATAGAGAGCCAACAATATTAACAACAAGTACAACAGCTAGCACGTGTAGCTAAATGCAATGCAATGCATGATATGACCACTACGGCGCGTAGCCCGATCCAATTTGGGTACCCGTGCTCACTGTGGGGGTTCAGACTCCGGAGGGGCTCCTACAGCCCAAGCACAATATCATGAATATACGCTACGGCGTGCAGCCCGATCCACTACCAGTCAGCTAAATGCAAATACAGCCTCGCAGGCTCAAAAATAGTTTTGAAAACTCTTTTATCATTTTTCAGTTGAAAACAGTAAATGTCACGTTCTAGAGATTAGAAATATCATGATAACAGTAATAGCTACAGACTGGTAGAAACTAGCATGTCAATTTCACAGGACAGCGCAAACGATCCTCGCAGGATCCCAATAACTGGCTCATAGCCCATAAGTAAACTCAACCATCCGAGAAGGAGGTTCAACAGCTCAGGGGTAGCCAACATCACAATATAGTATGCAACCATCCGAGGAGGAGGTTCGACGGCTCAAGAATAGCCAATATCATAACACAGTGCCAACAATTCGGACTAAGCAATAGTCCCCAATCACAATTGACCCCGCACTCACAAGAGAGTATGTGTCTCGCCGCTATACAACGTCACAAAGTGGTATACCGGGGTTTCGAACCCGCTGGTCATCACCCACATCTATTACTCACCTCAATACAGCGCGACAACTACTCCGTGATGCCCTTGCCATGAGAATCAAGCTCCGCACGAGTAGAATCTTATCAAATATAGTAGAAACACAACAAATTAGGCCAATGGGACGACACCCAATCAATACAACTCGATTTACACCAAAAATGGCAAAGTTCCCAAAACCCGACTTTCGGTACGCTTCTTGAAAAATCATGAAAGTCACATATTCGGAATCCTCATCTCCATACGAGTCTAAGCAAATCAATTTTACCAAATTCGGACTCCATTTGCCCATTCAAAACCTTGATTTTCTAAAGTTCAAGCCTAGGGTTAAATCCTCCATAAATTACCCCAAATTCCTCCATTTTCATGATATAATTGCATAATATTATCAATACTAATCATAGTTTAAGTCCATAGTTGATTACCCTGATGATTTCCCTTGAGTTTCTCTTCAAAATCGCCCAAATCGCCTCTAAAGCCGAGACCCAAATGTGTGAGATGTTTCTGAAATTTTCTAACTTCTGCTACAATTAATCTTCTGCGATTTCGCTTCTGCGGACCATTTCCGCCCCTCCGGAACCGCTTCTACGACCAATTGGTCGCTTCTGCGAGCCCAGGCCTATTTGGCCATTTCCGCACCTGCGATCCACGAACTGCTCCTGCGCGTCCGCTTCTGCGGAAATTCTCCCGCTCCTGCGGGATTTCTCGCTCCTGCAGGATTTCCCGCTTCTGCGACTAGGAGTCCCCCTCTGCGGACTCGCCTAAGCGGATACCCTTCCATTTCTGCGATCCCTCACCTCATGGCCCTGGGCCGCTTCTGCGGCTCACCCTCCGCACTAGCGGTGCCGCCCATGCGGGCCCAGCTCAGCTTCCGCGATCAACAGCGCTTTTGCGCCCCCACGTCCGCTCCTGCGCCCCCATTTCCGCAGGAGCGAAAACAACAGAACCAGAGTCAAAACCTGCAATTTTATACATTTTCTCCCGTTTAGCCATTCAAAAACACCCCGAGGCCCTCGGGAACTCATCCAAATACGCCAACATATCCTAATACCTTATTCGAACTTGTTCCAATCCTCAAAATACGTCTAACAACATCAAATCCATAATTCACATCGAATTCAAGCCTAAATTCCTTAAAACTTTCCGAATTACACATTCAATCAAAAACCCGACCAAACGACGTCCGAATGACATGAAACGGACATATCTAAAATCACATAACGAAGCTATAGAAATTGCCGGAATTCCATTCCGACCCCTGGATCAAAATCTCACCTACCGTTCGGATTTCGCCTAAACTCAACCTTAGCCAATTCAAGCCTATTTCTACAACGGACCTCCAAATTCAATTCCGATCGATCCCCTAAGTCACAAATCACCTCCTGGAACTAACCAATTCATCAGAATCTGATTCCGAGCCCTCTAACCAAATAGTCAACTCCAGGTTGACTTTCCCTATTCAAGTTTCCTTCAAAAAGGCTATATGCCTCATTTTCAGTCCAATTCACTCCTAACTCACCCGATAGACTCTAACACTGATGTAAAAAACATAAAATACACGAATGCAAGGTAACGGGATAGTAATTCCCGTGACGACGGGCCGGGTCGTCACATTCTCCCCCTCTTAAGCAAACGGTCATCCTCGAGCGATTCAACAAACATACCTGAAGTCTCAAACAAGTGAGGATATCTGCTCTGCATCTCCGGCTTAATCTCCCAAGTGGCCTCCTCCACGGGTCGACCTCTCCACTGAACCCTAACTGATGCAATCTCCCTGGACCTCAATTTTCTCACCTGACGACCCAATATAGCAATAGGCTCCACATCATAGGATAGATCACCATAAAGCTGAATGGTACTAAAGTCTAATATATGAGACGGATCCCCGATGTACTTCTGGAGCATAGACACATGGAATACTGGATGAACGCTGGATAATCTAGGTGGCAAGGCCAACTCATATGCCACCTCTCCAACCCTCCTGAGTATCTCAAAAGAACCAATGTATCTGGGACTCAACTTCCCTTTCTTCCCGAACCTCATGACACCCTTCATAGGTGAAACCTTCAACAATACTCTGTCACCAACCATAAAAGACAACTCTCGAACCCTACGGTCCGCATAACTCTTTTGGCGAGACTATGCTGTGCGAAGCCTCTCCTGGATCAACTTTTCTCTATCCAGAGCATCCTGGACTAACCTCAGTCCCTATTAATCTATCCTCACCAGGCTCAAACCATCCCACGAGGATCTACACCGTCTGCCATACAATGCCTCATACGAGGCCATTTGAATACTCGATTGATAACTGTTGTTGTAGGCAAACTCAGCAAGTGGCAAGAACTCATCCCACGAACCACCAAAGTCAATCACACAAGCTCGCAACATATCCTCCAGGATCTGAATAGTGCGCTCAGACTGCCCGTCTGTCTGGGGTGAAATGCGGTGCTCAACTCAACCCGTGTGCCCATCTCTCGCTGAAATGCTCTCCAAAACTGAGAAGTGAACTAAGTACCCCTGTCGGATATGATAGACACCGGGACTCCATGCAACCGGACAATCTCCCGAATAAAGATCGCTGCCAACCGCTCCGATGAGTAGGTAGTACTAACTGGAATGAAGTGAGCTGACTTAGTCAGCCTATCCACAATCACCCAAACAGAATAAAACTTCCTCGCTGTCCAAGGGAGTCCAGTAACAAAGTCCATAGTGATCCTCTCCCACTTACACTCAGGAGTATCAATGCGCTGAAATACACCACCCGGCCTCTGATGCTCGTACTTAACCTGCTGACAGTTGAGGCACCATGCTACATGTCTGACAATGTCCATCTTCATATTTCTCCACCAATAGTGATGTTTCAAGTCTTGATACATCTTCGCGGCTCCTGGATGGATAGAATACCACGAGCTATGGACCTCCTCCAGAATCAACTCACGAAGGCCATCAACATTGGGCACACATATCCGGCCCTACATCCTCAGTATGCTGTCACTATCAATGGTGACATCTCTAGCATCATCATGCTGAACTCTGTCCCTAAGGACAACCAAATGTGGGTCATCATACTGGCGCTCACGAATACGATCATATAGAGATGACCGAGATACAACACAAGCCAATACCCTGCTGGGCTCCGAAATATCTAACCTCACTAACCGATTGGCTAGCACCTGAACATCATAAGCAAAGGGTCTCTCCTCAGCTGGAATATATGCCAAGCTCCCCATACTGACCGCCTTCCGGCTCAAAGCATCGGCCACCACTTTGGCCTTCCCCGAATGATATAGAATAGTAATGTCATAATCCTTCAGCAACTCAAGCCATCTCCGCTGTCTCAAATTAAGATCTTTCTGTTTGAACAAGTGTTGGAGACTACGATGGTCGGTATACACCTCACAAGACACACCGTACAAATAGTGCCTCCAAATTTTCAAGGCATGAACAATGGCGGCTAGCTCCAAATCATGAACAAGATAGTTCTTCTCATGTGGCTTCAACTGCCGAGAAGCATAAGCAATCACCTTACCTTCCTGCATCAACACACAACCTATCCCCAATCTTGAGGCATCACAATAAACAGTATATGAACCTGAAGCTGATGGCAATACTAACATTGGAGCTGTGGTCAAAGCTGTCTTGAGCTTCTGAAGGCTCTCCTCGCACTCATCCGACCACACGAATGGTGCACCCTTCTGAGTCAATTTAGTCAATGAAGAAGAAATGGATGAAAATCCCTGAACAAACCGGCGATAATATCCCGCCAAGCCAAGAAAACTCCTAATCTCTGTAGCTGAGGACGGTCTAGGCCAACCCTGCACCGCCTCTATCTTCTTCGGATGAACCTGAATACCATCACGAGACACTACATATCCCAGAAATGCTACTAACTCGAGCCAAAACTCGCACTTGGAGAATTTAGCATATAGTTTCTCCTCCCTCAATCTCTGCAACACAATACTCAAATGCTGAGCATGCTCCTCCCGACTACGGGAGTAGACTAGAATGTCATCAATGAACACAATCACAAATGAATCCAAATAGGGCCTGAACACACTGTTCATCAGATGCATAAATGCTACTGGGGCGTTGGTCAGCCCAAAAGACATCACAAGGAACTCATAGTAACCATATCGGGTCCTGAATGCAGTCTTCATAATATCCGAGTCCCTGATCTTCAGTTGATGATAGCCTGAACGAAGATCAATCTTAGAAAACACCCTCGCACCCTGTAACTGATCAAACAAATCATCGATGCACGGTAGAGGGTACTTGTTATTCACTGTTACTTTGTTTAGTTGCCTATAATCAATACACATTCGCATGGAACCATCTTTCTTTTTAACAAATAACACCGACGCACCCCATGAGGACACACTAGGGCGGATGAAACCCTTATCCAGAAGCTCCTGAAGCTGCTCTTTCAGTTCTTTCAACTCAGTTGGTGCCATCCGATAAGGAGGAATGGATATGGGCTGAGTGTACGGTACCAAGTCAATGCCAAAATCAATATCCCTGTCCGGTAGCATGCCCGGTAGGTCTGAGGGGAATACATCTGGAAAATCCCTCACAACAGGTACAAAATCAATGCTAGGAGACTCAGCTCCCACATCTCTCACAAATGCTAAGTACGACAGGCACCCTTTTTCAACCATCTTCTGAGCTTTTAGGAATGAAATAACACGGCTAGGGACGAAATCGGTCGAACCCCGCCACTCAATCTGCGGAATACGAGGAATGGCCAATGTAACTGTCTTAGCATGACAGTCCAATATAGCATGGTACGGAGACAACCATTCCATACCCAATATAACATCAAAGTCCACCATCCCCAACAATAATAGATCTGCCTGGGTCTTTAGACCCACGATAGATATAACACGGGATCTATAGACATAATCCACAACAATCGTATCACCCACGGGGGTGGATACATGAACAGGTAAATCAAGACTACCACGAGTCGCACCCAAATGATGTGCAAAATAAGAGGACACGTATGAATATATGGACCCTGGATCAAATAGAACAGAGGCATCTCTGTGACAGACAGAAATGATACCTGTAATCACTGCATCGAAGGCAACTGCATCACGCCTGTCGGGAAGTGCATAGAATCATGACTGGCCTCCACTGGATCGCTCCTCGCCTCTAGGGCGACTACGATAAGACTAACCTCCACCTCTACTAGCCTGAGATGGTGCTGAAGAGGAGGGCTGATCCATTTGCTGAGTCCTGTCCCTACGGAGTCGAGGGCAATGTCTCCTCATGTGGCCAAACTCACCACACTCATAACATGCACCTGGTGCTGGAGAAGGGGACTGAAGGGAACCCCTCGCCGCAGAAGAACCCTGGGCTGAAGAAGTAGGTGCTGCACTCTGGGCTGGGAGGGCACTAAGTGAAGACTGGCCCTGCTGAAACCCCTGTCGACCATAAGAACCTCCGTTCTGCTCAGGGCGGCCTGAAAGAGAAGGTCTAGATGAGCGACCTCTGCCCTGCTGGAAATGACCTCTAGATGGAGCACCACTAAAACTGCCAGAACCACGAGGCCTCTTGGCCTCCCGCTCCTCTCTCTCTCGGCGATGATCCGCCTCAATGGAGCGTGCCATATCAACAACCTGCTCGAAAGATGATGACAGAACCCTCTCCCTAGTCATAATAATACAGATGCAGTAGTTGAGGCCATCAATGAACCTCCTGATCCTCTCCCTATCAGTAGGGATCATCCATGTGGCATGCCTAGCAAACTGTGTGAATCTGAGCTCATACTGGGTCACAGACATGTTGCCCTGGACCAACCACTCAAACTAGCGACGAAGCTCCTCGCGACGAGACTGTGGTACATACTTCTCTAGGAAGAGAGTAGAGAACTGCTGCCACGTGAGAGGTATTGCTCCTGCAGGCCTACGCCTCTCAAACTCCTCCCACCAATCAAAAGCGGGACCAGTAAACTGAAAGGTAGTAAATGAAACTACGCTGGACTCAAGAATACCAGTCGTACATAACATCCTCTAACACGTATCCAAGAAACCCTGGGCATCCTCGCCCTCAGCGCCACTGAAATGGGGTGGCTAAAGTCTACCAAATCTCTCGAGACGACGCTGCTCATCGTCGGGCATAACCTGAATCATATGCTCTGGAGCTGGAGCTGGAGGAATAACCGGTGCAACCACCTGAGCGGGGACCGCCTCTGGCGTCTGAAGTCCCTGAACAACCGGGTCGGGTGTGCGAGCTGCAGGAGTCTGCTGACCACCCCCTGTCTGAGATGTAGCTGTAGTAGCGGTAGCTGAAACTACCTGAGCCAAACCGGAGCACACCGATAATTATCTGAGCAAGAGTCTCCTGAAGACCAGGAATAGCAATAGATACAGTCTGGCCCTGAACTGGGGCTGCTGGAGCATCAACCACCGGGGGCTGCTCCTGAATAGGTACAACGGGCGGGTCAGCTAGCACTGCCTCAACTGCCCTACCTCTACCTCTAGGACGACCGCGCCCACGACCTCTAGCAGGTGGCAATGGAGGTCGTCCACCTCGTCCCGATGCTCGCGTTCTCGCCATCTACGAGAGAATAGAATATAGAAGTTCAGTTTTCAGGATAACAAGATCGCACGACAGAGTTCAAGAAAAGTGAAGTGTTTCCTAAAGGTTCGCAGCCTCCCGAGGATAAGTACAGGCGTCCCCGTACCGATCCACAAGACTCTACTAACCGGCTCAAGACTCATAAGGCCTATTATACCTAGGCTCTGATACCAACTTGTCACGACCCCAAATCCGGTCGTGATGGTGCCCAGCACATTGCTAGGCCAACCTAACCAATAAATAACAATCGCGGAGCTAGGTGCTCGCCTTATCCCATTTAAACATATCAAATCATAAAACAGCAGTGTTATATATATATTGAAAACGGGGAAACCCAAGTCCCAATGCATACCAACTCCCATAGACCGAAGGGTCAAGAGTCGTGAGCCTCTAAAGAACATAAGTGTAATAAGGTTTACATCAAACTCAGTGCGGAAAGAAAAGACAACACGATAAAAAATGACAGCTAGAAGGGGAGTCAGGTCCTGCGGACGCTGCAGCTACCTCGACTATCCCGCACAATGCCTCCGAGCGGCTACCGAATCAGTTCTGCTGAGAGGTACCTGGATCTGCACACAAGGTGCAGGGAGTAAAATGAGTACTGCCAGACTCAGTGGTAATAAACAAGGGTAAGACAGCGTAGATAAGAAATCTACAGTAAAGCACAATGTAAAGCTATAACAATACCATGTAATAGTTCAATACCAACAGTAGAGAGCCAACAATATTAACAACAAGTACAACAGCTAGAAGATGTAGCTAAATGCAATGCAATGCATGAAATAACCGCTACGGCGCGTAGCCCGATCCAATTTGGGTACCCGTGCTCACTGTGGGAGTTCAGACTCTGGAGGGGCTCCTATAGCCCAAGCACAATATCATGAATATACACTGTGGCGCGCAGCCCGATCCACTACCAATCAGCTAATATGCAAATACAGCCTCGCAAGCTCAAAAATAGTTTTGAAAACTCTTTTATCATTTTTCAGTTGAAAACAGTAATATAAAGTTCCAGACGTTGGAAATATCATGATAACAGAAATAGCTACGGACTGGTAGAAAACTAGC
>JASVEL010013912.1:0-212909 GCA_032618575.1 Nicotiana noctiflora
TCTCTCTAGTTTTCTATAAGTTACTAAGTGTGTAAGCAGTTGGGCATCAGCCTCACCTTGTAATCTAGTAAGTTTTTATGCTTAATAAAATATGTGTGTTTTAATTATCTCTATGAGTAGCTAAATTACTTATATCTCTTTTTATCTTGTAAATATGACTTAGCTTTAAATTGTATCATGTATTTAGATACTCTATAAATATTTCAAGATACTACCATGTTTTAAATTTTAGTTAATCTAAGAGAAACATGCTGTAATTGGCCGTGATCCTGTTAGCCGTGTGAAGGCGTTGTTAGGAATAGTGCCGAGATTACTGAGTCATGTTGTGAAGATTAAAACTTTTAAATACATGGTTAATATCTTTAAATATATATAGATTTTGTATCTGAATATATGATTGTTTAGAACAAGTCATCCTTATAAGATAAAGAGAGATAGTTTTTAAAAAATATTGTTTTAAAATTTTAGCTTTAATATTCTGTATTTAAATTCTGTTGTTATTTCAGTCCTTAGGAATAGTGCCGAGATTACTGAGTCATGTTGTGAAGATTAAAACTTTTAAATACATGGTTAATATCTTTAAATATATATAGATTTTGTATCTGAATATATGATTGTTTAGAACAAGTCATCCTTATAAGATAAAGAGAGATAGTTTTTAAAAATATTGTTTTAAAACTTTAGCTTTAATATTCTGTATTTAAATTCTGTTGTTATTTTATTTCAGTCCTACTATTTATATTCCGCATCTTTTTATTTTTCCGCATTTTCTATTTTCTATATCTCCCCCTCTATTGGTATCAGAGCATAGGTATATAATGACAGATTTTAAAAGACTACACTTAGATGAACAAAGTTATAATATCTCTAAAAATATATTACCATCTTCATCATATATAGACTTAGGTCCGGATTATGCTAGATTCGTACCATATATAGTTGCAGGTGAAGGAGGTTTTGGAGAACACAAACAGATAAATTGGACAAATAAACAAATCATGGATCATTTAGTAAACTTACCTACCACTACCCGAAACATATTACAAAAAGAAAAAATATCCGAAGAAGAAAAAGAAAAATTATCTGATAAAGAAAAATATATAGCAGAAATGGATTTCGAACATAGAATCAAATCTATTGGCAGATATGAAAAAGACAATAGATGTCAAGTTATTTGAACAAAAAATAGACATACAAAAGCTCAAACAGATGATGTCAGAACAAGATCAAAAATTAGAAAAAATAACACAAGAAATATCAAGATTAAGAAAAAGAGCAGAAAAAGAAATAGAAAAAGAAGAAACATCAGAAAGACCAAAGTATCCAGGAATTGTTACTATTTCAAGAGTTTTACATAAAGAAACAAAAAAGAAAGAACAAATATTCATGTTCAAAACATACGAGTCATCAAGCTCGGATGAAGAAGATATAAACAAAAAAATCTATAGACAAACTTCAAAAATGTCTATACAATTAGACAATATAGAAAACAAAATTATTCCAAAAGAATATATGGATATCACAGATCACCCAGATTTTCCCTTATTAGCAAAAGCCAGAACGGCACAAGAAAGAAAAAAGATATTACTCAAAAGACAAGAGATTGAAAGAAAACAAAAAGAAATTATAACACCAAACATACCCGCAATACCTACCATAACAAATATCATAGAAGAACCAGAAACTTCAGTTGCTAAAGAAGATACTCTAGCAATTATACTCAGAGAAATAAGAGAAACAAAGGAGAAAATGACAGATATGCAAGAAGAAATAAACAAAATAAAAGAAAAACAAAAGAAAGAAACAGAACAAAGAGCTTTGATTTTAAAAGACACTTATAATGAAGAAGATAAATTAGACCCAGATGATTTAGATCCTATAGATCCCACAAAAGAAGCAAAGGTAAATATGATGGAAAAAGAACAATCAGAACAATCTGAAGAAGAAAATTCTGAAGAAGAATCTAATCAATCACAAGAATCAGAAACAGAACAAGTGAATATGAAAATAGAAGAAGAAGATCTACCAGAACCAACAAGGTTCAGATTCAAAGAAAGAAGAAGTGAATATGATAACAGTAAAGAAAATCCAGGAAAAGAAAAACGAAGATACAGATATCCAAACACAAGGATAAATAAAGATAGAGAAAAAATACTATGGAAATTTAGAAGTCCGCACCAAATACATTTAGATGAAATATCATCTAAAGGAGTTATACTAAACTTAGATTGTACATATAATAATGATACAAAAAGAATTATAGAAGAATGGGCAATACAAATGAGTTTTGCAATAAGAAATAATAACATAAAAAAGGATGAAGCAGCAAGATATATTATGCAGAGTTGTATAGGAACTGTACAAGATTATTTCGAAAATATGGAACCAGAAGCAAAATTAAAATTAGAAATAGGAAATAGTGCAACAGATATACTCCAAAATATAGAATATTCTATACTAACAGAGTTCGGTCCAGCAGGATTAGGAAAAGATATAGATGACACAGAAACAAATAGAAAAAAGGCCAAGTATCAGTTAGATCAACTACTGATATGCGATCTAAGATATTTGGAAGAATATACATGTGAATTTAAAAAATACTACAGCAAATTAGCAAAAGAGGAAAAAGAAGAATATATCAAAAGATATTATGCAAAAATACCTGTTATTGGTAACAGTCTAGAAGAAAATTATCAAAAACTAAAAGACAAAGGAGAAAGATTTATAGATAGCATTGGAGCAAGATATTATGCAATGAAAGAATATTTACAGAAACAATGTAATGATAAAAGACAACAAAGCATAGCAAATTTAATGAGAAAAACAGGAATAATAGAATGTGACAAATATGCAACAGGAGCATATGGATGTCTAAAGAATTATAAAAAGTATAAAAGATATCCGAAAAAACAAAAAACATATAGAAAAATAAAAAGGAAAAGATTACCAAGAGGTGTAAAAACTTATTGGAAACCTAAACAATTTACTAAAAGAAAAAAGCCAGGAAGGAAAAGTCAATGTAAATGCTACAATTGTGGAGAATATGGACATATATCTCCAAATTGTAAAAAACCAAAACAGAAAGAAAAAATAAAATATATCCAGGATATGGAATGTTATAGAATAGAAGTAAAAGAAGAAAGAGAAATAGAATTTGAAATCAATCCAGAAGAAGAAATATATATAGAAGAATTATTAGAGGAATACTTAAATGAAGATGAAGAAGAAGAACAATGGACATATTCAGATGAAGAAGCATTAAGAGATGAAGACCCATATATATTTGATAATGATTGGGCAGAATCATGTTATATGTTCAAAACTAATGAAAATGAAAACATAGAATTAATATCTATGGAAGAAACAGAAAACAAAGATACAAAACAATTAGTATTTAAAAGAGAAAAATATAACAAAGTAAAGAAAGAAGAAAATCTAACTATGAAAGAAGGAGATTTGATACAGAAGAATATTAAGAAAATGTTCAAAAGAGAAAAACTACAATATATGTTTTTACTAGATATAGAAAAACCAATAGACATCAGATACTGTACAAACAAAAGAAATTCAATTAAATTACCATTATATAACCAAAGTTTTTTCGAAAGAGACTTATCGAAAATACCAGAAAAAGATAGAAAAAATATAAGAAACATACATTTTATTGGTATAGAAATCATAATCAAGGCATACTTTAGAGAAGGAATAGATACACCAATTGAAATTACCCTACTGGATGAAAGAATAAAGAGTCCAGCAGAAGGAGCTATAATAGCAAAATTACAAGGAAATCTAATGTACCAAGTAGTAAAATTTAGAACATTATTAAATTACAGCATCAGTGAAGAAGATAGAAATAAAGAAAAAGCAATTGGAATGACATGGAATTTAAGAAATATAGAGATGGTAGAAAATTCAAAAATATTTTCTATCAGAATGAGAAAAGCATATATACTAAGCAATAAGCATGAAGTAAAAAATCTCAAAAGCTTTAATGACAATCTAATAGTAGACCCACTATTCCAAGAACTAATACAGAAAGATGAAAGATCTACATCAAGTACAATACAGATTGAAGAAATAAAAGACATATTATGTCAAAAAGATATAGCAAGTACAAGTAGCCAGCTGATAACAAAAGTCAAATTAGAAGATACATATGAACAATATCATATAATAGGAAGAATTGGAGAGAAAAAAGATAAACAATTTCATCCAATACTAATAGATACTGGAGCAGCCAGATCATACATCCCAGAAGAATTAGTACAAAAATATAATCTACCAACTACAAATATTACAGAACAAATATATAGAGATTGTAATAACAAAAAAATCAAAATAAACAAAATAGCAAAAACGACAATATATTTTGAAGGAAAAGATTGGCTAACATTTTCTGTGGAAATTACAGCCTCAGTAGAGCCAATGGAACTACTAGAAAAACATAAACAAATATTACTTGGAATAAATTTTTTAGATCAAGTAGCCCCATATAATATAGATAACAAATATTTGGGAATAACAATAGGAGACTACATAAGAAAAGAAATTCCAAGAGTCAAACTACATATAGAAGATATAACCAAAAATATACATAAAGGATTTTTACTAAATTCTACAGAAACACAAAAGAAAATTTCAAACGGAGAAGATTATCCAGCAACAAATGATGAATAGAACAAAACTACCCTATATGATAATCAAAATAGAGATACCTAATTATAATTCAAGAATATATCATGGATTATTAGATACAGGAGCAACAGCATGCTTATGTAAAAAAGAAACATTACCAGACCATAAATGGAAAGATACAGATGTCATAATTACAGGAATTGGAGGAGAAAAATCTAAAGCAGATGGAATAGCAGAAAACATAGTTATGAAAATAGCAAAAGAAGAATTTAAAATACCAAGAATATACGCATATAAATTAGAAGGAATTGATTTCCTAATAGGAGCATCCTTCTATGACACATATCTACCCATAGAAATAGACAAAGATAGAATATTATTTACAAAAAACGGAATAAAATATCCAAATTATAGAGTATATTATCCAAAAGAAAGAATATGTGAACCATGGGAAAAAGGAACTCCCAAAGTAACACAGATGTTAAAAAACAAAGGTGATGGAAGAATATATTTAACAAGTATATGTTATAAAATACAGACAAGAGAAGAATACGAAAAAGAAAATACAAAGCAAGCTATGGAAGATTTACTTGAAGAAATATATACAGAAGACCCCTTAAAATATTGGGAAAAAAGAAAACCAGTAGCAAAGATAGAATTGATAAAACCAGATTTAAGAGTATATAAAAAACCTATGAAATATCAACCAGGAGATGAAAAAGAATTTGATATACATATAACAGAAATGACAAAAAATGGATTTATAAGAGAAATAGATCCAAACCAAGAAAGAAACCATAATAGTCCAGCCTTTATTGTATGCAAACATAGTGAAATAAAAAGAGGAAAAACCAGAATGGTTGTAGATTATACAGATCTAAACAAGAAAACTACTACTACAAAATATCCTATACCAAATAAAGACATATTAATACAAAGAGCCATACAAGCAAAATACTTTAGCAAATTTGATTGTAAATCAGGGTTTTACCATATAAAACTAGAAGAAGAAAGCAAAAAATATACAGCATTTAGTACTACAAATGGATATTATGAATGGAACGTACTGCCATTTGGATACAAAAATAGCCCAAGTATTTACCAACAATATATGGATTCGATATTTAGAAAATACTACGAATTCATAGTAGTATACATAGATGATATATTAATTTTCTCAAAAAATATAGAAGATCATATTAAACATATAAAAATATTTAAAGAAATAGTAATAGAAGCAGGATTAGCTATCAGCAAAAAGAAAACAGAATTACTAAAAGAAAGAATAGAATTTTTAGGAACAAAAATAGATATGCATGGAGTAGAAATACAAGAACATATAGTAAAGAAAATGATAGAACAAAAATCTAATTGTAATAACAAAAGAGACCTACAAGCCTTATTAGGACTACTAAATCAAATCAGAAGTTTCGTACCAAATTTAGCCACAAAGATAAGAAGAATACAAAATAAGCTAAGAACCAAAGATGAACAGATATGGCAATGGTCAGAAAAAGATACAAAAGAAGTAAAAGAAATAATAGACTATTGCATAAAAAATATAAAACCACAAAAGTACCCAAACAAAGCAATCAGATACATATGGATTATAGAATCAGACGCAAGTAAAGAGGCATATGCAAGCATACTAAAATTTAAATGTCAAAAAACAAAAGAAGAAACTATATGTAGATATCATTCAGGAACATGGAAAGAACAACATGAAAAATGGGAAATAAATAGAAAAGAATTATTAGCAATATATTATGCATTAAAAGCATACGAATTATATATTTCTGAAGGAGAAATAATTATTAGAACAGATAATTTAGTATCCTACCAATGGATAAAAAATAGAAATATAAAAGATAAAATACAAACGAGAAACATACTAAGTATATTATCTGAAATAGCAAAATTTGAATTCAAGATTGAATATATAGAAACTAAAAAGAATTTTCTTGCAGATTATTTAACAAGAGATGGAAGAAATCTTGGCGGCAATCAACAAATTAGCACTGACAATGGAAGAAATCAAAATGGAAAATAAACAGATGAAAGAAGAGTTACAGCAAGTAAAAGAAAAGCAGATAAAGCAAGAGAAAGATACAGAGCAAGAACAGGAGTCATCAAGAAAAAACTCAAAAGGAAAAGAAAAGGTTATTGAAGCAAAAATAGAAAAAACAAAATATAAAGATATACTAGCTCAACAAGCTCAGCAAAGCCAACAAGGAGAAATAAAAGGAAAATGGACTAAAGTAGAAAAGCAGAAGTTTGAAAGAATGGAGATAGCAGACAAATATTTACAAAATGCAACAGCTATGATTAACTATTTAAATCAAAGTACAGATAACGAAGACTTCAGAATAAATTCAGCAGAAAAGATAAACAAATTAGTGGCATTGCCAAACACAGAGAAAAGATTAGTAACAGAGGCATTCAAATATGGACTACTACATTCAATATACATTACTTCTCCAGCAGAAATAGAATGTTTGGGAACAGAGATAATGGAAGCAGTTAATAAATTCCAGATAGCCACAAAAACAAGATTTATGTATGTAAGATTTTACACAGCAATGGCAGAAGTAACACAACAACAAAGAAATATATTGCCAAAGATACAACTAATCAAAATAGGATTAACATCAAAAATATTGGAATATGAAAACAGAGTACAAGACTTATGTACTATTCAAGAAGTGAACTATATAGTTAAGGAAAAAAGAGCTTATGGATTAAAAGTTATATTCGAGGAACTACAGACTTACAACAGAGATAAGTGGATTTACCTCAACAGAAAAAATACAATGATATATTCATCCACCAAAAACACTAGACAACAAGACAGAATAGAAGAACAGATAGAAGACTGGATGTGTGATATACTGAATCCAGTATACAAGGATAAAAATTCAACTGCAGATCTAACATATCCGTTGATATCAAAAGAAACAGGAATGATACTATGTGATTTAATGAACAGATATAAAATTACAAAGAAAAATATCAAACATATATGTCCACATTGTGAGATACAAGATATACCAAAATGTGATGTTAATCTAGAGAATGATGAAGAAATGGAAAACATATTTTTCAAACAAAGAAAAAGAAGAGTTGAAGAAGCAGAAGAGATAAACGAAGAAGAAGATGAATAGCACAGAAAAGAGTTGGTAGCAAAAAGACAAGAAACAAAAGAAGATTCCCCGACAACGAGATAAAAAGAAAAGGAGATAAAGTCAAAAGTAAAAGGAGTGACAGCAATAATAGAGAAGATAAGAACGGAAGAAAAAGAAGAAAAAGGAGGCAACAATAATAGAGATAGAGGCCCCTACAACAATAATAGAGGCCCCTAGGATGTAAATAAAGTTTTTTATTTTGCAACTTAGTCCTGAGAACTCCATTATATAAGGAGTCTTAGTAGTTTAGTTTTAGGCATCGAATTCTCTACTCCTCTCTCTAAAATCTCTCTAGTTTTCTATAAGTTACTAAGTGTGTAAGCAGTTGGGCATCAGCCTCACCTTGTAATCTAGTAAGTTTTTATGCTTAATAAAATATGTGTGTTTTAATTATCTCTATGAGTAGCTAAATTACTTATATCTCTTTTTATCTTGTAAATATGACTTAGCTTTAAATTGTATCATGTATTTAGATACTCTATAAATATTTCAAGATACTACCATGTTTTAAATTTTAGTTAATCTAAGAGAAACATGCTGTAATTGGCCGTGATCCTGTTAGCCGTGTGAAGGCGTTGTTAGGAATAGTGCCGAGATTACTGAGTCATGTTGTGAAGATTAAAACTTTTAAATACATGGTTAATATCTTTAAATATATATAGATTTTGTATCTGAATATATGATTGTTTAGAACAAGTCATCCTTATAAGATAAAGAGAGATAGTTTTTAAAAATATTGTTTTAAAACTTTAGCTTTAATATTCTGTATTTAAATTCTGTTGTTATTTTATTTCAGTCCTACTATTTATATTCCGCATCTTTTTATTTTTCCGCATTTTCTATTTTCTATATCTCCTTAGGAATAGTGCCGAGATTACTGAGTCATGTGAGATAGTTTTTAAAAATATTGTTTTAAAACTTTAGCTTTAATATTCTGTATTTAAATTCTGTTGTTATTTTATTTCAGTCCTACTATTTATATTCCGCATCTTTTTATTTTTCCGCATTTTCCGCATTTTCAGCATTTTCTATATCTCCCCCCATATTGGTATCAAAGCATAGGTATATAATGACAGATTTTAAAAGACTACACTTAGATGAACAAAGTTATAATATCTCTAAAAATATATTACCATCTTCATCATATATAGACTTAGGTCCGGATTATGCTAGATTCGTACCATATATAGTTGCAGGTGAAGGAGGTTTTGGAGAACACAAACAGATAAATTGGACAAATAAACAAATCATGGATCATTTAGTAAACTTACCTACCGGTACTCGAAATATATTACAAAAAGAGAAAATATCTGAAGAAGAAAAAGAAAAATTATCTGATAAAGAAAAATATATAGCAGAAATGGATTTCGAATATAGAATAAATCTATTGGCAGATATGAAAAAGACAATAGATGTCAAGTTATTTGAACAAAAAATAGACATACAAAAGCTCAAACAGATGATGTCAGAACAAGATCAAAAATTAGAAAAAATAACGCAAGAAATATCAAGATTAAGAAAAAGAGCAGAAAAAGAAATAGAAAAAGAAGAAACATCAGAAAGACCAAAGTACCCAGGAATTGTTACTATTTCAAGAGTTTTACATAAAGAAACAAAAAAGAAAGAACAAATATTCATGTTCAAAACATACGAGTCATCAAGCTCGGATGAAGAAGATATAAACAAAAAAATCTATAGACAAACTTCAAAAATGTCTATACAATTAGACAATATAGAAAACAAAATTATTCCAAAAGAATATATGGATATCACAGATCACCCAGATTTTCCCTTATTAGCAAAAGCCAGAACGGCACAAGAAAGAAAAAAGATATTACTCAAAAGACAAGAGATTGAAAGAAAACAAAAAGAAATTATAACACCAAACATACCCGCAATACCTACCATAACAAATATCATAGAAGAACCAGAAACTTCAGTTGCTAAAGAAGATACTCTAGCAATTATACTCAGAGAAATAAGAGAAACAAAGGAGAAAATGACGGATATGCAAGAAGAAATAAACAAAATAAAAGAAAAACAAAAGAAAGAAACAGAACAAGGAGCTTTGATTTTAAAAGACACTTATAACGAAGAAGATGAAACTAGACCCAGATGATTTAGATCCTATAGATCCCACAAAAGAAGCAAAGGTAAATATGATGGAAAAAGAACAATCAGAACAATCTGAAGAAGAAAATTCTGAAGAAGAATCTAATCAATCACAAGAATCAGAAACAGAACAAGTGAATATGAAAATAGAAGAAGAAGATCTACCAGAACCAACAAGGTTCAGATTCAAAGAAAGAAGAAGTGAATATGATAACAGTAAAGAAAATCCAGGAAAAGAAAAACGAAGATACAGATATCCAAACACAAGGATAAATAAAGATAGAGAAAAAATACTATGGAAATTTAGAAGTCCGCACCAAATACATTTAGATGAAATATCATCTAAAGGAGTTATACTAAACTTAGATTGTACATATAATAATGATACAAAAAGAATTATAGAAGAATGGGCAATACAAATGAGTTTTGCAATAAGAAATAATAACATAAAAAAGGATGAAGCAGCAAGATATATTATGCAGAGTTGTATAGGAACTGTACAAGATTATTTCGAAAATATGGAACCAGAAGCAAAATTAAAATTAGAAATAGGAAATAGTGCAACAGATATACTCCAAAATATAGAATATTCTATACTAACAGAGTTCGGTCCAGCAGGATTAGGAAAAGATATAGATGACACAGAAACAAATAGAAAAAAGGCCAAGTATCAGTTAGATCAACTACTGATATGCGATCTAAGATATTTGGAAGAATATACATGTGAATTTAAAAAATACTACAGCAAATTAGCAAAAGAGGAAAAAGAAGAATATATCAAAAGATATTATGCAAAAATACCTGTTATTGGTAACAGTCTAGAAGAAAATTATCAAAAACTAAAAGACAAAGGAGAAAGATTTATAGATAGCATTGGAGCAAGATATTATGCAATGAAAGAATATTTACAGAAACAATGTAATGATAAAAGACAACAAAGCATAGCAAATTTAATGAGAAAAACAAGAATAATAGAATGTGACAAATATGCAACAGGAGCATATGGATGTCTAAAGAATTATAAAAAGTATAAAAGATATCCGAAAAAACAAAAAACATATAGAAAAATAAAAAGGAAAAGATTACCAAGAGGTGTAAAAACTTATTGGAAACCTAAACAATTTACTAAAAGAAAAAAGCCAGGAAGGAAAAGTCAATGTAAATGCTACAATTGTGGAGAATATGGACATATATCTCCAAATTGTAAAAAACCAAAACAGAAAGAAAAAATAAAATATATCCAGGATATGGAATGTTATAGAATAGAAGTAAAAGAAGAAAGAGAAATAGAATTTGAAATCAATCCAGAAGAAGAAATATATATAGAAGAATTATTAGAGGAATACTTAAATGAAGATGAAGAAGAAGAACAATGGACATATTCAGATGAAGAAGCATTAAGAGATGAAGACCCATATATATTTGATAATGATTGGGCAGAATCATGTTATATGTTCAAAACTAATGAAAATGAAAACATAGAATTAATATCTATGGAAGAAACAGAAAACAAAGATACAAAACAATTAGTATTTAAAAGAGAAAAATATAACAAAGTAAAGAAAGAAGAAAATCTAACTATGAAAGAAGGAGATTTGATACAGAAGAATATTAAGAAAATGTTCAAAAGAGAAAAACTACAATATATGTTTTTACTAGATATAGAAAAACCAATAGACATCAGATACTGTACAAACAAAAGAAATTCAATTAAATTACCATTATATAACCAAAGTTTTTTCGAAAGAGACTTATCGAAAATACCAGAAAAAGATAGAAAAAATATAAGAAACATACATTTTATTGGTATAGAAATCATAATCAAGGCATACTTTAGAGAAGGAATAGATACACCAATTGAAATTACCCTACTGGATGAAAGAATAAAGAGTCCAGCAGAAGGAGCTATAATAGCAAAATTACAAGGAAATCTAATGTACCAAGTAGTAAAATTTAGAACATTATTAAATTACAGCATCAGTGAAGAAGATAGAAATAAAGAAAAAGCAATTGGAATGACATGGAATTTAAGAAATATAGAGATGGTAGAAAATTCAAAAATATTTTCTATCAGAATGAGAAAAGCATATATACTAAGCAATAAGCATGAAGTAAAAAATCTCAAAAGCTTTAATGACAATCTAATAGTAGACCCACTATTCCAAGAACTAATACAGAAAGATGAAAGATCTACATCAAGTACAATACAGATTGAAGAAATAAAAGACATATTATGTCAAAAAGATATAGCAAGTACAAGTAGCCAGCTGATAACAAAAGTCAAATTAGAAGATACATATGAACAATATCATATAATAGGAAGAATTGGAGAGAAAAAAGATAAACAATTTCATCCAATACTAATAGATACTGGAGCAGCCAGATCATACATCCCAGAAGAATTAGTACAAAAATATAATCTACCAACTACAAATATTACAGAACAAATATATAGAGATTGTAATAACAAAAAAATCAAAATAAACAAAATAGCAAAAACGACAATATATTTTGAAGGAAAAGATTGGCTAACATTTTCTGTGGAAATTACAGCCTCAGTAGAGCCAATGGAACTACTAGAAAAACATAAACAAATATTACTTGGAATAAATTTTTTAGATCAAGTAGCCCCATATAATATAGATAACAAATATTTGGGAATAACAATAGGAGACTACATAAGAAAAGAAATTCCAAGAGTCAAACTACATATAGAAGATATAACCAAAAATATACATAAAGGATTTTTACTAAATTCTACAGAAACACAAAAGAAAATTTCAAACGGAGAAGATTATCCAGCAACAAATGATGAATAGAACAAAACTACCCTATATGATAATCAAAATAGAGATACCTAATTATAATTCAAGAATATATCATGGATTATTAGATACAGGAGCAACAGCATGCTTATGTAAAAAAGAAACATTACCAGACCATAAATGGAAAGATACAGATGTCATAATTACAGGAATTGGAGGAGAAAAATCTAAAGCAGATGGAATAGCAGAAAACATAGTTATGAAAATAGCAAAAGAAGAATTTAAAATACCAAGAATATACGCATATAAATTAGAAGGAATTGATTTCCTAATAGGAGCATCCTTCTATGACACATATCTACCCATAGAAATAGACAAAGATAGAATATTATTTACAAAAAACGGAATAAAATATCCAAATTATAGAGTATATTATCCAAAAGAAAGAATATGTGAACCATGGGAAAAAGGAACTCCCAAAGTAACACAGATGTTAAAAAACAAAGGTGATGGAAGAATATATTTAACAAGTATATGTTATAAAATACAGACAAGAGAAGAATACGAAAAAGAAAATACAAAGCAAGCTATGGAAGATTTACTTGAAGAAATATATACAGAAGACCCCTTAAAATATTGGGAAAAAAGAAAACCAGTAGCAAAGATAGAATTGATAAAACCAGATTTAAGAGTATATAAAAAACCTATGAAATATCAACCAGGAGATGAAAAAGAATTTGATATACATATAACAGAAATGACAAAAAATGGATTTATAAGAGAAATAGATCCAAACCAAGAAAGAAACCATAATAGTCCAGCCTTTATTGTATGCAAACATAGTGAAATAAAAAGAGGAAAAACCAGAATGGTTGTAGATTATACAGATCTAAACAAGAAAACTACTACTACAAAATATCCTATACCAAATAAAGACATATTAATACAAAGAGCCATACAAGCAAAATACTTTAGCAAATTTGATTGTAAATCAGGGTTTTACCATATAAAACTAGAAGAAGAAAGCAAAAAATATACAGCATTTAGTACTACAAATGGATATTATGAATGGAACGTACTGCCATTTGGATACAAAAATAGCCCAAGTATTTACCAACAATATATGGATTCGATATTTAGAAAATACTACGAATTCATAGTAGTATACATAGATGATATATTAATTTTCTCAAAAAATATAGAAGATCATATTAAACATATAAAAATATTTAAAGAAATAGTAATAGAAGCAGGATTAGCTATCAGCAAAAAGAAAACAGAATTACTAAAAGAAAGAATAGAATTTTTAGGAACAAAAATAGATATGCATGGAGTAGAAATACAAGAACATATAGTAAAGAAAATGATAGAACAAAAATCTAATTGTAATAACAAAAGAGACCTACAAGCCTTATTAGGACTACTAAATCAAATCAGAAGTTTCGTACCAAATTTAGCCACAAAGATAAGAAGAATACAAAATAAGCTAAGAACCAAAGATGAACAGATATGGCAATGGTCAGAAAAAGATACAAAAGAAGTAAAAGAAATAATAGACTATTGCATAAAAAATATAAAACCACAAAAGTACCCAAACAAAGCAATCAGATACATATGGATTATAGAATCAGACGCAAGTAAAGAGGCATATGCAAGCATACTAAAATTTAAATGTCAAAAAACAAAAGAAGAAACTATATGTAGATATCATTCAGGAACATGGAAAGAACAACATGAAAAATGGGAAATAAATAGAAAAGAATTATTAGCAATATATTATGCATTAAAAGCATACGAATTATATATTTCTGAAGGAGAAATAATTATTAGAACAGATAATTTAGTATCCTACCAATGGATAAAAAATAGAAATATAAAAGATAAAATACAAACGAGAAACATACTAAGTATATTATCTGAAATAGCAAAATTTGAATTCAAGATTGAATATATAGAAACTAAAAAGAATTTTCTTGCAGATTATTTAACAAGAGATGGAAGAAATCTTGGCGGCAATCAACAAATTAGCACTGACAATGGAAGAAATCAAAATGGAAAATAAACAGATGAAAGAAGAGTTACAGCAAGTAAAAGAAAAGCAGATAAAGCAAGAGAAAGATACAGAGCAAGAACAAGAGTCATCAAAAAACTCAAAAGGAAAAGAAAAGGTTATTGAAGCAAAAATAGAAAAAACAAAATATAAAGATATACTAGCTCAACAAGCTCAGCAAAGCCAACAAGGAGAAATAAAAGGAAAATGGACTAAAGTAGAAAAGCAGAAGTTTGAAAGAATGGAGATAGCAGACAAATATTTACAAAATGCAACAGCTATGATTAACTATTTAAATCAAAGTACAGATAACGAAGACTTCAGAATAAATTCAGCAGAAAAGATAAACAAATTAGTGGCATTGCCAAACACAGAGAAAAGATTAGTAACAGAGGCATTCAAATATGGACTACTACATTCAATATACATTACTTCTCCAGCAGAAATAGAATGTTTGGGAACAGAGATAATGGAAGCAGTTAATAAATTCCAGATAGCCACAAAAACAAGATTTATGTATGTAAGATTTTACACAGCAATGGCAGAAGTAACACAACAACAAAGAAATATATTGCCAAAGATACAACTAATCAAAATAGGATTAACATCAAAAATATTGGAATATGAAAACAGAGTACAAGACTTATGTACTATTCAAGAAGTGAACTATATAGTTAAGGAAAAAAGAGCTTATGGATTAAAAGTTATATTCGAGGAACTACAGACTTACAACAGAGATAAGTGGATTTACCTCAACAGAAAAAATACAATGATATATTCATCCACCAAAAACACTAGACAACAAGACAGAATAGAAGAACAGATAGAAGACTGGATGTGTGATATACTGAATCCAGTATACAAGGATAAAAATTCAACTGCAGATCTAACATATCCGTTGATATCAAAAGAAACAGGAATGATACTATGTGATTTAATGAACAGATATAAAATTACAAAGAAAAATATCAAACATATATGTCCACATTGTGAGATACAAGATATACCAAAATGTGATGTTAATCTAGAGAATGATGAAGAAATGGAAAACATATTTTTCAAACAAAGAAAAAGAAGAGTTGAAGAAGCAGAAGAGATAAACGAAGAAGAAGATGAATAGCACAGAAAAGAGTTGGTAGCAAAAAGACAAGAAACAAAAGAAGATTCCCCGACAACGAGATAAAAAGAAAAGGAGATAAAGTCAAAAGTAAAAGGAGTGACAGCAATAATAGAGAAGATAAGAACGGAAGAAAAAGAAGAAAAAGGAGGCAACAATAATAGAGATAGAGGCCCCTACAACAATAATAGAGGCCCCTAGGATGTAAATAAAGTTTTTTATTTTGCAACTTAGTCCTGAGAACTCCATTATATAAGGAGTCTTAGTAGTTTAGTTTTAGGCATCGAATTCTCTACTCCTCTCTCTAAAATCTCTCTAGTTTTCTATAAGTTACTAAGTGTGTAAGCAGTTGGGCATCAGCCTCACCTTGTAATCTAGTAAGTTTTTATGCTTAATAAAATATGTGTGTTTTAATTATCTCTATGAGTAGCTAAATTACTTATATCTCTTTTTATCTTGTAAATATGACTTAGCTTTAAATTGTATCATGTATTTAGATACTCTATAAATATTTCAAGATACTACCATGTTTTAAATTTTAGTTAATCTAAGAGAAACATGCTGTAATTGGCCGTGATCCTGTTAGCCGTGTGAAGGCGTTGTTAGGAATAGTGCCGAGATTACTGAGTCATGTTGTGAAGATTAAAACTTTTAAATACATGGTTAATATCTTTAAATATATATAGATTTTGTATCTGAATATCTTTTTATTTTTCCGCATTTTCCGCATTTTCAGCATTTTCTATATCTCCCCCCATATTGGTATCAGAGCATAGGTATATAATGACAGATTTTAAAAGACTACACTTAGATGAACAAAGTTATAATATCTCTAAAAATATATTACCATCTTCATCATATATAGACTTAGGTCCGGATTATGCTAGATTCGTACCATATATAGTTGCAGGTGAAGGAGGTTTTGGAGAACACAAACAGATAAATTGGACAAATAAACAAATCATGGATCATTTAGTAAACTTACCTACCACTACCCGAAACATATTACAAAAAGAAAAAATATCCGAAGAAGAAAAAGAAAAATTATCTGATAAAGAAAAATATATAGCAGAAATGGATTTCGAATATAGAATAAATCTATTGGCAGATATGAAAAAGACAATAGATGTCAAGTTATTTGAACAAAAAATAGACATACAAAAGCTCAAACAGATGATGTCAGAACAAGATCAAAAATTAGAAAAAATAACACAAGAAATATCAAGATTAAGAAAAAGAGCAGAAAAAGAAATAGAAAAAGAAGAAACATCAGAAAGACCAAAGTATCCAGGAATTGTTACTATTTCAAGAGTTTTACATAAAGAAACAAAAAAGAAAGAACAAATATTCATGTTCAAAACATACGAGTCATCAAGCTCGGATGAAGAAGATATAAACAAAAAAATCTATAGACAAACTTCAAAAATGTCTATACAATTAGACAATATAGAAAACAAAATTATTCCAAAAGAATATATGGATATCACAGATCACCCAGATTTTCCCTTATTAGCAAAAGCCAGAACGGCACAAGAAAGAAAAAAGATATTACTCAAAAGACAAGAGATTGAAAGAAAACAAAAAGAAATTATAACACCAAACATACCCGCAATACCTACCATAACAAATATCATAGAAGAACCAGAAACTTCAGTTGCTAAAGAAGATACTCTAGCAATTATACTCAGAGAAATAAGAGAAACAAAGGAGAAAATGACAGATATGCAAGAAGAAATAAACAAAATAAAAGAAAAACAAAAGAAAGAAACAGAACAAGGAGCTTTGATTTTAAAAGACACTTATAATGAAGAAGATGAACTAGACCCAGATGATTTAGATCCTATAGATCCCACAAAAGAAGCAAAGGTAAATATGATGGAAAAAGAACAATCAGAACAATCTGAAGAAGAAAATTCTGAAGAAGAATCTAATCAATCACAAGAATCAGAAACAGAACAAGTGAATATGAAAATAGAAGAAGAAGATCTACCAGAACCAACAAGGTTCAGATTCAAAGAAAGAAGAAGTGAATATGATAACAGTAAAGAAAATCCAGGAAAAGAAAAACGAAGATACAGATATCCAAACACAAGGATAAATAAAGATAGAGAAAAAATACTATGGAAATTTAGAAGTCCGCACCAAATACATTTAGATGAAATATCATCTAAAGGAGTTATACTAAACTTAGATTGTACATATAATAATGATACAAAAAGAATTATAGAAGAATGGGCAATACAAATGAGTTTTGCAATAAGAAATAATAACATAAAAAAGGATGAAGCAGCAAGATATATTATGCAGAGTTGTATAGGAACTGTACAAGATTATTTCGAAAATATGGAACCAGAAGCAAAATTAAAATTAGAAGTAGGAAATAGCGCAACAGATATACTCCAAAATATAGAATATTCTATACTAACAGAGTTCGGTCCAGCAGGATTAGGAAAAGATATAGATGACACAAAAACAAATAGAAAAAAGGCCAAGTATCAGTTAGATCAACTACTGATATGCGATCTAAGATATTTGGAAGAATATACATGTGAATTTAAAAAATACTACAGCAAATTAGCAAAAGAGGAAAAAGAAGAATATATCAAAAGATATTATGCAAAAATACCTGTTATTGGTAACAGTCTAGAAGAAAATTATCAAAAACTAAAAGACAAAGGAGAAAGATTTATAGATAGCATTGGAGCAAGATATTATGCAATGAAAGAATATTTACAGAAACAATGTAATGATAAAAGACAACAAAGCATAGCAAATTTAATGAGAAAAACAGGAATAATAGAATGTGACAAATATGCAACAGGAGCATATGGATGTCTAAAGAATTATAAAAAGTATAAAAGATATCCGAAAAAACAAAAAACATATAGAAAAATAAAAAGGAAAAGATTACCAAGAGGTGTAAAAACTTATTGGAAACCTAAACAATTTACTAAAAGAAAAAAGCCAGGAAGGAAAAGTCAATGTAAATGCTACAATTGTGGAGAATATGGACATATATCTCCAAATTGTAAAAAACCAAAACAGAAAGAAAAAATAAAATATATCCAGGATATGGAATGTTATAGAATAGAAGTAAAAGAAGAAAGAGAAATAGAATTTGAAATCAATCCAGAAGAAGAAATATATATAGAAGAATTATTAGAGGAATACTTAAATGAAGATGAAGAAGAAGAACAATGGACATATTCAGATGAAGAAGCATTAAGAGATGAAGACCCATATATATTTGATAATGATTGGGCAGAATCATGTTATATGTTCAAAACTAATGAAAATGAAAACATAGAATTAATATCTATGGAAGAAACAGAAAACAAAGATACAAAACAATTAGTATTTAAAAGAGAAAAATATAACAAAGTAAAGAAAGAAGAAAATCTAACTATGAAAGAAGGAGATTTGATACAGAAGAATATTAAGAAAATGTTCAAAAGAGAAAAACTACAATATATGTTTTTACTAGATATAGAAAAACCAATAGACATCAGATACTGTACAAACAAAAGAAATTCAATTAAATTACCATTATATAACCAAAGTTTTTTCGAAAGAGACTTATCGAAAATACCAGAAAAAGATAGAAAAAATATAAGAAACATACATTTTATTGGTATAGAAATCATAATCAAGGCATACTTTAGAGAAGGAATAGATACACCAATTGAAATTACCCTACTGGATGAAAGAATAAAGAGTCCAGCAGAAGGAGCTATAATAGCAAAATTACAAGGAAATCTAATGTACCAAGTAGTAAAATTTAGAACATTATTAAATTACAGCATCAGTGAAGAAGATAGAAATAAAGAAAAAGCAATTGGAATGACATGGAATTTAAGAAATATAGAGATGGTAGAAAATTCAAAAATATTTTCTATCAGAATGAGAAAAGCATATATACTAAGCAATAAGCATGAAGTAAAAAATCTCAAAAGCTTTAATGACAATCTAATAGTAGACCCACTATTCCAAGAACTAATACAGAAAGATGAAAGATCTACATCAAGTACAATACAGATTGAAGAAATAAAAGACATATTATGTCAAAAAGATATAGCAAGTACAAGTAGCCAGCTGATAACAAAAGTCAAATTAGAAGATACATATGAACAATATCATATAATAGGAAGAATTGGAGAGAAAAAAGATAAACAATTTCATCCAATACTAATAGATACTGGAGCAGCCAGATCATACATCCCAGAAGAATTAGTACAAAAATATAATCTACCAACTACAAATATTACAGAACAAATATATAGAGATTGTAATAACAAAAAAATCAAAATAAACAAAATAGCAAAAACGACAATATATTTTGAAGGAAAAGATTGGCTAACATTTTCTGTGGAAATTACAGCCTCAGTAGAGCCAATGGAACTACTAGAAAAACATAAACAAATATTACTTGGAATAAATTTTTTAGATCAAGTAGCCCCATATAATATAGATAACAAATATTTGGGAATAACAATAGGAGACTACATAAGAAAAGAAATTCCAAGAGTCAAACTACATATAGAAGATATAACCAAAAATATACATAAAGGATTTTTACTAAATTCTACAGAAACACAAAAGAAAATTTCAAACGGAGAAGATTATCCAGCAACAAATGATGAATAGAACAAAACTACCCTATATGATAATCAAAATAGAGATACCTAATTATAATTCAAGAATATATCATGGATTATTAGATACAGGAGCAACAGCATGCTTATGTAAAAAAGAAACATTACCAGACCATAAATGGAAAGATACAGATGTCATAATTACAGGAATTGGAGGAGAAAAATCTAAAGCAGATGGAATAGCAGAAAACATAGTTATGAAAATAGCAAAAGAAGAATTTAAAATACCAAGAATATACGCATATAAATTAGAAGGAATTGATTTCCTAATAGGAGCATCCTTCTATGACACATATCTACCCATAGAAATAGACAAAGATAGAATATTATTTACAAAAAACGGAATAAAATATCCAAATTATAGAGTATATTATCCAAAAGAAAGAATATGTGAACCATGGGAAAAAGGAACTCCCAAAGTAACACAGATGTTAAAAAACAAAGGTGATGGAAGAATATATTTAACAAGTATATGTTATAAAATACAGACAAGAGAAGAATACGAAAAAGAAAATACAAAGCAAGCTATGGAAGATTTACTTGAAGAAATATATACAGAAGACCCCTTAAAATATTGGGAAAAAAGAAAACCAGTAGCAAAGATAGAATTGATAAAACCAGATTTAAGAGTATATAAAAAACCTATGAAATATCAACCAGGAGATGAAAAAGAATTTGATATACATATAACAGAAATGACAAAAAATGGATTTATAAGAGAAATAGATCCAAACCAAGAAAGAAACCATAATAGTCCAGCCTTTATTGTATGCAAACATAGTGAAATAAAAAGAGGAAAAACCAGAATGGTTGTAGATTATACAGATCTAAACAAGAAAACTACTACTACAAAATATCCTATACCAAATAAAGACATATTAATACAAAGAGCCATACAAGCAAAATACTTTAGCAAATTTGATTGTAAATCAGGGTTTTACCATATAAAACTAGAAGAAGAAAGCAAAAAATATACAGCATTTAGTACTACAAATGGATATTATGAATGGAACGTACTGCCATTTGGATACAAAAATAGCCCAAGTATTTACCAACAATATATGGATTCGATATTTAGAAAATACTACGAATTCATAGTAGTATACATAGATGATATATTAATTTTCTCAAAAAATATAGAAGATCATATTAAACATATAAAAATATTTAAAGAAATAGTAATAGAAGCAGGATTAGCTATCAGCAAAAAGAAAACAGAATTACTAAAAGAAAGAATAGAATTTTTAGGAACAAAAATAGATATGCATGGAGTAGAAATACAAGAACATATAGTAAAGAAAATGATAGAACAAAAATCTAATTGTAATAACAAAAGAGACCTACAAGCCTTATTAGGACTACTAAATCAAATCAGAAGTTTCGTACCAAATTTAGCCACAAAGATAAGAAGAATACAAAATAAGCTAAGAACCAAAGATGAACAGATATGGCAATGGTCAGAAAAAGATACAAAAGAAGTAAAAGAAATAATAGACTATTGCATAAAAAATATAAAACCACAAAAGTACCCAAACAAAGCAATCAGATACATATGGATTATAGAATCAGACGCAAGTAAAGAGGCATATGCAAGCATACTAAAATTTAAATGTCAAAAAACAAAAGAAGAAACTATATGTAGATATCATTCAGGAACATGGAAAGAACAACATGAAAAATGGGAAATAAATAGAAAAGAATTATTAGCAATATATTATGCATTAAAAGCATACGAATTATATATTTCTGAAGGAGAAATAATTATTAGAACAGATAATTTAGTATCCTACCAATGGATAAAAAATAGAAATATAAAAGATAAAATACAAACGAGAAACATACTAAGTATATTATCTGAAATAGCAAAATTTGAATTCAAGATTGAATATATAGAAACTAAAAAGAATTTTCTTGCAGATTATTTAACAAGAGATGGAAGAAATCTTGGCGGCAATCAACAAATTAGCACTGACAATGGAAGAAATCAAAATGGAAAATAAACAGATGAAAGAAGAGTTACAGCAAGTAAAAGAAAAGCAGATAAAGCAAGAGAAAGATACAGAGCAAGAACAGGAGTCATCAAGAAAAAACTCAAAAGGAAAAGAAAAGGTTATTGAAGCAAAAATAGAAAAAACAAAATATAAAGATATACTAGCTCAACAAGCTCAGCAAAGCCAACAAGGAGAAATAAAAGGAAAATGGACTAAAGTAGAAAAGCAGAAGTTTGAAAGAATGGAGATAGCAGACAAATATTTACAAAATGCAACAGCTATGATTAACTATTTAAATCAAAGTACAGATAACGAAGACTTCAGAATAAATTCAGCAGAAAAGATAAACAAATTAGTGGCATTGCCAAACACAGAGAAAAGATTAGTAACAGAGGCATTCAAATATGGACTACTACATTCAATATACATTACTTCTCCAGCAGAAATAGAATGTTTGGGAACAGAGATAATGGAAGCAGTTAATAAATTCCAGATAGCCACAAAAACAAGATTTATGTATGTAAGATTTTACACAGCAATGGCAGAAGTAACACAACAACAAAGAAATATATTGCCAAAGATACAACTAATCAAAATAGGATTAACATCAAAAATATTGGAATATGAAAACAGAGTACAAGACTTATGTACTATTCAAGAAGTGAACTATATAGTTAAGGAAAAAAGAGCTTATGGATTAAAAGTTATATTCGAGGAACTACAGACTTACAACAGAGATAAGTGGATTTACCTCAACAGAAAAAATACAATGATATATTCATCCACCAAAAACACTAGACAACAAGACAGAATAGAAGAACAGATAGAAGACTGGATGTGTGATATACTGAATCCAGTATACAAGGATAAAAATTCAACTGCAGATCTAACATATCCGTTGATATCAAAAGAAACAGGAATGATACTATGTGATTTAATGAACAGATATAAAATTACAAAGAAAAATATCAAACATATATGTCCACATTGTGAGATACAAGATATACCAAAATGTGATGTTAATCTAGAGAATGATGAAGAAATGGAAAACATATTTTTCAAACAAAGAAAAAGAAGAGTTGAAGAAGCAGAAGAGATAAACGAAGAAGAAGATGAATAGCACAGAAAAGAGTTGGTAGCAAAAAGACAAGAAACAAAAGAAGATTCCCCGACAACGAGATAAAAAGAAAAGGAGATAAAGTCAAAAGTAAAAGGAGTGACAGCAATAATAGAGAAGATAAGAACGGAAGAAAAAGAAGAAAAAGGAGGCAACAATAATAGAGATAGAGGCCCCTACAACAATAATAGAGGCCCCTAGGATGTAAATAAAGTTTTTTATTTTGCAACTTAGTCCTGAGAACTCCATTATATAAGGAGTCTTAGTAGTTTAGTTTTAGGCATCGAATTCTCTACTCCTCTCTCTAAAATCTCTCTAGTTTTCTATAAGTTACTAAGTGTGTAAGCAGTTGGGCATCAGCCTCACCTTGTAATCTAGTAAGTTTTTATGCTTAATAAAATATGTGTGTTTTAATTATCTCTATGAGTAGCTAAATTACTTATATCTCTTTTTATCTTGTAAATATGACTTAGCTTTAAATTGTATCATGTATTTAGATACTCTATAAATATTTCAAGATACTACCATGTTTTAAATTTTAGTTAATCTAAGAGAAACATGCTGTAATTGGCCGTGATCCTGTTAGCCGTGTGAAGGCGTTGTTAGGAATAGTGCCGAGATTACTGAGTCATGTTGTGAAGATTAAAACTTTTAAATACATGGTTAATATCTTTAAATATATATAGATTTTGTATCTGAATATATGATTGTTTAGAACAAGTCATCCTTATAAGATAAAGAGAGATAGTTTTTAAAAATATTGTTTTAAAACTTTAGCTTTAATATTCTGTATTTAAATTCTGTTGTTATTTTATTTCAGTCCTACTATTTATATTCCGCATCTTTTTATTTTTCCGCATTTTCTATTTTCTATATCTCCTTAGGGTATCAGAGTAGATTATACAGATCTAAACAAGAAAACTACTACTACAAAATATCCTATACCAAATAAAGACATATTAATACAAAGAGCCATACAAGCAAAATACTTTAGCAAATTTGATTGTAAATCAGGGTTTTACCATATAAAACTAGAAGAAGAAAGCAAAAAATATACAGCATTTAGTACTACAAATGGATATTATGAATGGAACGTACTGCCATTTGGATACAAAAATAGCCCAAGTATTTACCAACAATATATGGATTCGATATTTAGAAAATACTACGAATTCATAGTAGTATACATAGATGATATATTAATTTTCTCAAAAAATATAGAAGATCATATTAAACATATAAAAATATTTAAAGAAATAGTAATAGAAGCAGGATTAGCTATCAGCAAAAAGAAAACAGAATTACTAAAAGAAAGAATAGAATTTTTAGGAACAAAAATAGATATGCATGGAGTAGAAATACAAGAACATATAGTAAAGAAAATGATAGAACAAAAATCTAATTGTAATAACAAAAGAGACCTACAAGCCTTATTAGGACTACTAAATCAAATCAGAAGTTTCGTACCAAATTTAGCCACAAAGATAAGAAGAATACAAAATAAGCTAAGAACCAAAGATGAACAGATATGGCAATGGTCAGAAAAAGATACAAAAGAAGTAAAAGAAATAATAGACTATTGCATAAAAAATATAAAACCACAAAAGTACCCAAACAAAGCAATCAGATACATATGGATTATAGAATCAGACGCAAGTAAAGAGGCATATGCAAGCATACTAAAATTTAAATGTCAAAAAACAAAAGAAGAAACTATATGTAGATATCATTCAGGAACATGGAAAGAACAACATGAAAAATGGGAAATAAATAGAAAAGAATTATTAGCAATATATTATGCATTAAAAGCATACGAATTATATATTTCTGAAGGAGAAATAATTATTAGAACAGATAATTTAGTATCCTACCAATGGATAAAAAATAGAAATATAAAAGATAAAATACAAACGAGAAACATACTAAGTATATTATCTGAAATAGCAAAATTTGAATTCAAGATTGAATATATAGAAACTAAAAAGAATTTTCTTGCAGATTATTTAACAAGAGATGGAAGAAATCTTGGCGGCAATCAACAAATTAGCACTGACAATGGAAGAAATCAAAATGGAAAATAAACAGATGAAAGAAGAGTTACAGCAAGTAAAAGAAAAGCAGATAAAGCAAGAGAAAGATACAGAGCAAGAACAGGAGTCATCAAGAAAAAACTCAAAAGGAAAAGAAAAGGTTATTGAAGCAAAAATAGAAAAAACAAAATATAAAGATATACTAGCTCAACAAGCTCAGCAAAGCCAACAAGGAGAAATAAAAGGAAAATGGACTAAAGTAGAAAAGCAGAAGTTTGAAAGAATGGAGATAGCAGACAAATATTTACAAAATGCAACAGCTATGATTAACTATTTAAATCAAAGTACAGATAACGAAGACTTCAGAATAAATTCAGCAGAAAAGATAAACAAATTAGTGGCATTGCCAAACACAGAGAAAAGATTAGTAACAGAGGCATTCAAATATGGACTACTACATTCAATATACATTACTTCTCCAGCAGAAATAGAATGTTTGGGAACAGAGATAATGGAAGCAGTTAATAAATTCCAGATAGCCACAAAAACAAGATTTATGTATGTAAGATTTTACACAGCAATGGCAGAAGTAACACAACAACAAAGAAATATATTGCCAAAGATACAGCTAATCAAAATAGGATTAACATCAAAAATATTGGAATATGAAAACAGAGTACAAGACTTATGTACTATTCAAGAAGTGAACTATATAGTTAAGGAAAAAAGAGCTTATGGATTAAAAGTTATATTCGAGGAACTACAGACTTACAACAGAGATAAGTGGATTTACCTCAACAGAAAAAATACAATGATATATTCATCCACCAAAAACACTAGACAACAAGACAGAATAGAAGAACAGATAGAAGACTGGATGTGTGATATACTGAATCCAGTATACAAGGATAAAAATTCAACTGCAGATCTAACATATCCGTTGATATCAAAAGAAACAGGAATGATACTATGTGATTTAATGAACAGATATAAAATTACAAAGAAAAATATCAAACATATATGTCCACATTGTGAGATACAAGATATACCAAAATGTGATGTTAATCTAGAGAATGATGAAGAAATGGAAAACATATTTTTCAAACAAAGAAAAAGAAGAGTTGAAGAAGCAGAAGAGATAAACGAAGAAGAAGATGAATAGCACAGAAAAGAGTTGGTAGCAAAAAGACAAGAAACAAAAGAAGATTCCCCGACAACGAGATAAAAAGAAAAGGAGATAAAGTCAAAAGTAAAAGGAGTGACAGCAATAATAGAGAAGATAAGAACGGAAGAAAAAGAAGAAAAAGGAGGCAACAATAATAGAGATAGAGGCCCCTACAACAATAATAGAGGCCCCTAGGATGTAAATAAAGTTTTTTATTTTGCAACTTAGTCCTGAGAACTCCATTATATAAGGAGTCTTAGTAGTTTAGTTTTAGGCATCGAATTCTCTACTCCTCTCTCTAAAATCTCTCTAGTTTTCTATAAGTTACTAAGTGTGTAAGCAGTTGGGCATCAGCCTCACCTTGTAATCTAGTAAGTTTTTATGCTTAATAAAATATGTGTGTTTTAATTATCTCTATGAGTAGCTAAATTACTTATATCTCTTTTTATCTTGTAAATATGACTTAGCTTTAAATTGTATCATGTATTTAGATACTCTATAAATATTTCAAGATACTACCATGTTTTAAATTTTAGTTAATCTAAGAGAAACATGCTGTAATTGGCCGTGATCCTGTTAGCCGTGTGAAGGCGTTGTTAGGAATAGTGCCGAGATTACTGAGTCATGTTGTGAAGATTAAAACTTTTAAATACATGGTTAATATCTTTAAATATATATAGATTTTGTATCTGAATATATGATTGTTTAGAACAAGTCATCCTTATAAGATAAAGAGAGATAGTTTTTAAAAATATTGTTTTAAAACTTTAGCTTTAATATTCTGTATTTAAATTCTGTTGTTATTTTATTTCAGTCCTACTATTTATATTCCGCATCTTTTTATTTTTCCGCATTTTCTATTTTCTATATCTCCCCCTCTATTGGTATCAGAGCATAGGTATATAATGACAGATTTTAAAAGACTACACTTAGATGAACAAAGTTATAATATCTCTAAAAATATATTACCATCTTCATCATATATAGACTTAGGTCCGGATTATGCTAGATTCGTACCATATATAGTTGCAGGTGAAGGAGGTTTTGGAGAACACAAACAGATAAATTGGACAAATAAACAAATCATGGATCATTTAGTAAACTTACCTACCACTACCCGAAACATATTACAAAAAGAAAAAATATCCGAAGAAGAAAAAGAAAAATTATCTGATAAAGAAAAATATATAGCAGAAATGGATTTCGAACATAGAATCAGATTATGCCAGATTCGTACCATGTATACTTGCAGGAGAAGGAGGTTTTGGAGAACATAAGCAATTAAATTGGACAAACAAACAAATCATGGATCATTTAGTAAACTTACCTACCACTACTCGAAACATATTACAAAAAGAAAAGATATCCGAAGAGGAAAAAGAAAAATTATCTGACAAAGAAAAATATATAGCAGAAATGGATCTCGAATATAGAATAAATTTATTGGCAGATATGAAAAAGACAGTAGATGTAAAATTATTTGAACAAAAAATAGATATACAAAAACTCAAACAGATACTGTCAGAACAAGATCAAAAATTAGAAAAAATATCGCAAGAAATATCAAGATTAAGGAAAAGAGCAGACAAAGAAATAGAAAAAGAAGAAACATCAGAAAGACCAAAGTATCCAGGAATTGTTACTATTCTCAAGAGTCTTACATAAAGAAACAAAAAAGAAAGAACAAATATTCATGCTAAGAACATATGAGTCATCAAGCTCGGATGAAGAAGATATAAACAAAAAAATCTACAGACAAACTTCGAAAATGTCGATACAATTAGACAATATAGAAAACAAAAATATTCCTAAAGAATATATGAATATCACAGATCACCCAGATTTTCCCTTATTAGCAAAAGCCAGAACGGCACAAGAAAGAAAGAAGATATTACTCAAAAGACAAGAGATTGAAAGAAAACAAAAAGAAATAATAACGCCAAATATACCCGCAGTACCTACAATAACAAATATCATAGAAGAACCAGAAACTTCAGTTTCCAAAGAAGATACTCTAGCGATTATACTCAGAGAAATAAGAGAAACAAAGGAGAAAATGACGAATATGCAAGAAGAAATAAATAAAATAAAAGACAAACAAAAGAAAGAAATAGAACAAGAAGCTTTGATTTTAAAAGACACTTATAACGAAGAAGATGAACTAGACCCAGACGATCTAGATCCCATAGATCCCACAAAAGAAGCAAAGGTAAATATGATGGAAAAAGAACAGTCAGAACAATCTGACGAAAATTCTGAAGAAGAATCTAATCAATCATCAGAATCAGAAACAGAACAAGTGAATATGAAAATAGAAGAAGAAGATCTACCAGAACCAACAAGGTTAAGATTTAAAGAAAGACGAGGAGGATATGATAACAGTAAAGAAAGTCCAGGAATAGAAAAAAGAAGATATAGATATTCAAATACAGGTACGAGAATAAATAAAGATAGAGAAAAAATACTATGGAAATTTAGGAGTCCACACCAAATACATTTAGATGAAATATCATCAAAAGGAGTTATACTAAACTTAGATTGTACATATGACAATGATACAAAAAGAATTATAGAAGAATGGGCAATACAAATGAGTTTTGCAATAAGAAATAATAATATAAAAAAGGAAGAAGCATCAAGATATATTATGAAAAGTTGCATCGGAACTGTACAAGATTATTTCGAAAATATGGAACCAGAAGCAAAAATAAAGTTAGAAATAGGAAATAGTGCAACAGACATACTTCAAAATATAGAATACTCGATATTAACAGAATTTGGTCCAGCAGGATTAGGAAAAGATATAGATGACACAGAAACAAATAGAAAAAAGGCCAAGTATCAGTTAGATCAACTACTGATATGTGATTTAAAATATTTGGAAGAATATACATGTGAATTTAAAAAATACTACAACAAATTAGCAAAAGAAGAAAAAGAAGAATATATCAAAAGGTATTATGCAAAAATACCTATTATTGGTAACAGCCTTAGAAGAAAATTATCAAAAACTAAAAGACAAAGGAGAAAGATTTATAGATAGCATTGGAGCAAGATACTATGCAATGAAAGAATATTTACAGAAACAATGTAATGATAAAAGACAACAAAGCATAGCAAATCTAATGAGGAAAACAGGAATAATAGAATGTAACAGATACGCAACAGGAGCATATGGATGTCTAAAGAATTATAGAAAGTATAAAAGATATCCGAGAAAACAAAAACAAAAAACATACAGAAAAATACAAAGGAAAAGATTACCAAGAGGTGTAAAAACTTATTGGAAACCTAAGCAATTTACTAAGAGAAAGAAGCCAGGAAGAAAAAGCCAATGTAAATGCTACAATTGTGGAGAATATGGACATATATCACCAAATTGTAAAAAACCAAAACAGAAAGAGAAAATAAAATATATTCAAGATAAGGAATGTTATAGGATAGAAGTAGAAGAAGAAAGAGAAATAGAATTTGAAATCAATCCAGAAGAAGAAATATACATAGAAGAATTATTAGAAGAATATTTAAACCAAGACGAAGAAGAAGAACAATGGACATATTCAGATGAAGAAGCATTAAGAGATGAAGACCCATATATATTTGACAATGATTGGGCAGAATCATGTTATATGTTCAAAACTAATGAAAATGAAAACATAGAATTAATATCTATGGAAGAAACAGAAAACAAAGATACAAAACAATTAGTATTCAAAAGAGAAAAATATAATAAAGTAAAGAAAGAAGAAAATCTGACAATGAAAGAAGGAGATTTAATCGAGAAAAATATCAAGAAAATGTTCAAAAGAGAAAAACTACAATATATGTTTTTATTAGACATAGAAAAACCAATAGACATCAGATACTGTTCAAACAAAAGAGATACAATTAAACTACCATTATACAACTGTGACGACCCAAAGGGTCATCGAAAATACCGGAAAAAGATAGAAAAAATATACGAAACATACATTTTATTGGCATAGAAATTATAATCAAAGCATATTTTAGAGAAGGAATAGATACACCAACCGAAATTACTCTACTAGGTGAAAGAATAAAGAGTCCGGTAGAAGGAGCTGTAATAGCAAAATTACAAGGAAATCTAATGTACCAAGTAGTCAAATTTAGAACATTATTAAATTGGAGTATAAGTGAAGAAGATAGAAATAAAGAAAAAGCAATTGGAATGACATGGAATCTAAGAAATATAGAGATGGTAGAAAATTCAAAAATATTTTCTATCAGAATGAGAAAAGCATATATACTAAGCAACAAACATGAAGTAAAGAATCTAAAAAGTTTTAATGATAATCTAATAGTAGACCCACTATTCCAAGAACTAATACAGAAAGATGAAAGATCTACACCAAGTACAATACAGATTGAAGAAATAAAAGATATATTATGTCAAAAAGATACAGCAAATACAAGTAGCCAGCTGATAACAAAAGTTAAATTAGAAGATACATACGAACAATATCATATAATAGGAAGAATTGGAGAAAAGAAAGATAAACAATTTCATCCGATATTAATAGATACTGGAGCAGCCAGATCATATATCCCAGAAGAATTAGTACAAAAATATAATCTACCAACTACAAATATTACAGAACAAATATATAGAGATTGCAATAATAAAAAGATCAAAATAAACAAAATAGCAAAAATAACAATATATTTCGAAGGAAAAGATTGGCTAACATTTTCTACAGCCTCAGTAGAACCAATGGAACTATTAGAAAAACATAAACAAATATTACTTGGAATTAATTTTCTAGACCAAGTAGCCCCTTATAACATAGACAACAAATATTTGGGAATAACAATAGGAGATTATATAAGGAAAGAAATTCCAAGAATCAAACTACATATAGAAGATATAACCAGAAATATACATAAAAGATTTTTACTAAATTCTACAGAAGCACAAAGGAAAATTTCAAACGGAGAAGATTATCCAGTAACAAATAATGAATAGAACAAAACTACCCTATATGATATTCAAAATAGAGATACCTAATTATAATTCAAGAATATATCATGGATTATTAGATACAGGAGCAACAACATGCTTATGTAAAAAAGAAACATTACCAGACCATAAATGGAAAAATACAGATGTCATAATTACAGGAATTGGAGGAGAAAAATCTAAAGCAGATGGAATAGCAGAAAATATAGTTATAAAAATAGCAAAAGAAGAATTCAAAATACCAAGAATATACGCATATAAATTAGAAGGAATTTATTTCCTAATAGGAGCATCCTTTTATGACACATATCTACCTATAGAAATAGACAAATACAGGATATTATTTACAAAAAATGGAATAAAATATCCAAATTATAGAGTATATTATCCAAAAGAAAGAATATGTGAACCATGGGAAAAGGGAACTCCCAAAGTAACACAGATGCTAAAAAACAAAGGTGATGGAAGAATATTTTTAACAAGTATATGTTATAAAATACAGACAAGAGAAGAATACGAAAAGGAAAATATAAAGCAAGCTATGGAAGAATTACTTGAAGAAATATTTACAGAAGACCCATTAAAATATTGGGAAAAAAGAAAACCAATAGCAAAAATAGAATTAATAAAACCAGAGTTAAGGATATATAAAAAACCTATGAAATACCAACCAGGAGACGAAAAAGAATTCGATATACACATAACCGAGATGACAAAAAATGGATTTATAAGAGAAATAGATCCAAATCAAGAAAGAAACCATAATAGTCCAACCTTTATTGTATGCAAACATAGTGAAATAAAAAGAGGAAAAACAAGAATGGTTGTAGATTATACAGATCTAAATAAGAAAACTACAACAACAAAATACCCTATACCGAATAAAGACATATTAATACAGAGAGCTATACAAGTTAAATACTTTAGCAAATTTGACTGTAAATGTCACGACCCCAAATCTGGTCGTGATGGCGCCCAGCACATTGCTAAGCCAGCCTGACCAATCAATATCAACAACGGAGCTAGAAGCTCTCTTTAACCCGTTTAAGCATTTCAAATACGAAACAATAGTAATACTTATACCAACAGCGGGGAGACCAAGTCCCAAAATATACTAACTCCCATAGACCGAAGGGTCGAGAGTCATGAGCCTCTACTGAACGTAAGTGTATAAAGGTTTACAAAAATACCAAGTGCGGAAAGAAATGTCAATACAAAATCAAAAGACAGTAGGAAGGAATATCGGGTCCTGCGGACTCTGCAGCTACCTCGTATATCCCACGGATGTCGCCTCGCACAGCTACTGGATCACTGCTGAGAGGTACCTGGATCTGCACACAAGGTGCAGGGAGTAAAATGAGTACTGCCAGACTCAGTGGTAATAAACAAGGGTAAGACAACGTAGATAAGAAATCCGCAATAAAGCACTATGTAAAGCTATAATCAGCTACCCTGTCATAGAATCAATCTTCACTGTACCTGTACCAACAAATACCAATAAATAGCATAACAGCTAGCGGATGTAGCTAAATGCAATGCAATGCATGATATGACCGCTACGGCGCGTAGCCCGACTCCAATTTTGGGTACCCGTGCTCACTGTGGGGGTTCAGACTCCAGAGGGGCTCCTACAGCCCAAGCACATCTCATAGAGATATTCTCGCGGCGTGCAGTCCGATCCAACATATATCCTGCTGCGGCGTGCAGCCCGATCCACTACTAGTCAGCTAATATGCAGATACAGCCTCGCAAGCTCAAAAGTAGTTTTTGAAAACTCTTTTTATCATTTTTCAGTTGGAAAACAGTAATATCAAGTTCCAGAGATTGGAATTAGCATAATAACAAAAATAGATGCGGACTAGTAGTAAACTAGCATGTCTATATGATAAGACAATGATAACGATCCTCGCGGGATCCAATAACTGGCTCACGGCCCACATGTATATGATAAGACAATGATAACGATCCTCGTGGGATCCAATAACTGTCTCACAGCCCACAATATACTCAACCGTCCGAGAAGGAGGTTCAACGGCTCGAGAATAGCCAATAATACAATATCAACAGGTCGGACTAATATATAGTCTCGAGTTCATGATCGACCCCGCACTCTCAAGAGTGTGCGTGTCTCGCCGCTATACAGCGTCACAAAGTGGTATACCGGGGTTTTGAACCCGCTGGTCATCACCCACATCTATTACTCACCTCAATACAGCGCGACGACTATTCCGAAATGCCCTTGCCACGAGAATCAAGCTCCGCACGCGTAGAATCTGATCAAATAGAGTAGAAATACAACAAATTAGGCCAATGGGACTACACCCAATCAATACAACTCAATTTACATCAAAATTCCCAAAGTTGTCAAAACTCGACTTTCGGTACGCTTATCGAAAAATCACGAAAGTCACATATTCGGAACCCTCATCTCAATACGAGTCTAAGCATATCAATTTTACCAAATTCGGACTCCATTTGCCCATTCAAAACCTTGATTTTCTAAAGTCCAAGCCTAGGGCTAAATCCTCCATAAATTACCCCAAATTCCTCCATTTTCATGATATAATTGCATAATATTACCAATACTAATCATAGTTTAAGTCCATAGATGATTACCTGATGATTTCCCTTGAATTTCTCTTCAAAATCGCCCAAATCGCCTCTAAAGCCGAGACCCAAAATGTATGAAATGTTCTGAAATTTTTCTAACATCTGATACACTTACTTACAGCGATTTTCGCTTCTGCGGAATATTTTCCGCTCCTGTGCACCCGTATCCGGGACCAAAGGGTCGCTTCAGCGGTTCCAGGCCTAGCCGGCCACTTCCGCTTCTGCGAGCAAAGGGCCGCTTAAGCGCCTCCGCTTCTGCGATGGAACTTCCGCTTCTACGGAAACATCCGCTTCTGCGCTCCAGAGTCCGCTCCTGCGGGCTCGCCCAGGCGGTAAAGTGTCCGCTTCTGCGGACCTTCCCATTTTCTTCTCGTCCGCTTCTGCGATCACTGGCTCGCACCAGCGATGCCGCTTCAGCGGAAAATGTTCCGCTTCTGCGATGCCAAGCGCTCCTGCGCTCCTCAGTCCGCTTCTGCGGACTCGCCTCCGCGCCCACATTTCCGCGGGGGCGAAAATGACAGAACCAGAACTCTTCAACCTGCAATTTCCATGATTTTCTTCCGTTTAACCATCCGAAAACACCCCGAGGCCCCCGGGACCTCATCCAAACACACCAACACATCTTAACACCTTATTCGAACTTGCTCCAATCCTCAAAACACGTCTAATAACACCAAAACCCATAATTCACATCAAATTCAAGCCTAAATTCCTTAAAACATTCCGAATTACACATTCAATCAAAAACCCGACCAAACGACGTCCGAATGACCTGAAATTTTGCGGGCACATCCAAAATCACCTAACGGAGCTACTGCAACTGTCGGAATTTCATTCCGACCCCGGATCAAAATCTCACCTACCGTTCGGATTTCGCCAAAATTCAACCTTAGCCAATTCAAGCCTATTTCTACACCGGGCCTCCAAATTCGATTCCGATCGCTCCCCTAAGTCACAAATCACCTCCCGGAACTAACCGAATCATCAGAATCCGATTCCGAGCCCTCTAACCAAATAGTCAACTCCGGGTTGACTTCCCTTATTCAAGTTTCCTTCACAAAGGCTATATGCCTCATTTTCAATCCCATTTCACTCCTAGCTCACCCGATAGACTCTAACACTGATATAAAATCATCAAACATGAATTTACAACATAACGGGGTGGTAATTCTCGTGACGACGGGCCGGGTCGTCACATTCTCCCTCTTAAGCAAACGCTCGTCCTCGAGCGGGTCAAGAAACATACCTGAAGTCTCAAACAAGTGAGGATATTTGCTCCGCATCTCCCGCTCGATCTCCCAAGTGGCCTCCTCCACGGGTCGACCTCTCCACTGAACCTTAACTGATGCAATCTCCTTAGACCTCAATTTTCTTACTCGACGTCCCAAAATGGCAATAGGCTCCACATCATAGGATAGATCACCATCAAGCCTGAATGGTACTGAAGTCTAATACATGAGACGGATCTCCAATGTACTTCCGGAGCATAGACACATGGAATACCGGATGAACGCCGGATAAACTGGGTGGCAAGGCTAACTCATATGCCACCTCTCCAACTCTCCTAAGTATCTCAAAAGGACCAATGTACCTGGGACTCAACTTTCCTTTCTTCCCAAACCTCATGACACCCTTAATAGGTGAAATCTTCAACAATACTCTATCACCAACCATGAAAGACAACTCTCGAACTCTACGGTCCGCATAACTCTTCTGACGAGACTGTGCTGTACGAAGCCTCTCCTGGATCAACTTTGCTCTATCCAGAGCATCCTGGACTAACTCGGTCCCTATCAATCTAACCTCACCAGGCTCAAACCATCCCACGGGGGATCTACACCGCCTGCCATACAATGCCTCATACGGGGCCATCTGAATACTCGACTGATAACTGTTGTTGTAGGCAAACTCAGCAAGTGGTAGGAACTCATCCCACGAACCACCAAAATCAATCACACAAGCTCGCAACATATCCTCCAAGATCCGAATAGTGCGCTCAGACTGTCCGTCTGTCTGGGGGTGAAATGCTGTACTCAACTCAACCCGTGTACCCATCTCTCGCTGAAATACTCTCCAAAACTGAGAAGTGAACTGAGTACCCCTATCGGATATGATAGACACTGGGACTCCATGCAACCGAACAATCTCTCGAATAAAGATCGCTGCCAACCGCTCCGATGAGTAGGTAGTACTAACTGGAATGAAGTGAGCTGACTTGGTCAGTCTATCCACAATCACCCATACGGAATCAAACTTCCTCGCCGTCCGAGGGAGTCCAGTAACAAAATCCATAGTGACTCTCTCCCATTTCCACTCGGGAATAACAATGCGCTGAAATACACCACCGGGCCTCTGATGCTCGTACTTAACCTGCTGACAGTTGAGGCACCGTGCTACATGTCCGACAATGTCCATTTTCATCTTTCTCCACCAATAGTGCTGTTTCAAATCTTGATACATCTTCGCGGCTCCTGGATGGATAGAATACCGCGAGCTATGGGCCTCCTCCAGAATCAACTCACGAAGGCCATCAACATTGGGCACACATATCCGGCCTTGCATCCTCAATACGCCGTCACTATCAATGGTGACATCTCTAGCATCATCATGCTGAACTCTGTCCCTCAGGACAGCCAAATGTGGATCATCATACTGGCGCTCACGAATACGATCATATAGAGATGACCGAGATACAACACAAGCCAATACCCTGCTGGGCTCTGAAATATCTAACCTCACTAGCCGATTGGCTAGCACCTGAACATCATAAGCAAATGGCCTCTCCTCAGCTGGAATATATGCCAAGCTCCCCATACTGACCGCCTTCCGGCTCAAAGCATCGGCCACCACATTGGCCTTCCCCGGATGATATAATATAGTGATGTCATAATCCTTAAGCAACTCAAGCCACCTCCGCTGTCTCAAATTAAGGTCTTTCTGTTTGAACAAGTGCTGGAGACTACGATGGTCGGTATACACCTCACAAGACACACCGTACAAATAGTGCCTCCAAATCTTCAAGGCATGAACAATGGCGGCTAGCTCCAAGTCATGAACATGATAGTTCTTCTCATGCGGCTTCAACTGCCGAGAAGCATAAGCAATTACCTTTCCTTCCTGCATCAACACACAACCTACCCCCACTCTCGAGGCATCACAATAAACGGTATATGAACCTGAAGCTGATGGCAATACTAACACTGGAGCTGTGGTCAAAGCTGTCTTGAGCTTCCGAAAGCTCTCCTCGCACTCATCCGACCACACGAATGGTGCACCCTTCTGGGTCAATTTAGTCAATGAAGAAGCAATGGATGAAAATCCCTGAACAAACCGGCGATAATATCCCGCCAAGCCAAGAAAACTCCCGATCTCTGTAGCTGAGGACGGTCTAGGCCAACTCTGCACCGCCTCTATCTTTTTCTGATCAACCTGAATACCATCACGAGACACCACATGTCCCATAAATGCTACGGACTCGAGCCAAAACTCGCACTTGGAGAATTTAGCATATAGCTTCTCCTCTCTCAATCTCTGCAACACAATACTCAAATGCTGAGCATGCTCCTCCTGACTACGGGAGTAGACTAGAATGTCATCAATGAACACAATCACAAATGAATCCAAATAAGGCCTGAACACACTGTTCATCAGATGCATAAATGCTGCCGGGGCGTTGGTCAGCCCAAAAGACATCACAAGAAACTCATAATGACCATATCGGGTCCTGAATGCAGTCTTCATAATATCCGAGTCTCTGATCTTCAGCTGATGATAGCCTGAACGAATATCGATCTTAGAAAACACCCTCGCACCCTGTAACTGATCAAACAAATCATCTATGCGCGGTAGAGGGTACTTATTCTTCACCTGTCACTTTGTTCAATTGCCTATAATCAATACACATTCGCATGGAACCATCTTTCTTTTTAACAAATAATACCGGTGCACCCCACAGAGACACACTAGGACGGATGAAACCCTTATCCAGAAGTTCTTGAAGCTGCTCTTTTAGTTCTTTCAACTCAGCTGGTGCCATCCGATAAGGAGGAATGGATATAGGCTGAGTGCCCGGCACCAAGTCAATGCCAAAATCAATATCCCTGTCCGGCGGCATGCCCGGCAGGTCTGAGGGGAAAACATCTGGGAAATCCCTCACAACAGGTACATAATCAATGCTAGGAGATTCAGCTCCCACATCTCTCACAAAAGCTAAGTACGATAAACACCCTTTTTCAACCATCTTCTGAGCTTTTAGGAACGAAATAACACGGCTAGGGACGAAATCGGTCGAACCCCGCCACTCAATATGAGAAATACCAGGAATGGCCAACGTAACTGTCTTAGCATGACAATCCAATATAGCATGATACGGAGACAACCAGTCCATACCCAATATAACATCAAAGTCCACCATTCCCAACAATAACAAATCTGCCTGGGTCTCCAAACCCCCAATAGATATAACACAGGATCTATAGACATGATCCATAACAATCATATCACCCACGGGGTGGATACATGAACAGGTAAATCAAGACTACCACGAGTTGCACCCAAATGATGTGCAAAATAAGAGGACACGTAAGAATATGTGGACCCCGGATCAAATAGAACAGAGGCATCTATGTGACAGACAGAAATGATACCTGTAATCACTGCATCAGAGGCAACTGCATCACGCCTGTCAGGAAGTGCATAGAACCGTGCCTGGCCTCCACCGGATCTCTCCTCGACCCGGGGCGACCACGAGAAGACCGACCTCCACCTCTACTAGACCGAGATGGTGCTGAAGAGGAGGGCCGATCCCTCTGCTGAGTCCCGCCCCTACGTAGTCGAGGGCAATGTCTCCTCATGTGGCCAAACTCACCACACTCATAACATGCACCCGGTGGCCGGAGAAGTAGGTGCTCGCACTCGGGCCGGGAGGGCACCAAGCTGATGACCGACCCTCGCTGAAACCCCCGTCGACCACGACCACAAGAACCTCCGCTCCGCTCCGGGCGGCCCGAACGAGAAGGTCCAGACGAGCGACCTCTGCTCCGCCGGGAATGCCCTCTAGATGGAGCACCACCGAAACCGCCGAACCACGAGGCCTCTTGGCCTCCCGCTCATCTCTCTCTCGGCGACGATCCGCCTCAATGGAGCGTGCCATATCGGCTACCTGCTCAAACGATGATGACAGAACTCGCTCGCCGGTCATAAGAATACGGATAGAGTAGTTGAGGCCATCAATGAACCTCCCGATCCTCTCCCTATCAGTGGGGATCATCCATGTGGCATGCCTAGCCAACCGAGTGAATCTAAGCTCATACTGGGTCACAGACATGTCGCCCTGAATCAACCACTCGAACCGGCGACGTAGCTCCTCGCGACGAGACCGAGGTACATATTTCTCTAGAAAGAGAGTAGAGAACTGCTGCCATGTGAGAGGTGCTGCTCTTGCAGGCCTACGCCTCTCAAACTCCTCCCACCAATCAAATGCGGGACCAGTGAACTGAAATGTAGTAAATGAAACTCCGCTGGACTCAAGAATACCAGCCGTACGCAGCATCTTCTGACACTTATCCAAGAAACCCTGGGCATCCTCGCCCTCAACGCCACTGAAACGGGGTGGCTGAAGTCTACCAAACCTCTCAAGATGACGCTGCTCGTCGTCGGGCATAACCTGAACCATATGCTCTGGAGCTGGAGCTGGTGGAGCTGGAGGAATAACCGGTGCAACCACCTGAGCGGGGACCGCCTCTGGTGTCTGAAGTCCCTGAACAACCGGGTCAGGTGTGCGAGCTGCAGGGGTCTGCTGACCACCCCCTGTCTGAGATGTCGCTGTAGTAGCAGTAGCTGAGACTACCTGAGCCAAACCGGAACACACCGATAATATCTGAGCAAGAGTCTCCTGAAGACCAGGAATAGCAATAGATACAGTCTGGCCCTGAACTGGGGCTGCTGGAGTATCAACCACTGGGGGCTGCTCCTGAACTGGTACAACGGGCGGGTCAGCTGGCACTGCCTCAGCTACCCTACCTCTACCTCTAGCACGACCGCGCCCACGACCTCTAACAGGTGGCAATGGAGGTCGTCCACCTCGTCCCGATGCTCGCGTTCTCGCCATCTGCGAGAGAATAGAATATAGAAGTTCAGTTCTCAGAACAACAAGATCGCACGATAGAGTTCAACAAAAGTGAAGTTTTCCTAAAGGTTCGCACCCTCCCGAGGATAAGTACAGGCGTCCCCGTACCGATCCACAAGACTCTACTAACCGGCTCAAGACTCATGAGGCCTAGTAAACCTAGGCTTTGATACCAACTTGTCACGACCCCAAATCCGGTCGTGATGGCGCCCAACACATTGCTAAGCCAACCCGACCAATCAATATCAACAACGGAGCTAGAAGCTCTCTTTAACCCATTTAAGCATTTCAAATACGAAACAATAGTAATACTTATACCAACAGCGGGGAGACCAAGTCCCAAAATATACTAACTCCCATAGACCGAAGGGTCAAGAGTCATGAGCCTCTACTGAACATGAGTGTATAAAGGTTTACAAGATACCAAGTGTGGAAAGAAATGTCAATACAAAATCAAAAGACAGTAGGAAGGAATATCGGGTCCTGCGGACTCTGCAGCTACCTCGTATATCCCACGGATGTCGCCTCGCACAGCTACTGGATCACTGCTGAGAGGTACCTGGATCTGCACACAAGGTGCAGGGAGTAAAATGAGTACTGCCAGACTCGGTGGTAATAAACAAGGGTAAGACAACGCAGATAAGAAATCCGCAATAAAGCACTATGTAAAGCTATAATCAGCTACCCTGTCATAGAATCAATATTCACTGTACCTGTACCAACAAATACCAATAAATAGCATAACAACTAGCAGATGTAGCTAAATGCAATGCAATGCATGATATGACCGCTACGGCGCGTAGCCCGACTCCAATTTTGGGTACCCGTGCTCACTGTGGGGGTTCAGACTCCAGAGGGGCTCCTACAGCCCAAGCACATCTCATAGAGATATTCTCGCGGCGTGCAGTCCGATCCAACATATATCCTGCTGCGGCGTGCAGCCCGATCCACTACTAGTCAGCTAATATGCAGATACAGCCTCGCAGGCTCAAAAGTAGTTTTTGAAAACTCTTTTTATCATTTTTCAGTTGGAAAACAGTAATATCAAGTTCCGGAGATTGGAATTAGCATAATAACAGAAATAGCTGCGGACTAGTAGTAAACTAGCATGTCTATATGATAAGACAATGATAATGATCCTCGCGGGATCCAATAACTGGCTCACGGCCCACATGTATACTCAACCGCCCAAGAAGGGGGTTCCTCGCTCAAGAGTGGCCATTATCACAATATATATATATGCAACCATCCGAGAAGGAGGTTCGACGGCTCGAGAATAGCCAATAATACAGTATCAACAGGTCGGACTAATATATAGTCTCCAGTTCATGATCGACCCCGCACTCTCAAGAGTGTGCGTGTCTCGCCGCTATACAACGTCACAAAGTGGTATACCGGGGTTTCGAACCCGCTGGTCATCACCCACATCTATTACTCAACTCAATACGGCGCGACGACTACTCCGAAATGCCCTTGCCACGAGAATCAAGCTCCGCACGCGTAGAATCCGATCAAATACAGTAGAAATACAACAAATTAGGCCAATGGGACTACACCCAATCAATACAACTCAATTTACATCAAAATTCCCAAAGTTGTCAAAACCCGACTTTCGGTACGCTTATCGAAAAATCACGAAAGTCACATATTCGGAACCCTCATCTCAATACGAGTCTAAGCATATCAATTTTACCAAATTCGGACTCCATTTGCCCATTCAAAACCTTGATTTTCTAAAGTCCAAGCCTAGGGCTAAATCCTCCATAAATTACCCCAAATTCCTCCATTTTCATGATATAATTGCATAATATTACCAATACTAATCATAGTTTAAGTCCATAGATGATTACCTGATGATTTCCCTTGAATTTCTCTTCAAAATCGCCCAAATCGCCTCTAAAGCCGAGACCCAAAATGTGTGAAATGTTCTGAAATTTTTCTAACTTCGGATACACTTACTTACAGCGATTTTCGCTTCTGCGGAATATTTTCCGCTCCTATGCACCCGTATCCGCGACCAAAGGGTCGCTTCAGCGGTTCCAGGCCTAGCCGGCCACTTCCGCTTCTGCGAGCAAAGGGCCGCTTAAGCGCCTCCGCTTCTGCGATGGAACTTCCGCTTCTACGGAAACATCCGCTTCTGCGCTCCAGAGTCCGCTCCTGCGGGCTCGCCCAGGCGGTAAAGTGTCCGCTTCTGCGGACCTTCCCATTTTCTTCTCGTCCGCTTCTGCGATCACTGGCTCGCACCAGCGATGGCGCTTCAGCGGAAAATGTTCCGCTTCTGCGATGCCAAGCGCTCCTGCGCTCCTCAGTCCGCTTCTGCGGACTCGCCTCCGCGCCCACATTTCCGCAGGGGCGAAAATGACAGAACCAGAACTCTTCAACCTGCAATTTCCATAATTTTCTTCCGTTTAACCATCCGAAAACACCCCGAGGCCCCCGGGACCTCATCCAAACACACCAACACATCTTAACACCTTATTCGAACTTGCTCCAATCCTCAAAATACGTCTAATAACACCAAAACCCATAATTCACATCAAATTCAAGCCTAAATTCCTTAAAACATTCCGAATTACACATTCAATCAAAAACCCGACCAAACGACGTCCGAATGACCTGAAATTTTGCAGGCACATCCAAAATCACCTAACGGAGCTATTGCAACTGTCGGAATTTCATTCCGACCCCCGGATCAAAATCTCACCTACCGTTCGGATTTCGCCAAAATTCAACCTTAGCCAATTCAAGCCTATTTCTACACCGGGCCTCCAAATTCGATTCCGATCACTCCCCTAAGTCACAAATCACCTCCCGGAACTAACCGAATCATCAGAATCCGATTCCGAGCCCTCTAACCAAATAGTCAACTCCGCGTTGACTTCCCTTATTCAAGTTTCCTTCACAAAGGCTATATGCCTCATTTTCAATCCCATTTCACTCCTAGCTCACCCGATAGACTCTAACACTGATATAAAATCATCAAACATGCATTTACAACATAACGGGGTGGTAATTCTCGTGACGACGGGCCGGGTCGTCACAGTAAATCAGGGTTTTACCATATAAAATTAGAAGAAGAAAGTAAGAAATATACAACATTTAGTACTACAAATGGATATTATGAATGGAACGTACTTCCATTTGGATACAAAAATAGCCCAAGTATTTACCAACAATATATGGATTCAATATTTAGAAAAGACTATGAATTCATAGTAGTATACATAGATGATATATTAATTTTCTCAAAAAATATAGAAGATCATATTAAACATATAAAAATATATAAAAAAATAGTGATAGAAGCAGGATTAGCTATTAGCAAAAAGAAAACAGAATTGCTGAAAGAAAGAATAGAATTTTTAGGAATGAAAATAGATATGCATGGAGTAGAAATACAAGAACATATAGTAAAGAAAATGATAGAACAAAAATCTAACTGCAATAACAAAAGAGATCTACAAGCCTTATTAGGATTATTAAATCAAATCAGAAGCTTTGTACCAAATCTAGCTACAAAGATAAGAAGAATACAAATTAAACTTTGAACTAAAGATGAACAGATATGACAATGGTCAGAAAAAGATACAAAAGATGTAAAAGAAATAATAAATTACTGCTTAAAAAATATAAAACCACAAAAGTACCCAAACAAAGCAACTAGATACATATGGATTATAGAATCAGACGCAAGTAAAGAAGCATACGCAAGCATCTTAAAATTTAATGTCGAAAAACAAAAGAAGAAACTATATGTAGATACCACTCAGGAACGTGGAAAGAACAACATGAAAAATGGGAAATAAATAGAAAAGAATTATTAGCAATTTATTATGCATTAAAAGCATACGAATTATATATTTCTGAAGGAGAAATAACTATTAGAACAGATAATTTAGTATCCTATCAATGGATAAAAAATAGAAATATAAAAGATAAAATACAAACAAGAAATATACTAAGTATACTAGCTGAAATAGCAAAATTTGAATTCAAGATTGAATATATAGAAACTAAAAAGAATTTTCTTGCAGATTATTTAACAAGAGATGGAAGAGATCTTAGCAGCAATCAACAAATTGGCAATAACCATGGAAGAAATCAAGATGGAAAATAAACAAATGAAAGAAGAATTGCAGCAGGTAAAAGAGAAACAGATAAAGCAAGAGAAAAATACAGAGCAAGAACAAGAGTCATCAAGAAAAAATTCAAAAGGAAAAGAGAAGGTTATTGAAGAAAAAATAGAAAAAACAAAATATAAAGATATACTAGCTCAACAAGGACAACAAGGAGAAGTAAGAGGAAAATGGACCAAGGTAGAAAAACAGAAATTCGAAAGAATGGAAATAGCAGACAAATATTTACAAAATGCAACAGCCATGATTAACTACCTAAATCAAAGCACAGACAACGAAGATTTCCGAATAAATTCAGCAGAGAAGATAAACAAACTAGTGACATTACCAAATACAGAGAAAAGACTGGTTACAGAAGCATTTAAATATGGATTGTTACATTCGATATACATTACTTCACCAGCAGAAGTAGAATGCTTGGGAACAGAAATAATGGAAGCAGTAAATAAATTCCAGATAGCTACAAAAACAAGATTCATGTATGTAAGATTCTACACAGCAATGGCTGAAGTAACACAACAACAAAGAAATATATTGCCCAAGATACAGCTAATCAAAATAGGATTGACGTCAAAAATATTAGACTATGAAAATAGAGTACAAGACTTATGTACTATCCAAGAAGTAAACTATATAGTCAAAGAGAAAAGAGCTTACGGATTGAAAGTTATATTTGAAGAACTACAAACTTATAACAGAGATAAATGGATCTACCTTAATAGAAAAAACACAATGATATATTCATCCACCAAGAATACTAGACAACAAGATAGAATAGAAGAACAAATAGAAGACTGGATGTGTGATATACTGAATCCAGTATACAAAGATAAGAATTCAACTGCAGATCTAACATATCCACTGATATCAAAAGAGACAGGGATAATATTATGTGAATTAATGAATAGATACAAAATTACGAAGAAAAACATCAAACATATATGTCCACACTGCGAGATACAAGATATACCTAAATGTGAAGTTAATCTGGAGAATGATGAAGAAATGGAAACCATATTCTTCAAACAAAGAAAAAGAAGAGTCGAAGAAGCAGAAGAGATACACGAAGAAGAAGATGAATAGCATAAAAGAGTCGGTAGCAAAACGACAAGAACCAAAAGAAGATTCCCCGACAACAAGATAAAGGTAAAAAGATAAAGTCAAAAGTAAAGAAAAAAGAGCGATAAAGAAGAAAAAGAGAGGCAGCAATAATAGAGGCAGCAATAATAGAGGCCCCTACGACAATAATAGAGGCCCCTAGGATGTAAATATAAGTTTTTATTTTGCAACAAAGTCCTTGTAAGCTCCAGTATATAAGGAGCCTTAGTAGTTTAGTTAGAGGCATCGACTTCTCCACTCTTCTCTCTAAAAAATCTCTCTAGTTCTATAAGCTTTTAAGTGTGTAAGCAGTTGGACACCAACAACATCTTGTAATTAGTAAGTTTTTATGCTTAATAAAATATGTGTGTTTTAATTATGCCTATGAGTAGCTAAATCTTTAATATCTCTTTTTATCTTGTAAATATGGCTTAGTTTTAAATTTATATCATATATTTAGATACTCTATAAATATTTCAAGTTGTTGCCATGTTTTAAATTTTGGTTAATCTAAGAGAAGCATGCTGTAATTGGCCGTAATCCTGTTAGCCGTGTGAAGGCGTTGTTAGGAATAGTGCCGAGATTACTGAGTCATGCTGTGAATGTTAAAATCTTTAATACATGGTTAATATCTTTAAATATATATAGATTTTGTATCTGAATATATGATGGTTTAATTCAAGTCACCTTTATAAGATAAAGAGAAATAGTTTTTAAAACATTGTTTTAATCTTTAACTTTATTTAATCTCCGCCGCCCTTTTTACTTTTTATATCTTCCCTTTATATCTTCCCTTTATTGCTCCACTACAAAAGGCTTACCAGATTTCCTTCTACAATGAAATGTCGATTAAGTACGTGCGAAGGAACACATTGCCGAAAGATGAGAAAGAGGGACGGAAGATATGGATCAGATACATCAAAAATTGATCCACCTAATAAGCATTAGATCCTTTTATTTGAGTACAACTAATTTGATTGAAAATTTCTAGAAGCTGCAGTTTAAAATTAGTTTAAGGAAATTAATTGATTATGAATTCTTAGTTTGCTTTAGGCTCGATTTAGACTAGTATTATGATTATGTATACGTTCGCGTAACTTAATTACATATTTAATTCTTAAAAGACTCAATGTATACGTTCGTGCAACCTCAACCAAAATTTTCTTAATAAAATAAACAAAGAGTTATTAATCGTGGATACATTCGCGTGACATGATTTTGACGCGCCAAAAGAAAATAGTATACATACGCGTAACTCAATTCTTTAATTACGACTATTCAAATGATTTAAAAGAGGTAAAAAAAATAAATGCACGTAAGTCTTAAAATGAGTAGTTAAATAATTAAGCCAAGTAATAATCACTAAGCGACCGTGCTAGAACCACGGAATCCAGGGGTGCCTAACACCTTCCCCGGATTAACAGAATTCCTTACTTAGAATTTCTGGTTCGCAAACTCTTTAAAAATAAAACTTCATCGATTTGAGATTTAAATAAACCGGTGACTTGGAACACCGTAATTTATTCCAAGTGGCGACTCTGAAATAAATAAATAATCCCATTTCGAATAATATCACTTAAATTGGAAAAACTCCCTTATTATATCCTCTTCTGGGGATGTAGTAAAAAAGGAGGTGTGACAGGACATGATTTTAGTATTGCTATTTCTTATCGGTCGTATTGATGTCTTTGTTATTTTTCTTAAATAATTTCATATTTGAATATTTTTTTGGATGATTGCGGCAAGAATGAGGAACTTTTCAGGCAATTTAATATGAGTACTTTATTTGGATATTCATTTTTGTAAAAATAGAAATATTTCAACTTATACGCTCAAAATCAAAAATTCATAATATCCACACTCATTCCTAGTCCGAACATAAAAAATGATCCAATCTGAACTTATTTGGATAGGATTTGATTGTTATTTTTTCAATCCAAAAATCAAAAATCCAAATGAAAATTTTTATATCCAATATAAACTGTCCCAGACACCCACCCCTACTTGAATCTTCCAAAGTTCTGCGAGCTTGTTTTTCCGCGGTTCATCCGCGGTCGCGAGTGAACCGCGGATGAACAGTAATCCGGATACTTTCTTCAATTCTTCAAGCTAACTTCACTTCAACTCTTCACTTGGCCTTTTTACTATCTTGTGACTCCAAAATAGCTCCTTTAGTATCCAATAGCTCATGTGTACCTATACCACACCAATAAACACTAATAAAAGCATTTTTTCATCATAAACAATATAAATTCAACAACAAAGTGTGATTATTTAGGCACAAATATAGTCAAATTCACCTATTATCAACTGTCTCTTTACAGTATTGTACAATTATTCAACTGTACAATGACAACTTTTTTGGCATTGTATGGTAAAAAAAAAACCATCCCGGCTCTTCGTTTTCTATATAAAGAGGTTACAATCGTATTCTATGCATTCAAAAAATTTATTAACTCTTCTTGCTCTATTATTCTTAAATTCTACAGCATTTCTTCATTATATCTTAAGAGCGAAGGATAAGAGCTTCTTTATATTAGGGTGGTAAGGTTATGATGGAGAATAACTCTGTTACCTATAGTTTGCCCGCTAAGTGTCATGTTAAATTGCCATTGACAATGGAGTACGATACATTGATATCGTTGTTATGCAAAAAAATGAGTGTGAGGAAACGTTCCGTCATACTTCAAGTTACTGGAAGATATCCGTATTCCGTCACTCCGCAAGGGGTTGCTTTTTACTCGGAGTTTAACATCAACGATGATGAATCTTTGCGTGATTTTTTGAGGACTCCGGACGAATGTCGTGATTTTTTGTAATCACAATGCTGGAGATGTACGTGAAGGTTGAAGACGTTCCTAAAAATGAGGTTGTGCGTAGTAGCGATAACCCCCAGTCATCGGTGGTTACAATGGAACAGTTTTTGCCGGACAAGTTCCAGATGAAAGATTTATCTTCGATTTAAACTTATCACCGCCTGCTTTCCATAACTCACAAGACGATTGGTAAATTTTAACTATTATTTGTGATAATTAAGCATATTTTTATAAAATTGATTTAATAGTAACACTCGCATATTTAAAAGGGGTACCGGCCAGATATGAAATTTACAAGTGGTCCATCCGGTAGTCATCACCTAATTGATAATGTCCAACATGGAATTTCATCACATTATGACTTGTTAGTTAAGTGGTTTACGTAAATTATGGAAATCATTTATTAATTTATTATCTTATAGTTTTATTGATTGTGCAGTGAAAATGAGCAAGTTGAACTCAAACAATTGCCCAAAAATGATGTATTACATCGGGACCTGGCAGATGCACAAAGCGAGGAAGAGAACAGTGACTACGACAATAATGCGGATGAATCCGGTGATGAGACACCCTTTGATTGTGAGGATGGTGATGCTGAGGATGGTGAGGAAGAACTTTATTTGAAGAGAGACCTCCCAAGACGAAAAGTGTATGAGTCTGAAGTGCCGTTTAATTCAAGAGAGATTCCTTATATTGATATTTTGCCAACCATGCCGGATGTGAAAGATCTCACACGGGATTTTGATGAAATCTGGAGAGCAATGTGGGATGAATCTAGACCAACGGTGCTTGCAAAGGGGATGCTTTTTCCTGATAAAGTGCGCCTAACCAGGACTTGTAAAATGCACAACGTAAAAGACTGTCATGAGATGCAGGTAGCGGAGTCAAGTCCAACGGTATATAAGGTTATTTGCCACAGGTGGTTTTGGCCATGTAATTAGATGCTGTGTGCGACAAAGAAGAAGACAGGTATGTGGAAAGTGGGTGAATACATTCCCACCCACACATGTGAAATGGACACATTCAACAAGAATCACTTTAATTTAGATATTGACTTGATTTCTCTTGTTCTTATTCCACATGTTGGACAGTCTAAGGTATAAAATCAAATAGTGCATTACATCTGTCCAGCAGGAATATGGCCATACCATAACTAAAAGAAAGGCATTTCTCGGACGCAAACGAGCATTTGAAATAGTGTATGGTAACTAGGATAAGTCATTTGCAGATTTGCCTAGATACATGGATGCATTGCAGCATTTCAACCCCGGGACGGTTATTCAGTGGAAGGTTGAGCGAAGTGTAGGTAAACCGGAATATATATTCAATTATGTGTTCTAGGCGTTTAAACCAGCAATTGATGGTTTTTCGCATTGTAGCCCTATAATATCCATAGACGACACTCATGTCTATGGAAAGTACGATATCAAGCTATTAATAGCCGTGGCAGTAGATGCTAATGGACAGATATTTCCTCTGGCGTTTGCTATTTGTGCCAATGAAAGCCAAGAGACGTGGACGCTCTTTTTGAACCACTTGAAAGAGCACGTTGTGAAACAACGTTTTGGTATCTGTCTAATCTCTGATCGGCACGGTGGTATCTTTAGTTCTGTTGAGAACTTGCCTACATGGCAAGAACCTTATGCCTACCATCGTTACTGTGTTAGGCATTTGAAAGCCAATTTCCAGAAGGCATTTCCCAGTAATTCTTTGCATGATTGATGTGGGTTGCTGTAACGACCCGGCCCGTCGTTATGAAAATTTCCACCTCGTTACCTTGCATTTACATATCTTATGCTTCTATATCAGTATTAGAACCTATCGGGTGAGTTAGGAGTGAATTGAATTAAAAATGAAGCAAATAGCATGTTTGAAGGAAGTTTGAATATGGAAAAGTCAACCTAGAGTTAACTATTGAGTTAGAGTGCTCGGAATCGGATTCCTGATGATTCGACTAGTTTCGAGGAATCATTTATGACTTAGGAGAGCAATCGGAATTGAATTTGGAGATCCGGTGTAGAAATAGGCTTGAATTGGCTAAGGTTGAATTTTGGCGAAATCCAAACGGTAGGTGAGATTTTGATCCGGGGGTCGGAATGAAATTCCGAAAGTTGCAGTAGATTCGTTATGTGATTTTGGATATGTCCGCAAAATTTCAGGTCATTCGGACGTCGTTTGGTCGGGTTTTTGATAGAATGTGTAATTCGGAAGTTTTTAAGAAATTTAGGCTTGAATCCGTGTGTAATTGGTGATTTTGATGTTTAGGATGATGTTTTTATGATTGGAGCAAGTTCGTATTGTGTTTTGGGGTATGTTGGTGGTTTTCGTTGGGGTCCCGGGGCCTCGGGGTGAATCCGGACCATCATCCGGCATTTGGAAGCAAGAAAAGACCTGTTGTAATCTGCAGATCACTGGGCAGTGATTTGGCCTTCGCGTTCGCGAGGGCACGGCCCGCGTTCGCGTAGGCCAAGTTCAGCAGGCATCGCGTTCGCGAGGGGGTATCGCGTTCGCATATTGGAAAGGCCGGGAAGCTTCGCGGACGCGTGAGTGAAGGTCGCGTTCGCGTATGAGGGAGTTAGGACGCATCGCGTTCGCGTGGGTTTAGGCCGCGATCGCGAAGAAGGAATTGGCGAGGCCACGCGTTCGCGTGGGAGACTACGCGTTCGCGTAGAGTAATAATCCGGAGGTTGGGAAATTGACCTTCGCGAACGCGTGAAGGAGTGACGCGTTCGCGATGAAGAAGAGGAAAAAGGCATCGCGTTCGCGTGAGAGGCGTCGCGAACGCGATGAAGAAAATAGGCTGGCAGTGAAGTTAAGTTCAGAACAGAACCAGTCGCGGGTTTAATACCCAAAACCTCCATTTTTGAGTTCCAAGAGAAGAAATTGACGGGAGATTTCTGGGAAATCATCGGGGTTTCGTTGGAGGTAAGTTTTGTGGCTTAATTACATCATTTTAACATGAAATCCTTGGTTAAATTCCCTGTAAATTAAAGATTAAAGGTGGGTTTGAGCCCTAGGCCTAAATTGAAGAAAAACACCGATTTGAGTGGGCAAATGGAGTCCGATTTTGGTAAATTTTATATGCCTAGACTCGTATCGAGATGAGGGTTCCGAATATGTGACTTTTGTAATTTTTCGACAAGAGTACCGAAAGTCGGGTTTTGACAACTTTGGGGATTTTGATGTAAATTGAGTTGTTTTGATTGGGTGTCGTCCCATTGGCCTAATTTGTTGTATTTCTACTGTATTTGATCAGATTCTACGCGTATGGAGCTTGATTCTCGTGGCAAGGGCTATGCGGAGTAGTCGTCGCGCCGTATTGAGGTGAGTAATAGATGTGGGTGATGACCAGCGGGTTCGAAACCCCGGTATACCACTTTGTGACGCTGTATAGCGGCGAGACACGCACACTCTTGAGAGTGCGGGGTCGATCATGAACTGGAGACTATATATTAGTCCGACCTGTTGATACTATATTATTGGCTATTCTCGAGCCGTTGAACCCCCTTCTTGGGCGGTTGAGTATACTTGTGGGCCGTGAGCCAATTATTGGATCCCGCGAGGATTGTTATCATTGTCTTATCATATAGACATGCTAGTTTACTACTAGTCCGCAGCTATTTCTGTTATTATGCTAATTCCAATCTCTCGAACTTGATATTACTGTTTTCCAATTGAAAAATGATAAAAAGAGTTTTTCAAAAACTACTTTTGAGCCTGCGAGGCTGTATCTGCATATTAGCTGACTAGTAGTGGATCGGGCTGCACGCCGCAGCGAGATATATGTTGGATCGGACTGCACGCCGCAGTGATATTGTGCTTGGGCTGTAGGAGCCCCTCCGGAGTCTGAACCCCCACAGTGAGCACGGGTACCCAAAAATTGGATCGGGCTACGCGCCGTAGCGGTCATATCATGCATTGCATTGCATTTAGCTACATCTGCTAGCTGTTATACTGTTTTGCTGGTACCTGTTAGTACATGTACAGTCGATATTGATTCTGTGACAGGGTATTTGATTACAGCTTTACATAGTGCTTTATTGCGGATTTCTTATCTGCGCTGTCTTACCCCTGTTTATTACCACTGAGTCTGGCAGTACTCATTTTACTCCCTGCACCTTGTGTGCAGATCCGGGTACCTCTCAGCAGTGATCCAGTAGCTGTGCGAGGCGACATCTGTGGGATATACGAGGTAGCTGCAGAGTCCGCAGGACCCGATATTCCTTCCTACTATCTTTTGATTTTGTATTGACATTTCTTTCCGCACTTGGTATTTTTGTAAACCTTCATACACTTACGTTCAGTAGAGGCTCATGACTCTTGACCCTTGGTCTATGGGAGTTGGGGTATTTTGGGACTTGGTTTCCCGTTGTTAGTATAAGTATTACTATTGTTTCATATTTTGAAATGTTTAAATGGGTTAAAGAGAGCTTCTAGCTCCGTTGTTGATATTGATTGGTCAGGCTGGCTTAGCAATGTGCTGGGCGCCATCACGACCGGATTTGGGGTCGTGACAAGTTGGTATCAGAGCCTAGGTTTACTAGGCCTCGTGAGTCTTGAGCCGGTTAGTAGAGTCTTGTGGATCGGTACGGGGACGCCTGTACTTATCCTCGGGAGGCTGCGAACCTTTAGGAAACACTTCACATTTCTTGGAATTCTTATCGTGCGTACGTGATTCAGCTTGAGATATACCTTTTTGAAACTCCTTCCGCACGTCTGTGTACTCTTCGAGCGCTCAGTAATATAATTGACTTATGGCTTGCGATTCCCTGGTCGAGGGGCGAGATGTAATCTCTATGAATTCATGTTGGGCCAGTCGGGAGGACTTGAGGCCAGATCCTTGTCTATGGCTTGAACACCAAGGTATTAATTTTGCGAGTCGGTATTATGAAGTTCATACGATTGGTATTGATCCTTATTGTGCAAATGGCAGTTTGATAATGGGAGAGCTGTAAGGTATTCAGTTCTTATTGTGATTTGATATGTAGCCCTAACTATAGGCGTGAGAAATAATTATCATATCTCGTAATTGGAAGGTAAAGTGCCTTATGTGTAGTGCAACGAGTTTAAACTCAGGAAGACTAAAGTGATTTTGATATGTGTTATGATTCGAGCAGGTACAACACAGGTTCAAGTATAAATTGTGATAATATGATTCTTATAGTATTGGGATTTAATGTTGTTGAAATACATTGTGATATCTTGTTGAGTTGTGGATGTATTGTTAGAATGGTTTGGTGATTCTCTGGCAGGTGGATAGGCCAATTTACAAAGGAAACCCTGCCGAAATTTTTGGAAAATTTGGGACTTAGAAAGATTTCTGTCACCTAAAGAGAGTGGGCTTATTGGTGGTGCATGTATATCCTGCAAGAATTGCAGAAGAGCTAAGGTCTCTGAAGATTCGAGTCTCTGTCAAGGCTTGTAAATGACTTGAGTTTAATCTCATATTAACATTTTGGCATCACTTGAGTAATAATGATATGAGTGGTTGAAAGTGCTTTGATGAATGGCTTCGAGCTAAGTTGGGGAGGTTGCTATTGAGTAACTGATTGCACTATTGTGTGCTATGTTGATTCTGTCTCTAAGTATGTTGGGAAATTCTGGTAAAGGTTATGGTGCTTCGTAGATCTGATGAAGTACTAGGGTGTTGTGAACTTATGTTGGTAAAGAATGTTCGGTGTATAGAAAAGAAAGATAGCTAATTGTATCCGTATGTAATCATGATCTGCAGTGTCAGAGTTCTAATAAGGCACGAGTGGTTCTGTTCAATAAGACAGTTGAATTACAGCTGAATAAGGATGACCTGACGCCCGAGAATTGTTTACGGTGTTCAAGATTTTACTTGTAACAATCAGGTGTCTTAAGATTGTGCATGTGGCTAAAGATGGTGGTTTCGTTAGAAGAGATCGGTACTTGTGTTATATTATGTGAATGATGGGATTCTATGTAATCCGTATTGGAAGGTAATGATAACGAATTCAAATCGCAAGAGGTTCTTCAAAATAAAGTATTGTAGGATGTGATCATTTTGGGAAATATTGAGAGAGTATTCAGTGGCCTATATGTCTTAGACCGTGTGGTCTTATGTACGAGTCTCGTGTGGAATGAGTTGATGTGTTATGGTGCTACGATAATGGCTAATATTAAATCAAAGATGAATCAGAAAGGAAACTGGGTAAATGGAACGACTTGTTAACAAACCAGAATGGTATAAAAAGGAATACGATTGATTCCTGGTGTGTGGTTGAAGTAATGAGTCTTACAGACATTGCAGTAAAGCTTTTGAGTGCTGGCAGTCGTGTAACCCGATATGGGTATAATATGGGTATAAGGACTCAGTTATGGCAGTTTTAACTTATGCAATGTGATTGGGAGAAAGAGTTTATGATGTGTTTTAATGTGGTTTGAAAAAAAAAAGAGTTTTCTCTATATGGGATCATAAAAGTCCTTGACCAGTTGAGTGCGTCGATGTTTGCGGCGTAGGAAAGGGATAAGAATTTCCATGTTATTTTAGTATGGTATTGTATATGCGATGTGTTATGGAAAAGTTGATAATGGTATATTCTAGGTTTTGAGATCAGTTCATAATATATGAGAAGTCAATAAAATTATTGAGCAGCGCGGACAGCTGCAGGTGAATTAAGAATTGATCTTTCTGATAATTTAAGAAAATGATACTGCTATTCTATTAACTTGGCAGGGAATATGATCCAAAAAGGACAAGGTAATGTAAAATGATGATATCCAGTTGTATGGTGGTATTCTCTTGTTGGATCGACTATAATAACTGAATCGTTGATGGCATAGTGAAATTTCCGAATGGCCGTCGTGGTATGAATGGACGCTTGATGTGCGTTATGTATTCGTACGATGGAGTGTGGAACCAGGTATAGCGATTCATGTGTTATATATGTGTTGGAGACTAGAAGTCCTCGTAATCCGCCTATGCAGTGGTTGTATATCGCGTGTATCGACACCGTTTTGTGATTATTGGAAATCGGAAGCCCTAGTGGCTCTCTCTTAGCTTGATATGATGAATTTGGGTTATGATACTTTATTTCAAACTGGTTGACATAAGACAGGTCGTCTAGACAAATGTGATATGGACGATGTCGGAAAATGACACAAATTGCGTAGCAGAGAGCATCAGAGTATGCTCCAACAGAGTAGTTGTACACAGGACCGGCGGACGGCTGGTAGGCATTGCTTTGTCAGTTGGACCTTAGTGGCGGATGTTAGTGTAGAAGTATCTACCATTGATTAGTTCTGGTATTGAGGAACTTTGTCGGATGCGTTTCTTGTGGCCAAACTTGAGGCTATATATGTTTATTATGATGAGCAACTTGACTCGACGCGTATTTATTTGACGAGGGTTACTTGGATCGGGTGGCACGCCGCCACAGGTATGGTATCTAGATCGGGTGGCACGCCGCCACGGGTATGTCATTGGAGCGGGTTGCACGCCGCAACAGAATATTGTGAAAATATAGTTAGTTATATGTTACTGGTATACAATACTTCCCCACTTCTGAGGAAAAGACCATTTTGAGTATCGTTTGGCGAATGGCACATCGGTTGTGTCCTTTCAGGATTTAATAGCATAGGTTAATGGTTTCACCGTGGGTGAGGTTGATTGCTTGGGTTCAGACCTAGATCTGTGCGTGGCTGACCTTTTTGAGCTTGGTAACTTGAGGTGCCTCATGAGTAATAATGTTGGGATAGAATCACGAATCGTGGCAAGGCCACGTGATGTTATGACCTCTCGAGGAGGATTCAGGTACTCTATTTCTATAATGCGAGACGCATCTCAGTTCTATGTTATGATGGCACATAGGAACTGAATTGCAGCTCTATTTGCTGGAGACAATTGTCACGATTTGAGCTGTCATGATTCGAGTGTGTGCAAACATTTCTATTGGAGCCTATGTTGTGCTCGTTGTGGCTTAGGCCGGTGTTGAGGTGTCATATCACCAGTGCGGTGTGTTATAATCGAAATGACCTTTGGAGTCATTTATGAATACAAGCATATTAGATCTTAGCCTGTTAGAAAGGTAAAAATCGAGGTTTGGCTCCGAAAACTATTGTGGTATCAGTTAAAAGTGAAATAGATTCATGAATGATTGACCTGAGAGATGGGTTCGATATATCGCGTGTTCGGTTGTCGTGGGCATGATATGAAGGTGTTGGAACAAGACTCTATCTAATGAAAAGGGTTTTTCAGTTGGTATTTGGTTATCATGGGAAATTGTGTGATTAGAGACTATTGTCTCGAGCGATTGGGTTGTTGATACATCATATGATCTCACCCGGAGTAGTGAATATGGGTTATTGCAGTGGATTCGAGTGTATCCTGAGTATAGGCATGGGATTAGCATTTGGCATATGATTTCGGAAAGTGCAATGTGATTTATGGTTCAGATGGTCTGTGAAATTTTGACTATATGATGTTTTCGGACTTATGGGAGATAGGGTGACGTATGATCGCTCGAGTATATGCTTGGTAAGGTCATTCAGCTATTGAGTTGCTTCTAGTACAACTCTGAGTCCGCTCGAGGACGAGCGTTTGTTTAAGTTGGGGAGAATGTAACGACCCGGCCCGTCGTTACAAAAATTTCCACCCCGTTACCTTGCATTTACATATCTTATGCTTCTATATCAGTGTTAGAACCTATCGGGTGAGTTAGGAGTGAATTGAATTAAAAATGAAGCAAATAGCATGTTTGAAGGAAGTTTGAATATGGAAAAGTCAACCTAGAGTTGACTATTGAGTTAGAGTGCTCGGAATCGGATTCTGATGATTTGACTAGTTTCGAGGGATCATTTATGACTTAGGAGAGCAATCGAAATTGAATTTGGAGATCCGGTGTAGAAATAGGCTTGAATTGGCTAAGGTTGAATTTTGGCGAAATCCGAACGGTAGGTGAGATTTTGATCCGGGGGTCGGAATGAAATTCCGAAAGTTGCAGTAGCTTCGTTATGTGATTTTGGATATGTCCGCAAAATTTCAGGTCATTCGGACGTCGTTTGGTCGGGTTTTTGATAGAATGTGTAATTCGGAAGTTTTTAAGAAATTTAGGCTTGAATCCGTGTGTAATTGGTGATTTTGATGTTTAGGATGGTGTTTTTATGATTGGAGCAAGTTCGTATCGTGTTTTGGGGTATGTTGGTGGTTTTCGTTGGGGTCCCGGGAGCCTCGGGGTGAATCCGGACCATCATCCGGCATTTGGAAGCAAGCAAAGACCTGCTGTAATCTGCAGATCACTGGGCAGTGATTTGGCCTTCGCGTTCGCGAGGGCACGGCCCGCGTTCGCGAGGGCACGGCCCGCGTTCGCGTAGGCCAAGTTCAGCGGGCATCGCGTTCGCGAGGGGGGTATCGCGTTCGCGTATTGGAAAGGCTGGGAAGCTTCGCGGACGCGTGAGTGAAGGTCGCGTTCGCATATGAGGGAGTTAGGACGCATCGCGTTCGCGTGGGTTTAGGCCGCGATCGCGAAGAAGGAATTGGCGAGGCCACGCGTTCGCGTGGGAGACTACGCGTTCGCGTAGAGTAATAATCCGGAGGCTGGGAAGTTGACCTTCGCGAACGCGTGAAGGAGTGACGCGTTCGCGATGAAGAAGGGGAAATAGGCATCGCGTTCGCGTGAGAGGCGTCGCGAACGCGATGAAGAAAATAGGCTGGCAGTGAAGTTAAGTTCAGAACAGAACCAGTCGCGGGTTTAATACCCAAAACCTTCATTTTTGAGTTCCAAGAGAAGAAATTGACGGGAGATTGCTGGGAAATCATCGGGGTTTCGTTGGAGGTAAGTTTTGTGGCTTAATTACATCATTTTAACATGAAATCCTTGGTTAAATCCCTGTAAATTAAAGATTAAAGGTGGGTTTGAGCCCTAGGCCTAAATTGAAGAAAAACACCGATTTGAGTGGGCAAATGGAGTCCGATTTTGGTAAATTTTATATGCCTAGACTCGTATCGAGATGAGGGTTCCGAATATGTGACTTTTGTAATTTTTCGACAAGAGTACCGAAAGTCGGGTTTTGACAACTTTGGGGATTTTGATGTAAATTGGGTGTCGTCCCATTGGCCTAATTTGTTGTGTTTCTACTGTATTTGATCAGATTCTACGTGTGCGGAGCTTGATTCTCGTGGCAAGAGCATTGCGGAGTAGTCGTCGTGCCGTATTGAGGTGAGTAATAGATGTGGGTGATGACCAGCGGGTTCGAAACCCCGGTATACCACTTTGTGACGCTGTATAGCGGCGAGACACGTACTCTCTTGTGAGTGCGGGGTCGATCATGAACTGGAGACTATATATTAGTCCGACCTGTTGATACTGTATTATTGGCTATTCTCGAGCCGTTGAACCCCCTTCTTGGGCGGTTGAGTATACTTGTGGGCCGTGAGCCAGTTGTTGGATCCCGCGAGGATCGTTATCATTGTCTTATCATATAGACATGCTAGTTTACTACTAGTCCGCATCTATTTCTGTTATTATGCTAATTCCAATCTCCGAAACTTGATATTACTGTTTTCCAACTGAAAAATGATAAAAGAGTTTTCAAAAACTACTTTTGCGCCTGCGAGGCTGTATCTGCATATTAGCTGACTAGTAGTGGATCGGGCTGTGCGCCGTAGCGAGATATATGTTGGATCGGACTGCACGCCGCAGTAAATCTCTATGAGATGTGCTTGGGCTGTAGGAGCCCCTCCGGAGTCTAAACCCCCACAGTGAGCACGGGTACCCAAACATTGGAGTCGGGCTACGCGCCGTAACGGTCATATCATGCATTGCATTGCATTTAGCTACATCTGCTAGCTGTTATGCTATTTATTGGTATTTGTTGGTACGGGTACAGTGAATATTGATTCTATGACAGGGTAGCTGATTATAGCTTTACATAGTGCTTTATTGCGGATTTCTTATCTGCACTGTCTTACCCTTGTTTATTACCACTGAGTCTGGCAGTACTCATTTTACTCCCTGCACCTTGTGTGCAGATCCAAGTACCTCTCAGCAGACATCCAGTAGCTGTGCGAGGCGACATCTGTGGGATATACGAGGTAGCTGCAGAGTCCGCAGGACCCGATATTCCTTCCTACTATCTTTTGATTTTGTATTGACATTTCTTTCCGCACTTGGTATTTTTGTAAACCTTCATACACTTACGTTCAGTAGAGGCTCATGACTCTTGACCCTTGGTCTATGGGAGTTGGTGTATTTTGGGACTTGGTTTCCCCGTTGTTAGTATAAGTATTACTATTGTTTCATATTTTGAAATGCTTAAATGGGTTAAAGAGAGCTTCTAGCTCCGTTGTTGATATTGATTGGTCAGGCTGGCTTAGCAATGTGCTGGATTTGGGGTCGTGACAGTTGCAGCAACAGATCACCAACAACATAAATTCCGGAGGCACATGGAATATATCGGGCAACAAGACGAGGAAGCCTATCGTTGGTTAATGCGACATGACCCTGAAAAGTGGACTTTATATGCGGATGGTGGTAAACGATGGGGAACTCTGACTACAAATGTGTCAGAGTCTTTCAAAGGGTTGTTGAAGTCGGCAAGAGCATTGCCTGTCACCCATGGTGCGGATGTCGTTCAAGCAGATGGCAGAGAGGTTTGTTCAGAGATCTGCGGCTACAACGTCATTGATGGAATGTGGTGTTAAATTTATGCATGTGCCAATGGCGAGATTTGATAAATACAGACGACGAGCACATTGGCATTCATTTTTGCAGTATGATAATGACAGAAATGTGTTTGAAGTTCGCACCGCTATCCATCAAAATCGGGGTAATAATGTGCATACTGTGAATGAAGCTGCAAGGTTATGCTCTTGTGGAAAATGGTCCATCTACCACATGCTTTGCTTACATGCCATCAAGTGCTTTCAACATGTTGGTTTAGGTGCAACAAACTATGTTGATCAACAATATAGCATTTCCAAGTACGTAAACACATATAGTAGTCAGTTGCAACCACTAGGCACTGAGGATTATTGGCCTCCTGCACCATTTAAAATGGTGTGTAACAAGTCCTATTTGCATAAGATACAGGTGAAGATGAGAACGCGTATACGGAACCAAATGGATGTTAGTGATACAGTTTATACGCAAAAATGTGGTATATGTTCACAAGCTGGACACGACCGTAGAAAATGTCCTTTGGGTGGCAACAGTAATCAAGCTCGGGGTGGGTGTTCTTCTAGTTTACCTAATAATGTATGAGTTGTAATAATTAGTTCTAATGTGTATTTTGGTTGATTTATGAAATAAAATTATGTTTCATTAGTGTCTAGCCAATTACCAATGTTTTTTTTAACTTTTTATTTTTCTTTGCTTTTACTTATGTTCCGTATGTAAATTTAACACGAATCTCATTAAAGTAACTTATGTGTTGTCTTGTCAAATTGAAAAGTGTGACCACATGACATAAAGTAGACCTATCAATAGAATAAAGTAGACATAAAGTAGACCTATCAATGACATAAAATACAACGCCATCATACCTGGCGTTGTGCATGTGATGTCTTGTTAAACTGAAAAAGCTGATCGTAAAATACAACGCCATCACACCTGACGTTGTGCATGTGATGTCTTGTTAAACTGAAAAAGCTGACCGTAAAATACAATGCCATCACACCTGGCATTGTGCATGTGATGTCTTGTAAAATACAACGCCATAAAAACTGGCGTTGTGTGTGTACAATGCTATCCAAACTGGCGTTGTGTGTGTATTCACTCACCTATAAATACCGGGCTCATTGTGTTCATTATATGCGCTCAAAAACTTACTAAACCAGAATATTTCTTCCAACTTTGATATTTTTAAGTAAAACTAAATGGGTCAACATGGTACACCAGTGTGTTACTATGCAAAAGGTTGTGTGCTACAAACTTGTTGGGAAGGTGTTGATGTTGGACGTAACTATTGGACGTGTATGAACCAGTTATACAAAAATCTGGATGAACCTATGTGTAAGTTTGATGAATGGGCTGAGGAACAATGTCTCCAAGCAAACTACAGAGAACGAATGTTAAATCTGCATAATATGTAGTTAGGCCAAGCACATATTAGCAGCGAACTCCATAAAACAATGCAAGAAATGAGGGAAGAGCTGATGGAAGTAAAAGATAAAAAATGGAGAGCATAATGGAATTTTGAAGCAATGAAGGAACAAAGAAAAAAAATAAACAGGAAATTGCAAAAGGCGAAAGTGAAAGAGTTAGAGTTAGAAGACGAAAAAGAACAATTGCTAGAACAATTTAAGTGGTTAGAACATAGAATAAATGGAAGTTGGGACTAAACAATTTCTACTATGTGTTTAGTTCATTTGTATGTTTGTCTTTCTTATTAACTTATGTTTGTGTTTGTGTTCTACTAATTTAAGTTTAAGTTGAATATTATATTTTTGTTCGTGTTGTACTATTTGAATTTTTTGTCGAATTTAAGTTGAAGTCCTTGTGTTGTGATACGAAACAATAAAACAAATGGAGAACTAAACAAATTAATAGAGATATTTAATTAAATATTGTTGTTACAAAAAATATTATTTACAACATATACACAAAAAAAGGAAGGCCGCCCAGTCAAGTCCCGCAATTCGCGTGTCTCAATGTAGCCGTCGGCATGAGGCGCATCCCCGCCCGTCCAGGTACGCTATCAGGATCATCATCATCAAATTTCCTCCTTATAGCTGGATGTGGCTCAGGATGACATGCAACAGTGGTGCTGTCAGGTCCAATAGAAGACTACATAATAAAATAAAAATTAGTTTACAAAATCACATAATAATTTATAATTTATAGTTATATTATCTTACCATAATAGCATCTGGATCCTGTATTATCTGTCGCATCGTCAACTGAAGCCTGAACAAGGAGATTATTATAATGTAATAAATAAAATAAGTTATAGTTAAAACAAATTCATATTCAGAACTAATAAACTCATACCTGAGCATGTGAAGAGCTTCCATAACTCAGTCGGCGGCCACTAAATATATCTCTAGTCGGTGCACCCTTATCAGTGCTAGATGGGCCAGGGTAATATGCACCCCAATCCGCTGCTTGGAAATTAGAGCCCGTGATAAATAATTGACCTGGTGGAGTCATCTGTGAAGGGCTTGCAGTGTCATAAATACCAAGGCTGTAAGACGACATGTCTGTCTCATGCATGCCACCTGGCATAGCAGCAGCAACATCATCATTGGGAGAATCACCGGCCTCCTGCTGGACACCACCTCCTCGGGCAGCATGAGGTCACCAGGCAGCACCTGGTCGTCAGGGAACAGCTCGTCGGGCACCAGCAGCTCGTGGAATATCACGACCTCGCTGGTATGTGGCTGGATCAATATAATCAGCATCCTGTGCCAAGCGTTGATCCGATCTGGTACGCTGCAGTGTCTCGACAGCAAGTTTCGTGAATCGCCGACCATAATCCTGCATTACCACAGGATCGTGGACATAACTCTACATCTGCTGGCCCATATGGTAGATGGTATGAAATCCAATAGCCTGCACAAAAGTAAAGAATGTAAACTAGGTATTACTCACAATATTATATGCACATTATTAAATATAACATAAAACTTACCAGAGCCTCGTGTCTCCCGGCGTATGAGACGTATCGCCCATCTACCTGATGCACCAGGTTGCCGATAAAAAGACGGGACACTGTGCGGTACCATGCCATATACCCTTCAATAGGATAGTGCTGCGAAGGTGGGATCAAATCATCTCGTCTGTCCCAAATTACCAGCTGAGTGTGGAGCCAGCCTAAAAATGTGTCGTCCACCCTGGAATGATCATCCCTCTCATAATGTAAGGCATGCCATGCAGGCGGAGGCTGTATAGGCTGCAGCATGCCAAATTGACGAGAAACCCGATCCGAGGCATGATGCTCCACGATATCTAGGCATGTAAGAGGGACAGAAGTCCTCCAAATATGTTGTCCTAGAGTACAGTACGCTGTCAGGGTAGCTAGAAAGTCCTCGCTATACGGTGTCCACATGAACTATTAAATAACAACACAAATAGTTAGTATGCGTAACACTAATGTCACGACCCAAATCCGGTCGTGATGGCGCCCAACAATCAAGCTAGGCCAGCCAGACCAACAATTTAATTAACACAAAAATACCCGTCTCCAAATGGACAACCCAAGAAGAATATATGAGTTTAAGAACTCCAATAATAATAATACTGAACAAAATACTGACATTCCCAAAGATCCGGAGTCACAAGTCTAGAGCCTCTAACAAAACCCAATAGGAAATAGAGAGTACGATATAGAAGTACTCAAGTCCGAATACAAAATACAAAATAACAACTGGAAATGAGAGGAGAAGCTAGGTTCTGCGAACGTAGGCAGCTACCTCAGCAACCCGATATGACACTGCAACCGCTGGAATTGCCTGTCTACTGCTCCTGAGTACCTGAGTCTGCACACAAAAGGTGCAGGGAGTAGGGGTGAGTACTAAGTACTCGGTGAGTAACAAATATATATAAGTAGCTAACAGTAAGAAATCCACAGATTACCACATAATGAAGCTATACTACAGTTCGAATCTCCTACGAACTAGCATCAACAATACAATACAGCTATCACAGAGTAGTTCAACAAATACAGATGTAATGCAATGCACATAACCGCTACGGCGTGTAGCCCGATCCAATTTAACGTCGACGGCGCTCACTGGGGGTGTGTACAGACTCCGGAGGGGCTCCTACAGCCCAAGCGCAATACTACTGCGGCGTGCAGCCCGATCCTCATATCAACCACTGCGGCGTGCAGCCCGATCCCATGCTCAGTCCACAATAAGGAAATAAGTCACAAAACAGTTCATTTTCCTTAATTCCACTTCTCAATTCATAATTTATGAAAAATACTTTAACTTTATTAAATTTGTAAAAGCAGGTGACATAGTATTTCAAAAGTGTGATTTCAATTTCCGGGACTGAGATCAGTGATTTAAGCAATTATAGCTATCACATAAATATTGTCCTCTAAGGACGCTACAGATCGGCACAAGGCCCCAAACAAGGCTTACAGCCCACAAATATAGCAAATACAGTGTATTTCCAACACTAACAACATATTATTCACCTTCGGGATGGACCAAGTCTCAATCCCCAATCACAATCAATCCCGCACCTGCCACGGTGTGCGAGCCACGCCCTATTAGTGTCACAATGTGCTAAGCCGGGGTTTCGAACCCTCAGGCTACCATATACACAAACTACTCACCTCTAGTCGGTCGTAGACTCGTCCGCGATGCCTTTTCCTTTGAATTTCGTTGCCTCGTGTGTAGAATCTAGTCAAATAACAGTAATTATGTCAATTACGGGTCAAGGAATCATAACCCACTTCAATTTATATGAATTTCGCAAAATTACACTAAGTTGGTAAATCTCGACCCCGGGCCCCACTGCTCGGAAAATTTCGAAATTAGCACCAACGCGACCCTCATCTCGCCACGAGTCCGTGCATATAAAATTTATCGAAATCGGAGTTCAAATGGCCTCCCAAATCCAAAAATCCCGTTTTCAATATTTAGGCCACATTTCTTCAAGATTTCAACCCAATTTCATGAAGATTGATGTTAATACTACCATAAAATGATGTTTTTGAGTCAAGAATCTTACCTCCGACGAATACCCGATGACTTCTCGGTGATCTCCTCGAGTTTTCTTCTCTCTAGGGCTCAAAATTGAGTTTTGGGTTAATGAACCCGTAACTCTCTGTTCTGTGATTAAATTCACTGCCAGAGACTTTTGTTCTATGTGATCGCAGGCCCCTTAGTGCGATCGCATAGAGTAATTTTCTCAGGCTTCCAATTTGTTCTATGCGATCGCAGGCCTAGCCATGCGATCGCATAGCTTCGCATTCCTACCCTCCGCGATCGCAATCGAGCCTCCGCGATCGCACTGCACAAATTCCGGACACTATGCGATCGCAATGCCCTCCACGCGATCGCATAGAGTAAACTTCACGCCCCCTTCCACTCTTCTATGCGATCGCAATCATCTCTATGCGATCGCATAGAGCAACTGCTGACTGCAATTTTCTGCAGAATTTTTCCAAGTTCTAAATGCCCGGTTGATGGTCCGAATCCATCCCGAGGCCCCCGGGACCCCAACGAAAACCACCAACATACTCCAAAACATGATACGGACTTGTTCCAATCATAAAAACACCATACTAAACATCAAAATCTCTATTTATTCACGAATTCAAGCCTAAGTTTCTTTAAAACTTTCAAAACTAACATTCAATCCAAAACCCGATCAAACGATGTCCGAATGACCTGAAAATTTGCAGACATATCCAAAATCACATAACGAAGCTACAAAAATTGTCGGAATCCCATTCCGACCCCCGGATCAAAATATCACCTACCATCCGGTTTTCGCCAAAAATCACTCTTCGCCAATTCAAGCCTAAAACTACACCGGACCTCCGAATTCAATTCCGATTGCTCTCCTAAGTCATAAATGATCCCCGGAACTAGTCGAATCATCGGAATCCGGTTCCGAGCACTCTAACTCAATAGTCAACTCTTGGTTGACTTTTCATATTCAAGCTTTCTTCAAACATGCTATTTGTTTCATTTTCAATCCAAATCACTCCTAACTCACCCGATATACTCTAATACTGTTTTAAAAGCATAATATATGTAAATGCAAGGTAACGGGGTGGTAATTCCCATAACGACGGGCCGGGTCGTTACATTCTCCCCAACTTAAACAAACGCTCGTCCGCGAGCGGGTTAAGAAACATACCCTGGAGTATCAAACAAGTGTGGATATCTACTTCGCATCTCCTGCTCGGTCTCCCAAGTTGCTTCCTCCACGGGACGACCTCTCCACTGCACTTTCACTGAAGCTATATCCTTAGATCTCAGCTTACGAACCTGTCGACCCAAAATGGCTACTGGTTCCATATCATAAGTCAAATCCTCATCTAGTTGTATCGTGCTGAAGTCCAACACATGAGACGGGTCTCCGACATACTTCCGGAGCATAGATACATGGAACACCGGGTGAACTCCCGACAAACCGGGTGGCAAAGCAAGCATATAAGCCACCTCCCCAACTTTCCTAAGCACCTCAAAAGGTCCAATAAACCTTGGGCTCAACTTCCCTTTCTTTCCAAACCTCATAACACCCTTCATAGGCGAAACCTTCAGCAACACCTTCTCACCTACTGAATAAGACACATCTCGGACCTTCCGGTCCGCATAACTCTTCTGACGCGACTGAGCTGTGCGAAGTCTCTCCTGAATCACCTTCACCTTATCTAAGGCATCTTGGACTAACTCTGTCCCTAACAACCTAGCCTCGCCGGGCTCGAACCAACCAACCGGAGACCTACACCGCCTCCCATATAAAGCTTCATACGGTGCCATCTGAATGCTGGACCTGATAGCTATTATTGTAAGCAAACTCCGCCAAAGGCAAATAATCAGCCCATGAACCACCAAAATCAATGACACAAGCACGCAACATATCCTCTAATATCTGAATAGTACGCTCAGACTGCCCATCCGTCTGTGGATGAAATGCTGTGCTCAGCTCTACCTGTGAACCCAATTCTCGCTGAAATGTCCTCCAGAACTGAGAAGTGAACTGGGTACCTCTGTCTGATATAATAGAAATAGGAACTCCATGCAATCTCACTATCTCACGGATGAATATCTCTGCCAACCGCTCTGAGGTATAGGTAGTACACACTGGGATGAAGTGAGCTGACTTGGTCAACCTATCCACCACCACCCAAACTGAATCAAACTTCCTCGCCGTCCGAGGGAGTCCACTAACAAAGTCCATAGTTATTCTTTCCCACTTCCACTCCGGAATATCAATACGTCGGAATACACCACCAGGTCTCCGATGCTCATACTTGACCTGCTGACAGTTTAGACACCGAGCCACATGGCTCACAATATCTTTCTTCATCCTTCTCCACCAGTAATGCTGCTTCAAATCCTGGTACATCTTCGCGGCTCCTGGATGAATAGAATACCGCGAGCTATGGGCCTCTTCCAATATCAACTCACGAAGGCCATCAACATTGGGCACGCATATCCGGCCTTGCATCCGCAATACACCATCACTATCAATAGTGACATCTCTGGCATCATCATGCTGAACTCTGTCCTTAAGGACAAGTAAGTGTGGATCATCATACTGGCGCTCTCGAATACGATCATATAAAGAAGAACGAGCTACTACACAAGCCATCACCCGACCGGGCTCAGAAATATCCAGCCTTACCATCTGATTAGCTAACGCCTGAACATCAACTGCTAGGGGTCTCTCCCCAACTGGAATATATGCCAAACTGCCCATACTAATAGCCTTCCGGCTCAAAGCATCAGCCACTACATTGGCTTTCCCGGGATGGTACAAGATAGTAATATCATAGTCTTTAAGCAATTCAAGCCATCTCCGCTGCCTCAAATTTAGATCTTTCTCCTTAAACAAATGCTGAAGGCTGCGGTGGTCTGTATATACATCACAAGATACACCATATAGGTAATGCCTCCAAATCTTCAAGGCATGAACAATAGCAGCTAACTCCAAATCATGAACAGGGTAGTTCTTCTCGTGGGGCTTTAGCCGACGAGAAGCATATGCAATAACTCTACCCTCCTGCATCAACACACAACCGAGTCCAACTCTGGAAGCATCACAATACACCGTATATGACCCCGAGGCCGATGGTAACACAAGTACTGGAGCTGTGGTCAAAGCCTCCTTGAGCTTCTGAAAGCTCTCCTCACATTCATCGGACCACACAAATGGGGCATTCTTCTGTGTCAGCTTAGTCAACGGTGAAGCAATAGATGAGAAATCCTGAACAAACCGACGATAATAGCCTGCCAAGCCGAGATAACTCCGAATCTCTGTAGCTGAGGAAGGTCTGGGCCAATTCTGCACTGCCTCAACCTTCTGAGGATCAACCCGAATACCATCACTGGACACTATATGTCCCAGAAAACCCACAGTATCAAGCCAGAACTCACATTTAGTGAATTTTGCATAAAGCTTCTCTTCTCTCAACCTCTGCAATGCCACTCTCAAATGTTGTGCATGCTCCTCCTGGCTGCGTGAATATACCAGAATATCATCAATAAACACAATCACAAAATAATCCAGGTACGGCCGAAATACACTATTCATCAAGTGCATGAATGCAGTCGGGGCATTAGTCAACCCGAAAGACATCACCAGGAACTCGTAGTGCCCATATCGCGTCCTGAACGTTGTCTTCATAATATCCTGAGTCCCTGATCTTCAACTGATGATAGCCCGATCGAAGATCAATCTTAGAAAATACACTAGCTCCCTGTAGCTGATCAAATAGGTCCTCAATACGAGGTAATGGGTACTTATTCTTCATTGTTACCTTGTTCAGCTGCCTGTAATCAATGCACATTCTCATTGTGCCATCTTTCTTCTTCACGAACAACACCGGTGCACCCCAAGGTGACACACTAGGATGAATGAAACCCTTATCTAAGAGTTCCTGAAGTTGTTCTTTCAATTCTTTTAACTCTGCTGGTGCCATGCGATAAGGAGGAATAGAAATGGGCTGAGTGCCCGGCACCAAGTCAATACCAAAGTCAATATCTCCGTCAGGCGGCATGCCTGGTAGGTCTGCTGGAAATACGTCCGGAAACTCCCTCACAATGGGGACCGAATCAAGACTGGGTGTCTCAGCCTCAACATTTCTAATGAAGGCCAAATAAGATAAACAACCCTTGCCAATCATTCGTTGGGCCTTTATATAAGAAATCACCCCGTCGGACACATAATCAGTCAAGCCACGCCACTCGATCCTCGGATTACCTGGAATAGCTAGAGTGACTGTCTTGGCATGACAGTCCATAATCGCATGGTAAGGAGATAGCCAATCCATGCCTAGAATTACATCAAAATCTACCATGCCCAGTAGTAATAAATTAACTCGGGTCTCCAGACCCCCAATAGTAATAATACAGGATCGATATACCTGATCCACAACAACAGTATCCCCCACCGGGGTAGACACATGTACGGGCAAGGCAAGAATACCACGGGTCATACCCAAATGATATGCAAAATAAGAAGAAACATAGGAATAGGTGGATCCGGGATCAAATAAGACGGAAGCATCCCTGTGGCAGACTGAGATAATACCTGAAATGACCGCATCTGAAACACTAGCATCCTTCCTATCCGGAAGAGCATATAAACGAGCCTGGCCTCCACCAGTACGATCCTCACCCCTCGGGCGACCTCTGGATACCTGGCCACCAGTCCTAGCCGACTGTGTTGGCGCTGAATAAACAGGAGTAGAAGACGAAGGCTGATCCCTCTGCCGAGACCGCTTACGAAGCCACTGAGGACACTCTCTCCTGATATGGCCCAAATCACCGCACTCAAAACAACGGCCTGAAGATGGAAGAAGGGGCTGCTGAGGACCCCTCGCTACCGATGAACCCTGTGCTGAGGAAGCAGGAGCAGAGCTCTGAGCTGGAAGAGCACTCAGTGCAGGCTGACTCTGCTGACGGCTCTGCTGACCCCGATAACCCTGCTGGCCTCGACGACCACGATCGGATGAAACCCCACCGGACTCTGTACGTCCAGACTGATGAGACCCGAAAGAGCGACCTCTGCTATGCCGAAATTGGCCCCTAGACGGAGCACCACTGTAACTGCCAGTACCACGAGGCTTTTTAGCCTCTCTCTCCTCCCTCTCTCTCCGGCGATCCGTCTCAATATGACGGGCAGCATCAACCACCTCCTCAAAGGTAACTGCCGAAACTCTCTCCCTGGTCATCAATATGCGGATAGGATAAATAAGGCCATCAATAAATCTCCAAATCCTCTCTCTGTCTGTAGGAACCATCCACATGGCATGACGGGCCAACCTGTGTGAATCTCATCTCGTACTGATTAACCGTCATCTCTCCCTGCTTCAACCACTCGAACTGACGTCGCAGCTCCTCTCTCTGAGACCGAGGCACGTACTTCTCCAAAAATACCGTGGAGAACTGCTGCCAAGTGAGGGGACGCTGCCCCAGCAGGCCTACGCCTCTCGAAATCCTCCCACCACTGAAATGCTGCACCTGTGAACTGAAAAGTGGTGAATGAAACACCGCCGGACTCTAGAATACCCGCGGTGCGAAGCATGCGCTGACATCTGTCAAGAAAACCCTGGGCGTCCTCGCCCTCAGCACCACTGAATGTCGGAGGCTGTAACTTCTCAAATCTCTCCAAACGACGCTGCTCATCGTCGGGCATAACTGGAACCATATATGCGGGAGCTGGTGCAACGGGCGCAACTGGCTGAACTGGATCGGGTGTGTGAGCCACGGGGGTCCGATTCCCTCCCCCTGCCTGTGAAGAAGATACTGCAGCAGTAGCTGCAACTACCTGTGCCAAGCTCGTGCACACCGATAAGATCTGAGCCAAGGTCTCCTGAAGACCTGGTATGACAATGGGCACTGTCGGTGCCTGAACCTGAGTTGCCGGAACGTTTGCTGCTGGAATCTGGTCCTGAGTTTGGGCCACTGGTGTAGGAATCTGACCTTGAGTCTGGTCAGCTGGTGGGTCAGCAGGCACTGGCACTGCTGCCCTACCTCTACCACGACCACGGCCTCCGGGTGCCAATGGTGGTCGTCCGCCACGTCCGTTAGCTCGTGTTCTCGCCATCTGCAAGAGAATAGAATATGGAAAGATTTAATTTCATGATAACACAAATCGCACGATATGAATTCAAGAAAATGAGGTTTTTCCTAAAGTTTCCGTAGCCCTTCGAAGATAGATACGGACGTCTACGTACCGATCTGCGAAAGCCTACTAAACCGGCTCATGACTCGCGAGTCCTAATAACCTAGAGCTCTGATACCAACTTGTCACGACCCAAATCCAGTCGTGATGGCGCCCAACAATCAAGCTAGGCCAGCCAAACAAACAGTTTAATTATGACACAATACCAGTCCCCAAATGGACAACCCAAGAAGAATATATGAGTTTAAGAACTCCAATAATAATAATACTGAACAAAATACTGACACTCCCAAAGATCCGGAGTCACAAGTCTAGAGCCTCTAACGAAACCCAATAGGAAATAGAGAGTACGATATAGAAGTACTCAAGTCTGAATACAAAATATACACTAACAACTGGAATAAGAGGAGAAGCTAGACTCTGCGAACGTAGGCAGCTACCTCAACGACTCGATGTGACAATGTAAACGCTGGAGATGTCCGTCTACTGCTCCTGTGTACCTGAGTCTGCACACAAAAGGTGTAGGGAGTAGGAGTGAGTACTAAGTACTCAGTGAGTAACAAATATATATAAGTAGCTGACAGTAAGAAATCCACAGATTACCACATAATGAAGCTAAACTACAGTTCGAATCTTCTACGAACTAGCAGCAACAATACAATACAACTACCACAGATTAATTCAACAAATAAAGATGCAATGCAATGCACATAACCGCTACGGCGTGTAGCCCGATCCAATTTAACGTCGACGGCGCTCACCGGGGGTGTGTACAGACTCCGGAGGGGCTCCTACAGCCCAAGCGCAATACTGCTGCGGCGTGCAGCCCGATCCTCATATCAACCACTGCGGCGTGCAGCCCGATCCCATGCTCAGTCCACAATAAGCAAATAAGTCACAAAACAGTTCATTTTCCTTAATTCCAGTTCTCAATTCATAATTTATGAAAAATACTTTAACTTTATTAAATTTGTAAAAGCCGGTGACTTAGCATTTCAAAAGTGTGATTTCAATTTCCAGGATTGAGATCAGTGATTTAAGCAATTATAGCTATCACATAAATATTGTCCTCTAAGGACACTACAGATCGGCACAAGGCCCCAAACAAGGCTTACAGCCCACAAATATATCACATACAGTGTATTTCCAACGCTAACAACATATCAATTACTTCCGGGATGGACCAAGTCTCAATCCCCAATCACAATCAATCCCGCACCTGCCACGGTGTGCGAGCCATGCCCTATTAGCGTCACAATGTGCTAAGCCGGGGTTTCGAACCCTCCAGGCTACCATATACACAAACTACTCACCTCTAGCCGGTCGTAGACTCGTCCGCGATGCCTTTTCCTTTGAATTTCGTTGCCTCGTGTGTAGAATCTAGTCAAATAATAGTAATTATGTCAATTACGGGTCAAGGAATCATAACCCACTTCAATTTATATGAATTTCGCAAAATTACACTAAGTTGGTAAAACCCGACCCCGGGCCCCACTGCTCGGAAAATTTCGAAATTAGCACCAACGCGACCCTCATCTCGCCACGAGTCCGTGCATATAAAATTTATCGAAATGGGAGTTCAAATGGCCTCCCAAATCCAAAAATCCCGTTTTCAATATTTAGGCCACATTTCTTCAAGATTTCAACCCAATTTCATGAAGATTGATGTTAATACTACCATAAAATGATGTTTTTGAGTCAAGAATCTTACCTCCGACGAATACCCGATGACTTCTCGGTGATCTCCTCGAGTTTTCTTCTCTCTAGGGCTCAAAATTGAGTTTTGGGTTAATGAACCCGTAACTCTCTGTTCTGTGATTAAATTCACTGCCAGAGACTTTTGTTCTATGCGATCGCATGCCCCCTATTGCGATCGCATAGAGTAATTTTCCTCGGGCCTCCAATTTGTTCTATGCGATCGCAGGCCTAGCCATGCGATCGCATAGCTTCGCATTCCTACCCTCCGCGATCGCAATCGAGACTCCGCGATCGCACTGCACAAATTTCGGACACTATGCGATCGCAATGCCCTCCACGCGATCGCATAGAGTAAACTTCACGCCCCCTTCCACTCTTCTATGCGATCGCAATCATCTCTATGCGATCGCATAGAGCAACTGCTGACTGCAATTTCTGCAGAATTTTTCCAAGTTCTAAATGCCCGGTTGATGGTCCGAATCCATCCCGAGGCCCTCGGGACCCCAACGAAAACCACCAACATACTCCAAAACATGATACGGACTTGTTCCAATCATAAAAACACCATACTAAACATCAAAATCTCTATTTATTCACGAATTCAAGCCTAAGTTTCTTTAAAACTTTCAAAACTAACATTCAATCCAAAACCCGATCAAACGATGTCCGAATGACTTGAAAATTTGCAGACATATCCAAAATCACATAACGAAGCTACAGAAATTGTCGAAATCCCATTCCGACCCCCGGATCAAAATATCACCTACCATCCGGTTTTCGCCAAAATCACTCTTAGCCAATTCAAGCCTAAAACTACACCGGACCTCCGAATTCAATTCCGATTGCTCTCCTAAGTCATAAATGATCCCCCGGAACTAGTTGAATCATCGGAATCCGGTTCCGAGCACTCTAACTCAATAGTCAACTCTTGGTTGACTTTTCATATTCAAGCTTTCTTCAAACATGCTATTTGTTTCATTTTCAATCCAAATCACTCCTAACTCACCCGATATACTCTAATACTGTTTTAAAAGCATAATATATGTAAATGCAAGGTAATGGGGTGGTAATTCCCATAACGACGGGCCGGGTCGTTACAACTAAATTAAACAATAACTGGTACGTTTAGTTAGATATTCACCTGTGCATCCTCGAGGAAGTCTAACATATCCCTGATGCCTGGGAGATTATGATGGGCATCATACGCCCGCGAAAGTCCACGTTGCATGACCTACCTAGAAGCTAAAGGCAGATGTTGAAATGCGACGTCAGCTGGTAGCTGTGGCAAAGGTGGCCTGAGCTGCACAAATTACTCCCATACCCAAACCTAACATAGAAAGTTGATGTATACTGTGAGATAAACTATAGCTAGGTAGATTTGTAAGTAACGAATATTTTTCATTGAATATGTTCTCACCTGTAGAAGAGGCAGGAAATCGCAAATATCTCTTTGTGTGCCCATAGAAGTCCGGCACATCTGCCTGTATAAGAATGCGAGGACAACAACACCCCAGCTGTATGTGGCTGTATCCTCGAACTGTGTGATGTGATAGAGAAACCGGAGGCTTACTAAGTTTCACAAAGTGTTCGGGAACAAGACACCCCCAAATAGAAGAAGCAGCAGCAGCCTAGTGTATTGAAGTACATCCACCTCCTCTGACTGATCAGTGACAGTAGGGTGGAGCTGCTCCAGGCGCTGTCTAATAGGGGATAACTGTATCCGGCTAATCCCAGCCCTGGGATTCTCGGCCTCCAGCCTCAAACCTGTGAGCATCTGAAGCAAATCCCAATACGCCTCGCGCGGAAAAATGTCTCATGTTCATAGGAAATCGAAGAGGCAACCCATCGGCTGACAGGCCATACAAAACCTCTAAGTCCTGCAACGTAATAGTGGCCTCACCAATGGGGGTGGAAGGTGTAAGTCTCCGGTCATCACCGCTCAATCATGGCCGTGATCAAGGAATAGTCAAGCTGTATCCGGCCAATGCGAATAATCCTATAGAATCCCATCTCCTCCAGGTGATGGACGACTCTAGGATGTAAATCGCGCTCACGGAGGAACTCTCACAAGACATCCACTCTTCGAGCCCGGAATGTCTGTGTCAACAACTGCCCATCTCAGATGTACTCTGATCGATGCTGAGGTTGTAGGCCTAACAGATCTGAGGTCCTAAGGCCAGGATGTATGGGCGCATCCATGTCGTCAACTGTAAAATTAAGAATTTTAATAACTTACAAAAGTTACACATTAAATAATTTAATTGTACAAATTGCTAATAACATGGGTCCCGGACTCGATATTTTTGAGGCCCAGCGGCACCAAACTATTATTAATAGCTATGTATTTTTTTTATAATTAAAAGTTATATTTATAATAATCTAATTGTGCAAATTACTAACATATGGGTCCCTGGCTCGATATTTTTGAGGCCCAGCGGCATCAAACTATTATTAATCGTTATGTATTTTTTTTATAATTTAAAGTTACATTTTAAATAATTTAATTGTACAAATTGCTGATAATATGGGTCCTGAGCTCGATATTTTTGAGGCCCAGCGGCACCAAACTATTATTAATAGCTATGTATTTTTTTATAATTAAAAGTTATATTTATAATAATTTAATTATCCAAATTACTAACATATGGGTCCCGGGCTCGTTATTTTTGAGGCACAACATCACCAAACTATTACTAATCGTTATGTATTTTTTTATAATTTAAAGTTACATTTTAAATAATTTAATTGTACAAATTGCTCATAATATGGGTCCCGAGCTCGATATTTTTGAGGCCCAGCGGTACCAAACTATTATTAATAGCTATGTATTTTTTATAGTTAAAAGTTATATTTATAATAATTTAATTGTCCAAATTACTAACATATGGGTCCCGGGCTCGATATTTTTGAGGCCCAGCGACACCAAACTATTATTAATCGTTATGTATTTTTTTTTATAATTTAAAGTTACATTTTAAATAATTTAATTGTACAAATTGCTGATAATATGGGTCTCGGACTCGATATTTTTGAGCTTTCGGGTTCGATAATTTTTAATAACTTAATTTTACAACTTAATTTTGAGGATCAACAATCCAAGCTAAATACTACACATTACTACGTTACAAGGCTCTAAAATTTACTAGCCTAAAAGAGTATGTTTTACTACGCTAAAAAGGTCTGTATTTTACAACTAACAAATAATATAAATTAAATAAATATATATAAACAAAATATTAACATGAAAGCATATATATTATTATACTAATTCGGATAAATTACACATACTAATTTTGGAAAATAACATAAACTAAATAAAACTAATATGCAATCTAAAATACAAACAAAATAATACTAATATGAAACATACCTCGAATTCGATTTTTTCACGGATGAAGAAGATGAATGTAATGGCTCCAAACCCGTATATCCACAACACCAACAGCCTTAATCGACAGTGGGACCCACGTCTTACCACTACGATAAACCGGGGGGACAACAAAATTTTTTTATTTACAAAAAATGGCAGAAATGGCTGTGGGGGAAAGGGGGACCGAGAGAATTTAAAAAATGGGGAGAGGATTGTGAGGAAGACGACGGGCCCAGGAGGGTTTATAATAACATGTACAATGCCACTAATTGTGGCGTTGAACATGTCAGAGCATGTTCAACGCCACAATTAGTGGCGTTGTATATAGTATTGTTTGTTTTTTTTAACTTATATCGGTTAATTTTTGTCCAAAAAGACTTACTTTGGTTCCGGACTCATTGCAGACTGCAGTAGGACTATATTGACCTCTTAACACAACAGAACATTTATCAACATCAAACTGTGAGAACCCTCCTTTCCTCCAAAACATGTGTTTTTTTTGGTTTAATAACGATGGTGCCTGAGTCAGCTTGCATACACCTCAACTAATTTCACGGGTATACATCCTACCAGCATATGTACGATGACAGAATAGAATTGGCATAACTCCCAAGTCCTATATGACGCTCTTTCCTTTTAAGTTTGTTTTATAAAGAATGTTACCTTACTATATTTGAAAACCCTTTATTTTAACTTATCATTTTAACCTTATGAATGTGCTTATAGTCATCAAAGAACCATGGTTGTTTAAGAGTACAAGTTTTTATAAGGTTACTTAAGGTATGTGCCAAGTCTCTTCATTTTTAAATTCCATATCTAATCAAATCAAACACTTCCATATAAATAAAGAGGGAGTACTTTGTTAGGATTTGATATCTATAACGCTATTCATTCCCTATGATCGAACGAGGGTAGTACAACCTGATCCACTTGGATCATCACAATTCTTATTCTTAAGGAGGCAAAAAGTGTGATGTATCATATTTGTGAGTTCAAATGATATCTTCATAAACTTGCGTATATTTGTGATATATTTGGAGTATATACTTATCCTACTGCTTGGTTTGATGGTTGTTATTTGTTGTATAGTATTGCATTATTATCCTAAAATAATATTATTTTAATTGTTCTATTAAAATTAATTGTATTGTATTTGTATGGGGGCGAATCAGATGTAAAATAAGGCGAGTACGTACATACGCATGGCCAACTCGGATGCTGTACAGGCCGGGGACGGCTCCTTACGAGGCCGACGACATTTGGAGACGACCTCCCTCACGGCCGCATGACGAGAAGGATATGTCCCCATCTATAGCGGCGCGTCGACGAGCCAGTCCAGGTGGACGTCCCCGACCCCCCTTTTTCCTTGTATTTCTGCTGTAATAGTAACAGCCTTAGGGCGATGTAATACGCTGGCGAGGGGACCGCTCCTCTATATAAATGAGGGCCCCCCTCATTTGTAAAATAAGTATTATTGATCATTAATAATACAACTCTCTCTCTCTACCATTTTTTCTCTCTAGTGTTATCATTTTACTGCTCATTCGTTCTTATACTTGATTAAACTTTATCATCTTTTCATAAGGATAACATATATACGAATCCAACGATCGATCTTCAACATATATTACCATTGATTCTGATTGACCCTTCGTTTATATTGATTGATTTGCTCAAGAGTGTCTAACAACTTTTGAGTCAAATAATTTGGCGCCGTCTGTGGGAATTTCGAGAATCAAACTTGTAGTATACATTCGCAAGATCCGATCATTGGAAAAAGTTTGGAAATAGCTGAGAATAACACTCGATCCAAAGCTGTGGCAGAAGTTACCACAAACCTCCTAAGCTCCATCAACGAGGCCAGTAGTAGCGCAGCCATCAACGCTACCCCTGGTGCCGCGCTTGAAGTAGGGGCCTCCTCTCCACCATTTGGGAAACTTACTACCCTGCAGGAAAGGGACACCTCCACTTCAAAGGAAGCACCCCCAGCAGTCAAGAGGCTACTGGAAAAATGGCTGACCAGCACCTTGAGCAGTCTAGTGGAAAAGCCACCACGAGGCTGCGAAAATGCAGCACCATCAACAAGCAACACCACCGCGATGCAAACACACGATGACACATTAGACTAACAAGAAGGAACACTAGCCAACGGCCAACTCCTTGAGACGCAAACACACGATGACACATTAGCTTCCATCCTCGGGAAAATAGAGGAAATGGAAAGCGAAAATCAGGCCCTCCGCGACCAGATGAAGGAGCATCAAGACATGGTTGATAAGATTCCCGGAGCGCCTAAACTATTACCCAAACGGGATGTAGGAAGGTTTGTGGAATAACTCTACTCCGAAGAAGCAGCACCCTACAGCATTCCAAAAATCTTCAAGATGCCCCCCTTACTTGAAGGTGTACGAGGGAACCACCGATCCCGAGGATCACCTCATCCACTACGTCACTGCAGTAAAAGGTAATGACTTATCTAAAGAACAGTTACCTTCGGTGCTGCTGAAAAAGTTTGGCGAAACACTGACCGGGGGAGCATTGACCTGGTACTCCCAACTACCCGCCAAAGCAATCTCAACCTTCGAGGAAATGGCGGATAAGTTCGTCACAGTGCATGCCGACGCTAAGAAAGCGGAAGCAAGGGTGAACGACATCTTCGCCGTCAGACAAGCCACAGGCGAGGGCCTCAGGGACTTCCTCGCCAAGTTCAACAGGGTAAGAATGAGCCTGCCAAATGTGTCAGAAGGAATAGCGGTAGTGGCCTTCCAGAACGGACTCAGTCGAGACGGCTCCAGAGCCACAAAAGAGTTGCTGAGCCGGCTCATGAAGTATCCTCCCACGACCTGGGACGAGATCCATAACGCCTACTGCGCTGAGGTACGGGCAGACGAGGAGTATCTCAACGGACCAACCCGACGGCTAGCGGCAGCGCATCCGGATACAAGAAGAGATCGGCGGCACGAAGGGCGCTGGAACTTCCCCCTCGCCCCAGCAAGGAGCGATATCAACCATATATGAGATCTTCGTTTCTGCCCCCGCATCATACAGAAGCCGTGCAATGCCACCTCGCCCCACTCAGAAACGAACGAGGTACGTCCTCTTTACTTTCTTCACATAACTTCTGTGTTTCACCTTCAGAAGTAGTGTACGCACTGGAAAAGCATGGCACTAAGGTGCAGTGGCCCCAAAAGATGAAATCAAACCCAGCCACCAGGAAGTCAAATGTCCTGTGCGAGTTCCACCAGGAACGAGGGCACCAGATCGAAGACTGCATCGGTCTGCGACAAAAAGTCGTTAGAATGCTCAACCAGGGTTACCTAAAGGAGGTGTTCTGCGACAAAGGGAAAGCCAATTTTGCACGCGGACGAGAGCACTCCTGGGGACCTCCAAAGCTGCCCTCTCCGACACGTACGGTAAACATGATCATCGGAGAAGGGGACGATATCACTATTAACCACGTCAAATTTGCCAGCACACACCAATTGAAGAGGACCATCTCCCACGAACAGGTACGATGACCTCGAAGGAAGTATCATATTCGATTAGTCTGACGCCGACGGTTTGTGTTTCCCTCATTATGATGCTTTAGTTACTCTACGTATCATTGATACTGATTTTAGGAGAGTCATGATCGATGACGGAAGCGGCGCCTGCATCATTCATCTGAGAGCCCTCTCACAGATGGGACTCGAGGATAGGATAACCCCCAGGTGCATAACTCTAACTGGTTTTAACAATGCAATAGAGCACACATCAAGAGAGGTGACCCTGCCCGTCCTCATGGGGGGCGTCACCCTGGAAACTACCTTCCACGTGATGAACCAGGATACAACCTACAACGTCATCATTAGGCGCCCATGGATACATGCCATGCGAGCGGTCTCGTCGAGCCTATACCAAGTGATCAAATTCCCTACTCCATGGGGAATATTCAGCATTAAAGGGGAGTCGCGCACAGCGCAGGAATGTTACAAAATAACTCAAGACTACACCCACACCAGGCAATTAAGCAAGGCGAGTGCAGAAGCATAGCAATCAGCCATGTCGGAGACCCAAGCGGACCCAACGGCCGACGCCATAAGGGATCCCGACATCGTAGAAGCCTGCAAAGCTACGGTTGAGGATCTCGACCCGGTTCAACTAGATTAGAACGACCCCGAGAAGAAGGCCTACATCGATCACTGACTCGCCCATCCGGATAAGTACCATGAATTCTTAATTAAACATGCAGACATGTTTGCTTTTTTCCATGCAGACATGCCAGGGATCTTGCCTGATATCACCACTCACCGGCTCAACATGGATCCATTACATCCGCCAGTGAAGCAAGTTAGGAGAAAGTTAATGCCGCCATTAATGAGGCGGTCCGAGAGGAGGTAGACAAGTTGCTCGCCAACGGTTCCATCAGAGAGTCAAAGTACCCGTAATGGGTCGCTAACGTGGTGATGGTTAAAAAGAAGAGCGGGAAATGGAGGATGTGCGTGGATTTCACTGACTTAAACAAGGCCTGCCCTAAGGACTCTTTCCCCCTGCCTCACATCGACCTACTAATCGACACCACCGCCGGACATGAGTTATTTAGTTTGTTGGACGCCTATTCCGGCTATATCCAAATTCTGTTGGCCGAGGAAGATCAGGAGAAAACTACCTTCATCACCCACCAAGGCACCTAGTGCTACAGAGTGATGCCCTTCGGGCTAAAGAACGCGGGGGCCACTTACTAGAGGGTGGTCACTAAGATGTTCAAGGAGCAACTTGGAAAAACAATAGAGGTTTATATCGATGACATGCTAGTCAAATCAGCGAGGAAGGAGGATCATATCGATCACTTGCGAGAGGCCTTCGAGATATTAAACAGTTATGGAATGAAGCTGAACCCCCAAAAATGTGCTTTTGGCGTGGCGTCCGGGAAATTCCTTGGCTTCCTCGTATCACAAAGAGGGATTGAAGTCAACCCCGACCAAATTAAGGCGATCGCCTCAATACCCGAGGCGCTCAACAGCAAGAAATAGGTTCAGAAGTTGACAGGCCGAATAGCTGCCCTCTCCCGTTTCATCTTCCGATCATCGAACAGATGCCACAAATTCTTCAATATGCTAAGAAAAGACAACGGGTTCCACTGGAATGATGAATACGTCAAAGCCCTCCAAGAGTTGAAAGCGTACCTGACGTCCCCACCACTGATGGAAAATGCAGAACCAAGCGAACCCCTACTGACAAATCTGGCCGTCTCAGAAGTCGCGGTCAGCGCAGTGCTCATCCGCGAAGAAAAAGGTATGCAATCACCTATCTATTACATCGGTAAGACTCTAGTAGACACCAAGATTCGGTACCCACACCTCGAGAAGTTGGCGTTGGCATTGGTCACGGCTTCCCGAAAGTTGAGACCCTATTTCCAATTCCACCCCATCCGAGTAGTGACCACCTTACCTCTAAGAAGCATCCTACACAAGCCTGAACTGTCGGGCCGTCTCGCTAGATGGGCCATAGAGCTCAGCGAGCACGACATCACTTACATCCCCAGAACTGCCATCAAATCACAAGTCCTCACCAACTTCATAGCCGTCTTCAGTGCCAAAATATCGCTTGAGGCGGAGAAGGAGGCCTTGCATACGGTTTCTAACATCGACCCATGGATACTCCACACCGATGGGGCCGCAAACGCCTCGGGATCGGGACTGGGACACGTTCTCGAAGTCTCTACGGGCGAAGTCATTCGCCAGCCCATACGATGCCCCGAGATGACTAACAACGAGGTGGAGTACGAAGCTGTTATTGAAGTTTTAAAACTAGCCGCCAGGTACGGGGCCCGCCGACTGATCCTGCATTGCGACTCGCAACTTGTGGTAAATGAAGTCGCCGGGACTTATCAGATCTAGGAGCAGAGGTTACAGAAATATCAAGTCGAGGTTTGTAAATTGATGGCCCAATTCGACGAGTGTCGCTTCGAACAAGTTTATAGGGTACATAACGTTGAAGCCGACGAGCTGGCTAAATTGGCCGCAGCAGCCACTAACCTAAACAAGGAGAGAACTGTCACCCTCATGCACTCCGCCATCGACCACATCGAGGTATTCTCCCTGCACCTAACTTGGGGCTGGCGCAATCAATTTCTGTCATATTTGTAGGATGGGCACATACCACACGACAAAAAAGAAGCCAGAAAGCTTCGCACACAAGCCGCAAGATACTGCCTAGTGTATAATGATCTCTACAAAAGAACTTTTGGAGGACCCCAGGCTAAGTGCCTTTGCCATAAAAAATTTATAGAAGTTCGACCTCGCTCGAACTAAGACTCAGGCTAAGTGCCTTCGACATTAAAGTATAAGTTCGACCTCGTTCGATCTGGGACTCAGGCTAACTGCCTTCGCCATAAAATATTTATATATGTTCAACCTCGCTCGAACTAAGACTCAGGCTAAGTGCCTTCAACATTAAAGTATAGGTTCGACCTCGTTCGATCCGGGACTCACGCTAAATGCCTTCGCCATAAAAATGTATATAAGTTCGACCTCGCTCGAACTAAGACTTATGCTAAGTGCCTTCGACATTAAAGTATAGGTTCGACCTCGTTCGATCCGGGACTCAGGCTAAGTGCCTTCGCCATAAAAAATTATATAAGTTCGACCTCACTTGAACTAAGACCCAGGCTAAGTGTCTTCGATATTAAAGTGTAGGTTCGACCTCGTTCGATCCGGGACTCAGGCTAAGTGCCTTCGCCATAAAAATGTACATAAGTTCGACCTTGCTGGAACTAACACTCAGGGACTCAGGCTAAATGCCTTCGACATTAAAGTATAGGTTTGACCTCCTTCGATCCAGGACTCAGGCTAAGTGCCTTCACCATAAAAACTTTTATAAGTTCAACCTCGCTCGAACTAAGACTCAGGCTAAGTGCGTTCGACATTAAAGTATAGGTTCGACCCCGTTCGATCTGGGATTTAGGATAAGTGCCTTCGCCATAAAAACTTTTATACGTTCGACCTCGCTCAAATAGAGGGCTACGCCCCGAACAGTACGGAAATAAAAACAAAGACAGGATAATAAAAAACTCTGGAGAAGTTGATAAAAGTTTCTTTATTGAATATGGTTACAAAGTTACAAGGGAATACATATTACAAATATATACAAGTCCTATCTAACTACGAAGACCCCCGTTGCCTCCCTCCGCTCCAGCTGCACCATCCTCACCCTCGTCCTGGAACATCTTCTCGATCTAGGACCCGGTGCCTAGCTGGTCCGCCTCTGCAAAGGAGCCACCCGTCTGAACTGGAGAATCAGGATCGTACCCACAGGCTTCACGAGCTACCCTGACCAGGCGGCACTGATCATCAACTTCCGCTTCGGTGGCTCTGCTAGTGGCCAGCAGTTCCTCGAACATGGTCCGCCTCAAGTCAGCATACACAAGCATGTCTTGGGCTTCGCGGGACGTGTCGCCTACTAGGGTAACGACCTCCACCTGCTGAGGGACCGCTGCACTAGCCGAAGCTGCCTGAAGCTCAGGCGACAGGACATCAACCTTGGCACATAGCTCGGCCGCCTCCATCATCGCTACGCGACCAAGATCCAGTTTCCCCTCCCGCTGCTGGACAAGATTCTCCAATTCAGTGTTCCGAGTTACGGCGGCCATCTGATCCGCGTCCGTCTTTTCGAGTTGGGCCATCCGCTTGCGCAGCTGTTCCTCCATCGCCTACTGGCTCTCGCGGAAGACTCGAAACTCAGGGTCTTGGGTATAGTAGTCTGCAAGCGTCTTGTGCTTGGCTCGGACCTCTTTGTACTTCTTCAATGCCTTCTGGAGGGTAGCAATCTTCTTCTGATCCCTCCGGCTCCGCTCGACCTCCAAAATAAGGGTCTGAAAAGAGAAGAAAGAAAGAAAGAAAACAAGTCAAAACCTTGAAAGAAAGGAAAGCAAAATGGCACAATGACCGAGTCACACTTGCAGAGCGGCACGGGCAACTCAACGAGATAAGTCTCTGTTGCTCACCGTCTTCAGAGACTCCGCTTTGCAGCCCCACACAACAGGGACATGTCCGTCGCGGCCTGCTCACTCTCCAACAGCAGGTTATACCCCGTGGGGATCATGATCCGACGAGTGCGGCCCGCCTCTATGATGCTCACTCGGGCATGCTCCCGCTGCAGCATGTCCGCCAGTTCAGAGGCTGCTTCAACACCCTTCGACCGCGGCACATCCATAGGTTCGGAGGCTAGCTCAGCGGCAGTTGCCCCCCCGTCTACGACCCCACCGGCGACAGCCGGAGCACTCTCGTTCTCGACACATGGAGGAGTAGATTCCACCATGGCCGCCCTCAGAAGTGTCATCCTCTCCAACTGGAGGGCGTCAACCATAAAGACCAGTCTCGAATCAGGGCGGCGAGGTACCGCCTTCCTTTGTTCCACTGCCACTCCCTTTCCAAGGAGCAGCCTACGCCTCTTCCGCTCCAACGGTTCATCATCCGATGGAGCGCCCTGTTCAACAGCAAGGGATGAAGGCGCGACGTCCGCCCCGGATGCCAGGTAAACGACCGGCTCGGGCGCAGAATGAGAAGGTCCGGGACTGTCGGCTAAGGCAGACTCCCGGATGACATGGCCAGGTTCCGAATGGGCGGCCTCGGCAACTTCATTGCCGGGCGCTACTACGTCTGTTCGGCCCATTTCAGGCCGAGAAGTCTCAGTGGAACCTTCCCTTACAACGAACACAAGTTCGGTTTCCAACGGTAGGGAACTGGCGGCACGGCGTCTCCATCTCCACGATACGTTCCGAGCTGCCAAAAACAAGTAAACAGAGTGTCAGGTATAACGACACCTAAATAAGCGGCAAAGTTAACGAATTAGAACTATACCTGGAAGGCCGTATTTGAGGGTGAAGGCGACCCATGTCCTACACTCTTCAGCGTAGGGGATCTGAGGCGTACGCGCCCTCACAGTGTACACAGAAAATAGTAAGCGTCAGTATCTAAAAACGGCGGAAAGCCGAGTAAATGTAAAGACGCTAAATGCACAGATCGATACTTACAATTATCGTTCCACGCCTCCGGAAACTCCGCCATGTCCGTCACCAGGTCTGAGGTACGGACAAAGAAGTATTTTACCCAAAACTGGCGGTTAGGCCTATCGTCCGCCTCGACGACTAAGCCCTTCGTCCCGCGATTCTTTAGTTGCAGCATTTTTCCCCTCAAAAAGTCGGGGCTGAACAGCTGTAGTAGGTGATGAACAGTGACGTCTAGGCCGGCTCTCTTTGCATACGTCGTCAATATTCGGCAGATCTTCCACGTGTACAGAGTGAGCTGGGACGGGCAAATGTTGTAAAATCGACACAACTCATCCGCCAGCGAATAGATTGGGAGTCCACATCCCATTATAAATGGGTATTCATAAATGGCACAGAATCCTGGCCTGTAAACGTAGACCAGGTACCTCCCGGCCGTATGCATCACCACCGCCTCCGGTATCCGGCAAGATACCCGGAGGTCATGAAGAAGAGACACGGTGTAGATGGATCTCTCCCATTCGGGGGTCTCCGCTGGCGTCGAGAAATCCCTCCGAACATGCAGTTCGCGAGGGAGGAGGTTTTCCACAGTCAAAGGGACAAGAGGTTTACGAACCTTCTTGCTACCCTTTGACTGACGGGAAGCACCAGAAGCAGCATCACACTCTTCCGGTTCCCGGCGACGGTTACTCTTAGCCATTTCTTGAAGTGTTGTTGTATACACTAAGGAAGCAGTAGCAAGAACACAAGAACAGAGGAAGAAGCTACAAGTTATATGGGAAAATGTTAGGAGAAAAAAGTTTCTGATGATCCAAAGAGTGGAAAGCCTTGAAACTGTCCTCTATTTATAATGAGTCTCTGTGCGAAATTCGAAGAGTTTTTGCACCGAAAAAGAGGCGAGAAACCAAAACGTCAAATCATCTTTATGACCTACATTAAAAACAAAAGTACTTATAACGCACGCCGTCAGCAGACGACATTTCAGAAGAATGTTCCACATGTGCGCGTGTATAAAGACCCCACATGGGTCGACCTTATCCGCCCATTACAGATGCGCTTCGAACATATCTCCAATAGGCGGAGGGACTATCTGTATGGGACAAATCGGATGTAAAATAAGGTGAGTACGTACATACGCATGGCCGGCTCGGAAGCGGTACATGCTGGGGATGGCTCCTTACGAGGTCGATGACATTTGGAGACGTCCTCCCTCACGGCCGCATGTCGAGAAGGATATTTCCCCGTCCATAGAGATGCATCGACGAGCCAGTCTAGGTGGACGTCCCCGACCCCCTTTTTTCCTTGTATTTTCGCTGTAATAGTAACAGCCTTAGGGCGATGTAATACGCTGGCGAGGGGACCGCTCCTCTATATAAAGGAGGGTCCCCCCATTTGTAAAACAAGTATTATTGATCATTAATAATACAACTCTCTCTCTCTCTCTGTCTATCATTTTTCTCTCTACTGTTATCATTTTACTGCTCATTTGTTCTTATACTTGATTAAACTTTATCATCTTTTCATAAGGATAACAAATATACGAATCCAACGATCGATCTTCAACATATATTACCATTGATTCCGATTGACCCTTCGTTTATATTGATTGATTTGCTCAAGAGTGTCTAACAACTTTTGAGTCAAACAATATTGTTAAATTTATTGTTCCAGAAAACTAAAAAGTCCTTTTTTTTAAACAACTGATTTGGTGTGGTGGAATTATTTTTCTTTTCTATTATACCCTAACTTATTACTCCATAGTTCTATTTACCTTTTACCCTTTTTTAAAATGTAACTCCAAATCTCTTACCTATAATCTACTTTGTCGTCGTCCCTTTAATTTTCTAGAACTTCTGCTGCTTTCAACTCCAACGTAAAATTGCTAATTTTGTTAGAATTTGTATGAATTTAATTGTGTAATCTATTTATAAGACTTGGTGATAAATTAGTAGATGGAGATTTTCTTAAATTATATTTAATATTTAAATAACTAAAGTTGATTTAGTAAATTTATTTGTTACAGTATAGTACAATTCAATCAAACCAAGCAGTAAAATATTATTTAACAATAACTAATACTATCTATCCAAATATTATATTTATAAAATGATATGTTCGAGATGAGATAAAGCGAAGCTGTTCCGGGAATTAAGGTTAAGTAAAAACAGTTAGGAGTTAAACTATAGTTAGTTATGTAAGTAATTATTAGAAAGGGTAGATAGTTAGTTAGTGGTAATTTGGACAATTGTCAATGAGCTGTCACTTAGACGTAGGAGTTAGTGGCTTGTATAAATAGAGGGTTAAATCAACGAGAAGTTAAAGCTCATTCATTTTCATTTTCATTTTCTGCATGTTCTCGAAGCTTCACAGACTCTTAAGGCTCATTTCTCTGGTTAAGCTTCATATTGTATTTTTTCAAGATCTTGAATGATTCTTGCAAATGAGTTAAATGGTCCTTTGCGCGCGCAAGGACTTAACCAACATATCATCAACTTTCATTACTTTACCTATTTGTTCTTCGGACATTTTGTTAATTAGGCGTTGGTATGTAGCTCTTGCATTTTTTAGCCCGAAGGGCATTATGTTGTAACAATAAGTTTCATATTTAATAATAAATGAAGTTTTTTCCCGATCCTCCGGCTTCATCTGAATTTGATTGTACCCGGAGTAAGCATCTAGAAAAGCTAGGATCTCATGGCCGGTTGTGGCATCGAACATACGATCGATGTTGGGCAGTGGGAAAGAATCTTTCGGACATGCTTTGTTCAAACCCTTGTAATCTACACACATTCTAAGTTTGTTTCCATTTTTGAGAATTACAACTACGTTAGCTAACCATACATCGCATTTTACCTCCCGAATATACCCTATTTTAAGAAGTTTGGTTATCTCGTCCTTTATGAATGCATGCTTCACCTCGGACTGAGGCCTCCTTTTTTGCTTCACCGGTTTGAACTTGTGGTCGAGGCTGAGCCGGTGTGTAATTATTTTCTGTGGGATCCCTGTCATATCTAAATGGGACCAAGCAAAGCAATACATATTACCAATAAGAAATTGAATGAGTTATTTTTTTCTGTGTTCGGGGATTAATCTCGTTCCAGGTATACCTTTCTCACGGGCATGAATTCGATCAGTATGACCTGCTCCAGTTCCTCGATCATTGACTTGGTTGCATCGGACTCTTCGGGTACGATGAAAATTCGAGGAGAAAGGAAATCATCTTATTCGTCTTCGATCACTTGTTGCTTTGATTCCGTTGAGGCTGGAGGCGGTGATTGCTATTTGGCCACTTGTTTACCTTTAGTGCTCGACTTTTCTGAGGTTGAAGACTCTGGTATCAATATCACTTCATCGACTGCAAACATCTCTTTTGCAGCGTGTTGCTCTCTGTAGACCGTTTTCACACCATCCTCCGTTGGCAATTTCATCATCTGATGAAGAGTTGAAGGTGCCGCCCCCATGTGGTGTATCCATGGTCTCCCAAGGAGTGCACTGTACCTCATGTCGCCTTCGATGACATGAAACTTTGTATCTTGTATGGTCCTGGCTACGTTTACTAGTAGAATTATCTCCCCCTTTGTTATTTCTCTTGTCATGTTAAAGCCATTTAGGACCCGGGATCCAAGTATAATATGATCTTACAGGGCGAGCTGTTCCACAACCCTCGATCGGATTTTGTTGGTGAGCTAACTAGATCCACTAGAACATGTTTAACTTGAATTTTATTTAAAAGGATAGAAATTATCACGGCATCGTTGTGTGGCTGAGATATGCCTTCTACTTCCTCATCATAGAATAATGACGTCCTCGGGCATATAGCTCCGAGTCCGTTTTTCTCTTGTGATCGACACCTTGGTGCATTTTAACAAAGGTCTATGTAGGATATGGACACCGCCAACGATCATATGGATAACATGTTGTAGTTCTTCCTGCTCATTTTTTCTTGCATCTCTCTCCTTGTGGTTTTTAGCTTGATCACTGAGAAATTCTCGAAGGTGACCCTCTTTGAACAATCGAGCTACTTCCTCCCTTAGTTGTATGCGATCTTCGGTTATATGGCCATGTGTTCCATGATACTTACACATTAAGTTGGGGTTACTTTGGGAAGGATCCGTTTATATGGGCTTGGGCCACCTGGTATCTTTGATCCTTCCAATAGCCGACATGATTCCCAATGCATCTACGCTGAAGTTATACTATGACAATCGAGATGCCTCTACGGGGCCAGTATGCTTATCGAACCCACTCTTACCCATGAGTCCCCGAGAGCTTTGTCCGCGATCGTGTCTTCGGTTATTTTGAGGAGCATTTCGACCCCATCCATTGTTCCTACGATCGGTATAAGGCTGATACCGCTCCTTGTTTGACCTTGTTTCCATGTCTGTGCCCCTCGGGGTCTTAGCTGCCAACCTGTTAGGATGAACTGAACCTGAGGGGGCTTCCAATTGATCATCCTCGACCCTGATTTTTGATTGGTAGCGACTGTGCACATCTGACCATGTCACAGCTGGATATTCAATCAAGTTCTACTTTAATTGTCGAGATGCAATCGAACTCTGTTCATTCAAACCCTGCATAAAAGCCTGTACTGCCCAATCATCGAAGACCGGCGGTAATTCCATTCTTCCATCTAAAACCTGGACTCGAACTCCTTTAATATCTCGTCATTCCTTTGTTTTATCTTGAAGACGTTCGATTTCCTTATTTCCACCTTTATGGCCTCGTCGTGTGCTTTCACGAAGGCTTCTAGAAACATATAAAACTAATCAATAGAATTAGAAGGTAAGTTATGGTACCAAATCAAGGATCCTTTCGAGAATGTTTTCCCAAACTTTTTCAATAATATTGATTCGATCTTGTCATCATTCAAGTCATTTCATTTGATCCCATAAGTGTATGAAGCAATATGTTCATTAGGGTTGGTTGTCCCGTTATACTTGGGTATATCGGGCATGCGGAACTTTTTGGGAATGAGCATCGGAGCTGCGCTTTGAGGGAATGGTTTTTGTATGAACCTTTTGGCATCTAAACCTTTCAAAACTGGATGTGCCTCCTGTATTTGGTCAACACGGGAGTTATAAGTCTCCACCTTTTTATCATTGTCCTCAATATTCTTTTCCTCGGACTCGATTCTCTTAGTGAGGTATTCGAGCATCCTCATACTGGTGGGGTTAGTCCCCAAATCATTTCCGTTTGACCTATCTGGCGCTGGTTCAGCATGCCGAGTGTTTTCATGTCCAGTTACACTCGGAGTCTTATTCTGAATTTGAAGTTGGGCGATTACGATTTGCTGATCTTGCAACATCTCGAATATCACTTGGAGGCTGATTCTCCCTTCTCCCATTCCTTATGTTCATTGGACACTAGATCAGGCTTCCTTGGGTACACTCCCTCCGGGGTCTCTGCCTAAATCTGTGTTTAGAGCAGTATGTGAACTAACATCAATTGGTTCTATATTTGGCACTTTTCCGGGGTTTATTAATGGTACACCGACCCCTATATTGTTATTTTCTCTAAGACCTTCATTTTCATGAACATGTGCATTTTGTGAGCTAGACGTGTTTTAGCCTGAGAATAAAAAATTCTTGACAAGAAAAAGTGTAAAAATAACATGTGTATTGAGAGTCAGTAATGAAGTAATCACAATTATCTTAACCCCACGGTGGGCGCCAAGCTATTTATCTCAAAAATATGAGTAACAATTAAATTTGATTTGTCGTTTTAAAGATATGTGATTTAGTTCAATACTAATTATTAATAAAAAAATATGAAACAGAAATGAAAAAAATAAGTGAATTAAACCAATGTTACTCAGCAGTGGTGACCTCGAGCTTAGTGACCTCTAGATGAACTAAGAACAATAAAGTAAGGACAAGGACAATTTTGATGAACAGTAAAGGAGAAAAGTAGGATAGTATATTCTTCGAGACTCCTATTCTGCCTTTGAGCCCGAGTTTGGTCCTTATAGAACTTCAGCCCTTGGCGCAACATCTCGAGCCTACTAAATCGGCGCACCTGATTTTACTGTATACAATATCCATCATTTTATTTCAATAGTGAGCTGATAACTAAGGTAATCCCTCTCAGCACTCTCTTACTCTCATTCTACATAACTAACATATTGGATAGAATGTAAAAAAAAATTCTTCATTATAGTCCACTATATATTAACCTTATTTCAGAATTAATTGAGGAAATTTCTCAACAGCTTGTTGGTAAAATAGTTATCAACAGATTTAACAAGTAGTTCAAAGTCATATCTCAAAGTCAAACTGATTTTTATTAGTAGTAAGTAATTTCTCAATAAGTAAAATAAAAAATATTTCAGCTTTATAAAATTAAAAGAACATTGAAGTATAGTTAACCACTATTTATTTTTTCCAATTTTGAATTCGCAATTAAGGAGATGTATGCATAATTTTGATTAGGGGTGTTTATGGTTCGGTTTAGATCGATTTTTCCCTAAAAAGAAACCAAACCAAGTAAGTTGGTTTTTCTAATACTAGAATCAAACCAAACCAAGTAAGTCGGTTTTTCTCGATTCGATTTATGTCAGTTTTTCGGTTATTTATCGGTTTTTCTTAAATATAAGACATACACTACCAAACACATATTCCGGCGACCATGTTTTCAATGTGACACTATCAAATCAATTGCTGTTAGTACACTGTATTTGTCAATTAATTCCGGAAATATAAATAAATACAAACAATAATATGCATAAACATAAATGAAAAACCAATTTGAGCCCACTGAATTCACAGTATTTTCTTAAGGAATTTAATCCCCTCCTAGTACCCAAGGTTATGGATTATTTCCTCCCAAGATAGAACGAATTACACACTGGTGTAGTGGTACTTCAAACCCCAGTGTTTCAGCGAACACAAAGTTTGGGAGCAAATCACACTTTTGCTTTGTTTGATGCTAAAAGTATGCAGAAGAAGGAGAGAAAACTCAGAAAATTGTAGTGAAATTATGAGCAGAATAGTGTTGTATTTATAGCCAAAAGTTGGGCTGAAATCTGAAGAGGTGCAACACTTCAGAATGGTTGTTTCTGCAAAACTTCCACAGCATAAATGTCATTGCATAAATGGCTATTTACTCAAAAATAAAGAAGGAAAATAAAGAGGAAAAATTGATGGGTAGTTAATTTTCTATTACCAAAATAGAAAAATAGATTGGATTTAATATTAATATTCTGTTATTAAAACAAATATTTAACAACATTTCTGTTAATATTTTACTATTAACAAATAATTTTGGTCCAAAAAGTTAATCAATCGATCATTTGACCAAATCCAAATCCGAATACGAATTCGAATCCTAAGCCGAAGCCAAAGCCGAAGCTGAAGCCGAGCCGAGCGAGTGACGACGACGACGGTGCGAGGCTTGCTTTCTTCTCAACTCTTTAAGATCTATAAGAACATCAATTGCTTATATACCCATAAAAAACCTCTTCCTTTTTCGATATGGGAAAATGCCCATTTACCAAGGAGGGGGGAACTTGAAATTTTACTCAAAAATTTTATTTCCCTCCATTTCCCATTCACCCTCTTTTAAATATTTAATATTTTAATTAAATATATTAAAAAACCCAACAATCCTCACATGAATGAGGAATGGCTATATCACAGAAGTATGCATGAAAAAATAGTGTGATTCGCAAGTAAGGATTAAATGCATCTGGATAAGTAGGTTTCCTTTGAACTTTCCGTATTGAACTTATGTCGGATATACTTGATCAATCGGTAGATTTGATATCCTTGAACTGTCGAACTTTGGTGTATAACTAGACAACCACAAGTAACACAACCAACCCTTAATCGTCTTTGGTTCTCATTGTTGTGTTCGTTTCAGCCATGAACACCGCCTGGTTTCATAAGTGCATAGAGAATTGGCCTTTCAAAGTTCTCCTTGAAGCGGCTAACACTTCACACTTACATAGGTGATTCCTAAACGTGTCATCCCGTAGATACACTATTTGATATACCCCGTATAAAATTTAGAAATCATTAAAAAACCTTAATGTGTTATCCTTGGTACTGAATATTGTCTTATATGAGAATGGACCAAAAGTTTATTTGACGATGTTGAACCGTCATAAATGACTTTGTTTGATCTCCTTGAACCTAGATCTTGGGATCTCCAGTCTTCTAGGTAGAGTTACCGCCACTATGACTTGTTCTCGGCCACAATCCCATTCCCCTTGATGATTTCTCAACTACATCTCTAGTTAGGCCTTTTGTAAGTGGATCCGCCACATTATCACTTGACTTTACATAGGCAATCATGATAATTCCTCTAGAGAGTAATTGTCTAACGGTTTTATGTCTTCGTTGTATGTGACGAGACTTACCATTATACATAATGCTCCCAGCCCTTCCAATTGCCGCTTGACTATCACGGTATATGAATATTTGTGCCAAGAGTTTGGGCTAAAATGGAATATCTTCCAAGAAATTTCGAAGCTATTCAGCTTCTTCACCGGCTTTATCCAAGGCTATGAACTCATCCTCCATTGTAGATCGGGCAATACAAGTTTGTTTGGACGACCTCCAAGATAACGCTCCTCGACCAATGGTGAATACATATCCACTTGTGGACTTGGAATCAGTTGATCCGGTGATCCAATTTACATCATAATATCCCTCAATGACCGCAGGATATTTACTGTAGTGTAAAGCAAATGTATGTACTAAGTACCCCAAAACTCGTTTCATGGCCATCCAATGAGATTAACCTGGATTGATCGTATATCGACTCAATTTACTTATAGCACATGCTATATCTGGTTGTGTACAGTTCATGATGTACATTAAGCAGCCCAACACACGAGCATAATCCAATTGTGATATGCTTTGGCCTTTATTCTTTGCTAATGCAAGATTCACGTTAATTGGAGTCTTTGCAACTTTAAAGCCCAAGTGCTTGAATTTTTCAAGTACTGTCTTGATATAATGAAATTGTGACAATGCCAGACCTTGAGAAGTCTTATGGATCTTAATTCCCAGAATTAAATCAGCAACTCCAAGTCTTTCATATCAAACTTGCTAGTTAGAATATGCTTAGTAGCATTTATATTGGTAATGTCATTACTCATTATGGGCATATCATCCACATATAAGTAAACAATGACTATGTGATTTGGAACATTTTTAATGTACACACATTTATCACATTCATTTATCTTAAACCCATTTGACAATATTGTTTAGTCAAATTCCGCATGCCATTGTTTGGGTGTTGTTTTAATCCATAACGGGACTTAACAATTCTATAGACATTCTTTTCTTTACTTGGAACCACAAACCCTTCTGGTTGTTCCATGTAGATTTCTTCCTCCAACTCTCCATTTAAGATGGCCGTTTTAACATCAATTTGATGAATTTCGAGACCATAAACCGCAGCTAACGCTACTAACGTTCATATGGACGTCATTCTTGTAATTGGAGAGTATGTATCAAAATAATCAAGAACTTCTCATTTTCTGTAACCTTTGACCACAAGTCTTGCCTTATATTTGTCAATAGTGCCATCATCTTTAATTTTCCACTTAAAGATCCATTTAGAACCCAACGGTTTATTTCCAGGAGGAAGATTAACGAATTCCCATGTATGGTTTGTTCAATATGGATTCTATTTCACTATTAACTGCCTCTTTCCATAATAATTGCCACACCTCCTTTTTCACACATAATACATATAAACGTAAATGTGCCATTGTTTAATACTACACCCCGAGAATAGATATAGTAATAATCAGTGAAGGAGTTTTTCCACTTAAAGGACAGTCGGAACGGGATCAATTTATTTAATTATTCAGAGTCGCCACTTGGGAAAATAATGGTGTCCCAAGTCACCGGTTTAATCCCGAACCGAAGAAATTTATGATTCTGTAATATAGTCTGCGAAACTAGAAACCTGGATAAGGAATTCTGTTAACCCGGAAGAAGGTATTAGGCATTCCCGAATTCCGTGGTTTTAGCATGGTCGCTCAACTGCAATTTTTGCTTTTATCTGATTTCTTTATATATTCCAACTATGTGCCTTTATGTTCCGCTTTTTCATTATAGAATAATTGCGACGTCACGAAAACACATTTCGAGCCACACCGCAACCAGTACGCCTGTGACTTTAATGTATTTCAGTTTCGTCGAGAGTAAGATTTGGGTCACATAAATGCGCACCCGTGATTATGAAGGTATTATTATTAACTAACGCGCCTAAAGTAATTTCGCGTTTGTGCTTTGCGAGGGCCATGAAATTTGCTAAATGGCACGCCTCGAATTCTCAAGTTGGGTTGAAGCTAATTAAATGAGGGCCACGGACTATGATTGGAAAATTATAATCTATGTACTAAATAATTAGAAATTATCTATACTATAGCTTCTCATACGTTCAACCATCGACAGTATAAGTTTTCCAAAATTCTCTCATAATAAAGTATTTAATTACTATACTCAGTTTGCAACTAGTGTCAACAGTAAATGTTGAAGTCTAGACTTATACTTCAACATAATGTCTATCCTTGGCTCCTATCACTTTTTTTTACTGGAGATGCTAAACTTGACCAAATTATTAGCGGTGAGCATGATTTAATCTCAAGACCGTTGGATCAAAATGCCCAGGAAATCTGTACTTCCCATTTTTTACATTTTGTTAAACCATGAACTCATCCATTAAATCTAAGTTTCTCATTCATACATTCTACTCTAATATAAAGTATAATGGTAGTAATATAAACATCAGAACTACCTATTAATCATAAGGAATTAAACTATACCAGAACTAAACTGACAACACAAAATGCAACGATACAAAATTAAATCCAGTTTAAACAATCCAGCCCTTACAATATCATAAAGTCTAGATTGCCTAAATATCAATTAGTAACACGATATAACTTAACAGTTGAAACTAAGCACAAAACAGCTTCAGAAATGTATCATTCCGTTCAATAGTTTGAGTACAACCAATGATTTAGTTCTTCACATATCTCTTGAGATTGAAGAATACCTGGAATTGAAATAAAGAAAATGTGAGGAGTCAAGCAGAGGCGGAACAGCAAGGCAATTCAGTGGTAACACAGCAATCAACGCAGCCAATTTCTCAGCCCAGAAGTGACTCAGCAGTTCCGTAGATATTTTACACCCAATGAGACTGGTGCATCAACCCCAAAACAGCATCTAAATACCCAAAAATGAATACAGGACCAAGCAATACTCAACAGATAAACCACAATTGGCTCAATTTAGCCGATGCAATACTTAGAGGACTTGACTTCAACCCAGCAAGTAAGCTCACAACAGGCTCGGAACAGATTTGCAAACAAAATTCAGGTTCAACTCAAACTCAAATTTGAAAGACCAAACTAGACAATTTTTTAACCCAATCGAATCAACGGATGACTTCAACAAAACAGCAAACCTTAAGGATGAAATCAAGACCAATGAAACAGTCCTCTCCCTATTTTCAAAGCTCTCTATCTGAATGTCTATCCCTATCTATTTTTTTTTATGTGTCTTTTTCCCCAAATCTCTCCCAGGGTCTGCTCTCTACTTATAACCAAAAACAGACCCCTTAAGATGCCTCAAACCACTAGAAAGACCTAGTCCATCATCTTCTCTGCCTAGCCCATTATCTCCTCTGTTTTCCCCACTTAATCTTGTCTAAGTATGGGGTTTTTATATTAAATTGATAGGTGCAGGCCTGGTTGAGTGCCCTGCTGTAACAGCAGGTTCCACTGCTTTGTTTCATGTGCAGGGCATTTTGAATCCTAAAGTATGCTACTTCTGATTAGCCCTAATGCTAATAGCTAATCCAGTTAATCCCAATTTAAAATCAACCCACAACTATAGCCACAATCTCATAGTGACCTTGGGTCACATTGGCAATACTAATTTCTGTCCTAATGTGCCAATAAGCAGACTCATGAAACTACTCGCCAATGTCAATCGTCAAAACAACGACTTCAAAAACCAAAAGTCTCGGCAAAACCAAAGAATTGCGAAACTAACTATTCGACGACATTTGTTGAATCAATCACAACATATAATCACACATAAGTAACAACAAACAACCATTGAATCAGTGATTCGAAGTTCTCAGGCAAGCAAATAAAAACACAGAATTAAGTATTCGACGGACCTTATTAAAACGATTATGCTACCTATAACTTAGTACATTCCAACAAACAAAATGAGAATGACCAAATAAAGGTCTTATGGGGTAGAAGAAACAGAAAATCTACAAAGAAGCAGCAAAATAAGGAATATAAAGAAAACTCACACAACTAACAAACAAATAACAAAATTAGATAGAGCTAGAAGAAAGAAAGAAGGAAAATACCATGATAGAATAGATCGAACTTGACTGAGCTCTGGACCATCTTGTATTTGAGAATTTTGAAGCCATATGGGCCTTAATCGAGGTGTTCTCGGTCGAGAACACCTAGATTAAGGTCCATTAGACCTCAATCTTTTATTAATCTCGAACGGAGATCCCATTTTGGTTTTTAGGGTTCATGCGGCCGTTTTTGGGGTTTTTGGGTTTCCGTTTGGATTTGAAACAAACCAAGACTGGTTTGGGTGTGAGGGAGGCTAGGGGGAGGCTTGGCACGAATTTGGGGTCAGTTGGGGTAGATGTCCAAGTTCCGGCGAGTTTCAAACGGATATTCGAGACGTTTGAGTAACATTCGAGACTAATGGCTAACGGATCCATGTAGAGGGGGCTTGGGAGATTCTACGGTGTTAATTTGGTGGTCATTGGCCTATCGAAACCGCCGTGAGGCGATTTTCGGTAGGCGGTGGGCGGTGGTTCGACGGTGGTTTCTCATCGTCTCTGAGGGAGACGAAGAAGGGGTCTGGGAGAAATGAAAACGGGTATGGGGGTATTGGGGTTCTTTGGTATGTTTAAAATTAAACGAATAATGTAAACCGTTGGATCATAAGAATCCAACGGCTCAGATCAAATTACTTAATCTAAACGGTGTCGTTTTAACGCGTAATGGGGCTGGGCTTGGATTAATTATCTTGGCCGTTGGATTGACTTAATCCAACGGTGCAGATCAGGCGTTACATAAGGAGATGCATGGGCCTTGTATTGGGTAATGACCTGTTTTGGGCTAGGAATGTTTTGGGCTCCGGATTTGAAGCCCTACTTGGATTTCTTTCTTAATTTCCAAACAAATACTTTCCCTTCTTTATAGTTGAACAAAAATTCCTAATTAATTGGTAAAATCACTGAATAAAACTACACAAATATCAATATTTGAACAACAATTAACATGTTAATTAACACATTAAAATCATGTCCTAAAACTAAACTTTAAACATTAAATGTAAAAATACATATTTTTGTTAATTTTCATTTTCGTGAAAACGACTTAATTACTCTAAAGCACAAGCATGAATTTATATATAATAATGCACATGATGAGAAGAAAAAATAATGCAAGAATCACAAAAGTCACGCACAACACAAAACTATTTTATTTTGAATTTTTGGGAGTAAATCTTATGTAGGGCAAAAAATCACGTGCTCACAACTGCCCCTCTTTGCGCGTAAACATGAAGGGTTTTCGTGCAAAGACAAATGAGCGGATACGAGCGATTTTTTGCCCGTTCAAGCACTCCGTATGAAGCATTTTTTTGGAAGAGTTTGACCGAACCTTGCTTGAAAGGTCTCCTACATATCCCTGGTAAAAAGGGAATCAGGTCAATGTAGTTCGGAAAGTTTTGGTAGCTGGGACTACCATGACCGCTGTGATCTTGCTGTTACTGCTGTTGCTCCTGTTGCCACTGCTTAACTGATCTCTTTATTACACCGTGCTAAATAAATAAGAAGCTAGACTAAGTTACAGTTTTGCAAATTCTTATCTATCTTTTCAACTTGATCTTGTCATGTTCCTTGCCGTCCTGCTGGCTCGGATGTTTCTTCACATGCTTCTTCTCCTCTGATAATTGTTATCTCGGCCTATCTTGATTGCCGAACTCCGACCATTGGTCCCTTCTTCGTGATCTCCGAACTATTCTCCTTCGAAGTCTGAACCTATCCTTCTGATCCTTGTTGCCTTCCTTTTGATTATGAACTTGGATTCATGCTGGGGACTTCCGTTACATTCAACCGCTTTCCTCAACCAAATTCAAAAATAAACCGCCACTCCATTCTTCAGGCGGGCTCCCTGACTTCCACTACAACTTCAAAATAAATCGCCACTCCATTCTTCAGGCGGGCTCCCTGACTTCAACGACAACTTTAAAATAAATCGCCACTCCATTCTTCGGGCGGGCTCCCTGACTTCAACTACAACTTTAAAATAAATCGCCACTCCATTCTTCAGGCGGGCTCCCTGACTTCAACTACAACTTTAAAATAAAATCACCACTCCATTCTTCAGGCGGGCTCCCCGACTTCAACTACAACTTCAAAATAAATCGCCACTCCATTCTTCATGCGGGCTCCCCTGACTTCCACTACAACTTCAAAATAAATCGCCACTCCATTCTTCAGGCGGGTTCCCCTGACTTCAACTACAACTTTAAAATAAATCGCCACTCCATTCTATCTATCTCTCCAGCTTGATCTTGTCATGTTCATTGCCATCTTGCTGGTTCTGATGTTTCTTCACATGCTTCTTCTCTTTTGACGATTGTTATTTTGGTCTATCTTGATTGCCGAACTCCGACCATTGGTCCTTTCTTTGTGATCGTCGAACTATTCTCCTTCGAAGTCTGGACCCATCTTTCTGATCCTTGTTGCTTTCCTTTTGATTATGAACTTGGATTCACGCTGGGGACTTCCGTCATACTCTACCGCTTTCCTCAACCTACTCAAAAATAAATCGCCACTCCATTCTTCAGGCGGGCTCCCTGACTTCCACTACAACTTCAAAATAAATTGCCACTCCATTCTTCAGGCGGGCTTCCTGACTTCAACTACAGCTTCAAAATAAATTCGCCACTCCATTCTTCAGGCGGGCTTCCTGACTTCAACTACAACTTTAAAATAAATTCGCCACTCCATTCTTCAGGCGGGCTCCCTGACTTCCACTACAGCTTTAAAATAAAATCGCCACTCCATTCTTCAGGCGGGCTCCCTGACTTCCACTACAACTTTAAAATAAAATCGCCACTCCATTCTTCAGGCGGGCTCCCTGACTTCAACTACAACTTCAAAATAAAATCGCCACTCCATTCTTCAGGCGGGCTCCCTGACTTCAACTACAACTTTAAAATAAATCGCCACTCCGTTCTTCAAGCGGCTCCCCGACTTCAACTACAACTTCAAAATAAAATCGCCACTCCATTCTTCAGGCGGGCTCCCTGACTTCAACTACAACTCCAAAATAAAATCGCCACTCCATTCTTCAGGCGGGCTCCCTGAATTCAACTACAACTCCAAAATAAATCGCCACTCCATTCTTCGGGCGGGCTCCCTAACTTCAACTACTACTTCAAAACTAAATCGCCACTCCATTCTCCAGGCGGGCTCTCTGACTTCCACTAAAACTTCACAATAAAATCGCCACTCCATTCTTCAGGCGGGCCCCCTGACTTCCACTACAACTTTAAAATAAATCACCACTCCATTCTTCAGGCGGGCTCCCTGACTTCAACTACAACTCACTAATTTCATCCCATCCTTATCGCCTTCCTTTGTTTCCCGTACCATTTTCTTCTTCTTGCATCGTCTCTTGGGCCATCCTTTTCTTCTGCATTACCTTGTCTTGGAATTTCTTTCCCGCGAGGTCGTGTTACTTTTCTTTTGGCTGCTGGGGATATCTTCGGAACTGTTTACTCACCTGCTGGGGGTGATGCTGCTGGGGAAGTATTCTTTGCTTCCTCTTTTTCTATTTCCTTCACCTTTCGTTCTCTCTTGGAATCGCCGGGAATTGAGATGTCATTAACTGAGGATTACCCTGGCGGGGGACCCCTTTTCCTCTTCCTTCTTCCCAGACCTCCTCTGGGACTCACGCTTTGGCCTTCTTGAAAAACTTATGGGTTATAATGCTGCTGGGGGATGGTACCGAGCTCAAAGATCACCCCTCGTGTTGTCTGGCCTCTCTCAACACTAATCTGCTCGGAACTGGCATTTCCCGAAATCTCGTGTTGTTTTCTATCCCTATTCACTGGGTATTTGCTTTCAATAAAATTTTCGCAATGAGAGAAAATTTTCTGCCCAGTTTGATGACCTTCTACGTGGCATGCTTTTCAGCCGACGAACCCTCTTTTCCTGCTTTAAATCAAATAAAAATTGTTAGTTTCAAAATGTTGTGAGTGGTCATGCCACTCTCGTTGGGGCAATTTTCCTTTTCTCTTTCAACTGCTTGGCCTCCCTCGAACTTTTGGGGACGACGTTGACACTTGCTGGGGATGGTGCTCTTTCCACAGATGGTCTCTCATCTTTCCCTTTTATTTCAACCTTCGGTTTAATCCGACCCTTTTAGTCGATGATCTGTTGTGAGAAATCATCTTCCGGATGTGTAATATGTGTCCATCGTACTCCATAATTCCTGTGAACCTTCCAATCAACATGTCGTTCCAATCTTAATATCGGAACGACTTTTGCCTTATTGCCTCGTTCCACGCCTATTCATCTTCATTCTACCGCTTTGAGAGACTTGGTAGTAAGCTTTAAAAAGTCAAGTTTCGAAAACAAAAGAAAGAAAAATGATAGATAAAGAATGGTGACCGCAAATGACAAAGAAAGGGAAAACTTTTCTGAACTCGAAACTAGGAAAAACTTATTTGAATGTATAACTGATCCAGTGGTTATGCCACGCCCTTGAGATTAATCCACCCAGTCTATTTATGTCAATCACTTTCTGATGACCGCGTTTTGCTAGAAGCACACGAATGTCCCAACCTTGTCTCATGCAGACACCTTGCAACATCTCGCCTTGTCACCTCATAGTGCCCTTCAAAGGGTTTTCACTAATGAGATTCTCTCATTTCTCTCGACCTCCCGTCGCCTTAGGGTGCCTGTAAAGGTTTTCACCGTAAGACTCTCTCATTTTTATTTCTCTTAGCTTTCTTCGCCTTAAGGTGCCCGCGAGGGTTTTCACCGTTAAGGCTCTCTCATTTCGCTTTCTTTCCATGCGGTGGGCTGGGGTATTATCCATGGAATTTCCTCTAAAGGGGCTATCCCTTTTCAGCTTGTGAGTCCTAGATTCAGTCGAGGATTGAAGTGTCATTCGTAGTTTCATTCGCATGACTTGACATTTCTCAAATAGGGATCGAGAGGTCTTTTTTTGGTCCTTAATGTGGTTTCTGTGCCTGAGGCTAAAGAAAAGGGGTTTATCCTCAACGGTTAGCTCATTACAACTTTCGGAATCCACACTATCTTTTCAAACGAAACATGACTTCTGCCCCAGTTTTGTTGCTTGGGGAATCTTTGATTTTTATTTTATTATGACCGAGCCGTGTGGCGCCTACGTATCCTTCTTGAGGAATCAGGTCGAACGTAGTTCACTTTTTCTTGTGTTTTTTCTTTGTTTCTTTTTCTATTTTGTTATACATCTTCCTTGAGGATTCCAAAAGAGGGTATATGAAAGAATAATTAAGGCTCAAAGGGGAAAACAAGGGTTAAAGTGTTTGGGTAGTAGAAAAAATTGCCTCTGTCATTTCATTCTCCGAAAAATGCCAAATACAAACGAACAAAACCAAGCGTTGACAAATGCATTAAAGAATTACACATAATATCTCTTGACTGCATCAGAATTGATAGCCATATCAGTGCATCTCCCCTCAACATCAGTTAAACATAGAGCGACGTTGGATAACACTCTAGTCACAATAAATGGTCCCTGCCAATTTGGAGCGAACTTGCCTTTCGCTTCGGCCTGATGTGGTAGAACTCTCTTCAGCACATGTTGTCCCACTTCAAATTTTCTGGGACGTACCTTCTTGTTATATGCTCTTGCCATTCTCTTTTGATACAATTGGCCATGACATACTGCTGTCAATCTCTTTTCATCGATCAAGCTCAATTGCTCCAATCGGGTTTTGACCCACTCATCGTCGTTAATCTCAGCTTCGGCGACAATTCGGAGGGATGGAATTTCAACTTCTGCTGGTATTACTGCTTCAGTCCCGTACACCAACAAGTAAGGAGTTGCACCTACCGAAGTCCGGACGGTAGTGCGATAACCCAACATTGCAAATGGTAACTTTTCATGCCATTGCCTAGACTTTTCTACCATCTTCCTTAATATCTTCTTTATATTTTTGTTTGCTGCTTCAACCGCACCATTTGCTTTGGGACGATATGGTGTGGAATTTCGGTCTGTAATCTTGAACTGTTGGCAGACCTCTTTCATTAATCCGCTGTTAAGATTGGCACCGTTATCTGTGATGATTATCTTTGGAATTCCAAACCTGCAGATGATGTGGGAATGTACGAAGTCCACCACCGCCTTCTTGGTCACTGATTTGAAGGTTTTGGCCTCCACCCACTTGGTAAAATAGTCGATCGTTACCAGAATGAACCTATGACCATTGGAAGCCGCGGGTTCTATAGGTCCAATAACATCCATACCCCATGCGACTAATGGCCGTGGAGATGATATTGTATGCAACTCGGTTGGCGGAGAATGAATCAAATCTCCGTGTATCGGACACTGATGGCATCTTCGCACGAAACTTATACAATCACGCTCCATAGTGAGCCAGTAATATCCTGCTCGAAGAATCTTCTTTGCCAATACATATCCGCTCATGTGTGGTCCACAAACTCCCGAGTGTATATCCGTCATCACTAGTGTGGCTTGACTCGCATCTATACATCTCAACAATCCCAAATCTGGGGTTCTTTTGTACAACACCCCTCCACTAAGGAAAAATCCGTTTGCCAATCGTCGAATAGCTCTCTTTTGATCTCCAGTTGCTTGCTCTGGGTATATTCCTAACCTGAGGTATTCCTTGACATCATGAAACCATGGCTCACCATCCATCTCTTCCTCTATCATATTGCAATAAGCATGTTGATTCCGGATCTGAATATGTAACGGATCAACATGAATCTTGTCCGGGTGATGTAACATTGATGCCAACGTAGCCAAAGCATCGGCAACTTCATTATGCATCATTGGGATATGCCTGAATTCTACTGATCGGAAACGCTTGGTCAGATCATGCAAACATTGACGATACGGGATAAGCTTCAAATCTCTGGTTTCCCATTCTCCCTGAATCTGATGTACTAGAAGGTCCGAGTCTCCCAAGACCAAGACGTCCTGTACATCCATGTCTACCGCTAATCGTAACCCTAAGATGCATGCCTCGTACTCAGCCATATTGTTGGTACAATGAAAACGCAGTTGAGCAGTAATAGGATAATGATGTCCCGTTTCAGAGATAAGCACGGCCCCTATTCCGACTCCTTTTGCGTTCGCCGCTCCGTCGAAGAAAAGCTTCCACCCTGGATCCTCGGTTAACTCCAACCCATCAATTTGCAATACTTCTTCATCTGGAAAATACGTCCTCAAAGGTTCGTATTCGTCGTCAACGGGATTTTCAGCTAAGTGATCGGCCAGGGCTTGAGCTTTCATAGCCGTCCTTGTCACGTATATGATGTCGAACTCCGTAAGTAATATTTGCCATTTTGCTAACCTCCCTGTAGGCATAGGTTTCTGGAAAATATATTTCAACGGATCCAAACGCGAAATGAGGTAAGTGGTGTAAGAAGACAAATAGTGTTTCAGCTTTTGGGCTACCCAAGTCAGGGCGCAACATGTCTTTTCTAGATGAGTGTACTTGACCTCGTGGACTGTAAATTTCTTACTGAGGTAGTAAATGGCCCGTTCCTTCCTGCCAGTAAGATCATGCTGCCCCAGTACGCAGCCGAACGAATTCTCCAAAACCGTCAGATAAAGAATCAGGGGTCTACCCGGCTCAGGCGGAACTAGTACGGGTGGGTTTGACAGATACCCTTTGATTTGGTCGAACGCTTCCTGACATTCTGTCGTCCATTCTATCGTAGCATCTTTCTTCAACAGATGGAATATGGGTTCGCAGGTTGCTGTAAGCTGAGCAATAAACCTACTGATGTAATTTAACCTTCCCAACAGACTCATTACCTCTGTTTTATTCCTTGGCGGGGGTAACTCCTGGATGGACTTGATTTTGGATGGGTCCAACTCAATGCCCCGTCGGCTGACGATGAATCCTAGCAACTTTCCTGACGGGACTCCGAATGCACATTTGGCTGGATTAAGCTTGATATCATATCTTCGCAGTCTTTGAAAAAACTTCCTGAGATCGGCAACGTGGTCTTCCTGATGTCTAGATTTCACGATCACATCATCCACGTACACTTCAATTTCCTTGTGTATCATGTCATGGAATACCGTAGTCATCGCCCTCATGTATGTTGCCCCTGCGTTCTTCAAACCGAACGGCATCACCCGGTAGCAATAAGTCCCCCATGGTGTGATGAAAGCCATCTTTTCTGCGTCCTCTTCATCCATCAAGATCCGATGATATCCCGCGTAGCAGTCCACAAAGGATCCGATTTCACGTCCGGCGCAATTATCAATCAGGATATGGATATTGGGAAGCGGGAAATTATCCTTAGGGCTTGCCTTGTTGAGATTGCGGTAGTCCACGCATACTCTGATCTTCCGTCTTTCTTTGGCACCGGTACTATGTTAGCCAACCATTCGGGGTATCGAGTGACACGAATGACTTTCGCCTACAAGTGTTTGGTTACTTCCTCCTTGATCTTTACACTCATCTCCGTCTTAGATTTCCGCAGTTTTTGTTTGACGGGCGGGCATGCCGGGTCAGTAGGTAATTTGTGAACAACTAGATCAGTGCTGAGTCCTGGCATGTCATCGTACGACCATGCGAAAATGTCTTTAAACTCCATGAGTGTTTTGATCAACTCTTCTCTCAGGTTGGGTTCAATATGGACACTTATTCTGGTTTCTTTGACGTCATCTGTGTCCCCCAGATTAACAGCCTCAGTATCGTTTAAATTTGGTTTGGGTTTTTCCTCGAAGTGACTTAGTTCTTCACCGATTTCTTCTACGGCTTCATCATCGCCGTATTCCGATTCACTCTCGTCACCTCTTATTTCATGCGCTATTATTTCCAAACCAGATTGACTTTCTAGACTGGGTTGATTAATCTTTAAGCACGCCATATCATTAAGATCAGTTGAAAGAAAGCTGCTCAGAAAAGTAAAAAGAAGGAAAATAAACAAAATTAGACGCGAAGGGAACAAAATTTCATTAATGGGAACGGTACAAGGAAAAACAAGCTTGCAAACTCAAATCAAAATGAACTAAAACAAACGGATTTTACTCCAGGGACAACCCAACACAAAATTTCGAAAGAAAACAATCCAAAACAAACTGCCAAAACTCCTTCCGGACAGGGAGAGTAGTAGCCTTCCAATTATTCAATTTTGCTTTCGATCCCACAAACTGTATCTCGGCATGGCTGGATCCTTCGCCACCCTCTAGCATGCATACATCTGCGAATAGGTCCTCGAATTTTCTTAAGAACTCTTCGTCCGGCCTAACCATAGGACTGGGAATCTTTGTCGTCGGATGTCCTCTTACTCCAGACCTGACAAAAGATCGGGAAAGGCACGGAACAGGCTTCGGGAGCACCCATGTCTTCTGCTTATTCCTCTTGGCTCGCTGGATGTCCTCTGATGTTGGCTTGAATCCCAAGCCGAAGGTTCCCACGTTTTCGACCACAGATACCGGTTGTATGATTCCTTGCAGAGATGCACCTAAACCTTTGCCGGGTATGAAACCGTTTCTCAACATTTCATGAGCCACCATGACGTCTGCAGTAATTACTCTATCATTGGGAATGCATTCCCCTTCTGGAACTCGGTTGGCGGATACCACATCGCAGATCTGGTATACCCATGGCCCAACATCCTCTTTTGTCTCAACAAAGGGGACGATGGTGCCTGGTTGTAGATCATTCTCTCCATGGACTACAATCTCATGTTGGTCCCACTCAAACTTTACTAATTGGTGTAGGCTGGATGGAACTGCTCTTGCGACATGGATCCACGGTCACCCTATCAGAAGGTTATATGAAACTACCATGTCCAGCACCTGGAATTCCATGGTGAACTCCACTGGTCCGATTGTCAAGATTAACACTATGTCCCCGACCGATGCCTTGCCTCCTCCATCAAACCCTCGGACACATATGTTGTTCTTGCGTATCCTGCCGATATCCACTTTCAACTTGTGTAGTGTAGAGAGAGGACAAATGTTCGCACTGGACCCATTGTCGACCAGGACTTTGCTGACCACCGACTCCTCGCACTTCACCGTAAGATATAAAGCCCTGTTGTGCTCGGTGCCTTCCTCAGGCAACTCGTCATCGGTGAAGGTGATCCGATTCGCTTCGAAGATCCTATTCGTGATCTTCTCCAAATGACCCACCGAGATTTTATCAGGTACGTGGGCCTCATTCAGAACTTTCATCAAAGCTTGCCGGTGTTCTTCAGAATGTATCAGCAAGGATAGCAATGAGATTTGCGCAGGGGTTTTCTTGAGCTGTTCTAAGACAGAATAATCATGCAGCTTCATCTTTTTCAGGAATTCCTCTGCCTCTTCGTCAGTTACCGGCTTTTTCAGTGTTGCCGGAGTAGTCTTCCTCAATTCCGCCGGGGCAAAACACCTCCCTGAGCGGGTCAAACCTTGCGCTTCGCAAACCTCCTCTTTAACTTCTTTTCCTTTGTAGGTTGTCGTGACCCGATCATAATTCCATGGAATAGCTTTGCTATCAGCTATTGGCAATTGCATTGCTGGCTTGATGATGAAAGGATCCACTCGAACACCTGCTACCGTCAAGACGGGTTTGGTTGCTACCCCTGGTACAACTATTCTTGCTCCCCCTGGCCTCACCGGTACTTCGCTTGCATTTCCCCTTTCTGCTTCCAACCCCTCTTGTACGTCCTTCTTGCAAATGAGTGACCCATCAAGGTTTGGCCCCCTTTTCATTCCTACCCCACTAGACTTGATCATCATTACAGTCTGAGAGGTTTTCTCCTTTTCCTCTTCTACCCGTACCAACTCGATCATGTTGGTCTCATGATGAGTTGGAAGTGGATTTTGGTTGATGTTGGGCTCCGCTGGAGTCTGGACCTCAATTCGGCGAGTGTCGATGAGTTTTCAACCTCCAACACTTTTCTGTGTCGTGCCCCGGACATCCTGAGCAGTATGCACAATTTATTGAATGATCCAGATTCTTTGGAAGAGGGTTTGGTAGCTTAGCCTCGATCGGATTTAGCAACCCTACTTGCTTCAAACGGTGGAACAAACTGGTGTAAGACTCCCCCAAGGGAGTGAAAGTCTTTGGCCTTGGCGCCCTGTCGCTCTTGAATGCTTGGTTCGGATGAAAGCCCGCACCCGTGGGATTTCTATAGGCTCTTGGGGGTGGGTAATTATTCTGTGGATTTGGCGCACGCCATGGTGCCTGGACGGGAGGTGTGGCATATGACTGTGCGTGATGGACAGTAAAATGGGGATCGGGTGCTGAATAGTAGTGTTGCGGGTGGATATATGGATTGTGGAAGTAATTTTGGTGGTGAGGTTGTGGCGGGTTATACTGGGGTGCGGGGCCTCTGTTTCTGAACCATGTTTCGGACTCGACTGCCGTGACTTCTTCTTTCCTCTTTTTCCCAAGCACTCCTCCGGTACCACTTTGGATAGCTTGAGTGGTGGCTTTCAAAGCTGAATAGCTCATGATCTTGTTGGCTTTCAAGTCTTCCTCGATCATAGCCCCCATCTTTATCACCTCGGTGAATGATTTACCGACGGACGTCACCAGATGTCCGAAATAGGTCGGCTCTAGTGTCTGCAGGAAGTAATCCACCATCTCGCTCTATCTCATGGGCGGATCTACCCTTGTTGCCTGTTCCCTCCAGCGGAAACCAAATTCTCTGAAACTTTCGGCGGGTTTCTTCTCTAACTTTAGCAATGATAAGCGGTCGGGGACTATTTCAAGATTGTACTGGAACTGGCCAATGAATGCTTGAGCCAAATCATCCCACGTAAACCATCTGCTAGGATCCTGCCTAGTGTACCACTCCAGTGCAGATCCCCCCAAACTCTGACCGAAGTAAGCTATCCGAATCTCGTCTCGTCCTCCGGCTCCTCGCATTTTACTACAAAACCCTCGAAGATGGTCTACTGGATCACCATGCCCCTCATATAGGTCAAACTTGGGCATTTTGAACCCGGCTGGCAACTGGACATCTGGGAATGGACACAGATCCTTGTAAGCGACACTGACCTGGTTGCCCAAACCGTGCATATTCCTGAAGGACTGCTCCAGGCTTTTAACTTTTCTAATAACTTCCTCATGTTCCGAACTTTGGAAGTGCTTTTCCGGTTCTGCCGGATTATCCCAGTGAGGGGTGTGTGGATGCGGTTCAGGAGCCCTAAAGGTAGGCTCGGGAGGATAGTAAGAATTGTCATGGATTTGGACATGCGGCTCACCGGACGACTTTTGTAGGGTAGCAGGTGGGGGTGCTACAAAAACAGGGGTGACCGGAGGAGGATTTTGTTTGGCCGGTGGAATTTGGGTGGAATAAGGGTTTTCCCCTTGATAGTATGGATAGAGTGGGGCGCTTGTCAAAGGATCAAGGGGTGGATGTTCTGGAGCTGATGCGAGAGTAGGGAGGTTTGGTGAAGACTCTCCCCTAGCCCAGGCTAGGTGCATCTCTGTTATCTGCTGTTTCAACCGATCTACCTCTTCTTTCATGATCTGTATCTCTGATTTCTCTTCCTCGAGGCTTTTACCGGAACTAGACATGCTTGCTGGAATTGGCCCTTTAGATCTAGTACGGTAATGGTGGCTGGCCAGGATATTATGTCAAATCAACTGCTAAGCTTTTCTGGATTGCAACAAACTTTGTTAGCTTACTGAATTTAACAGGCATGTTATCGTACGTTGGGATGCAATGCACCTAATCAATTAACCCTTTCTATATGTTCTCATCACATGCGTCATTCCAGCTTCTTTTCTTTTATTTTTCTCTTTTTTTTTCTTTTTCCCTTTTTCAATTATCCTTGAAAGCCTTATTGTTATTAACCTTCATGTTCTTTTCCTTTCTTTCTAGTGGTGGTCGAATCTTATGTGGATTGCCTACGTATCACGTCCTCGCGTGAATCAGACCGAGCGTAGTTCTGGTAACAAAATTGCGGCAAAATTCTGGAATTCTTATATCAAAACTCTTACGATTACAAAACATGTCTTACAACAATCAACAGAATAAGAGAAATGCCTGACTCGAGAATAAAATGCCAGCCGATTTGATTCAAAATTTTGAAAATACTTTTTTAATCAAAAGTCTAATGCTCTTAAATTCCTAGGGGCCCGCGAGGCATCATTCGGCCTTGCCGCGGGCCTTGGTGTGAGGTCCTTGTGTAGTCCCCTTAACTCTCTCATGATCCGATGAACATAGCACATAACTGAAGCAAAAAGGGCGGTGCGGGGCATTTGTTCACAAGCTAAACACTTCATGGTGACATAGTGCCCGATTTCTCCAATTCTGTCCTTGATCATGTCCCTTTCTCTGAGTAGCTGTTCTATCTGCTGGTTTTTCGCCCCCAATCTTCGAGCATTGTTGGTGACTTGGTCTAAGAGCCTATCCACTTGTTCTTGCAGTCGGGCCATCAAATCGTGGCAACGGTCGAGGTCTGCTCTGGCATCTCGGGCTTGTTTGAAAACCCGCTCCCTGAGGATAACATTTACTTCCCTTAGACTAGTGATGATCTCAGTGTAATCTTCTTCCACCCGTTGTAGGTGAAGTGCATGTTGATGTGCCTCCTTTCTCCAGCTAGCACGGATCCTCATTGTTTGGGTCTTTGACTCTTCCAATTCTCTTTGGACATCGGCAACTTGGTTTTTCAAACCCTTTATCAATTTTTCGTCTGCTCGACTCCTCAACTGTCTGTCAGCATCCCTTTTCATTTGCTGGATTTGAGCTCTCAAAAAGTCATTTTCTTGTGCCAACTTCTTTTTATCTCCCTCGTCGGCGGCAGCTTGCATATCCTTTTCAAATTGGAGATCTTGGACCCGTTGCTCTATCTTGCCAATCCTTGTTCTGTAAACCTCTTCCTTAGCTAACCAGTCCCATTGTTCTTGTGACGCTTCAGCAAATTCCCCGAGGTGAGGTCTTTTGGCTGGTCTTTCACCCGATGTTTCTCCTTTGTACCAAGTAAGATATCTGGGTACAACCTCTCCTTTAGCTCGATCCTGCACACAAGTGTTTGCCTCCAGATATTGGCATTTGCTCCAGATCTGGCGGACCCTTGCTTCTGGGAATTGACCATCGGGACCAATTTCAATAACCCGGGTACTCAGGTCTTCTTCTTTGGGTACTATCTGGCACCTCCCAAGCTGTCTCAGCACCCGATGGGGTGCATAAGGTTGAATGCTCTTAAGTCCCATTAAGAGACCGGCGCCTGACCGGGTTGCCCCAGTCAAGCGGACCTGGGTGCCTTTCATTCCCACGTGTTAACCCTGTGTTGATTGTTTCTCATTAACCAAATATTTTACCAATAATGACTGATTTCATAATGCATAAACATAACCATGCGATTGATTTTGATTTACTAACAAGTTCATAATTTATATTTACAACGCCCCATACATATACATAGGCCACAATCCCACAGTTTACATGTCTATGGAGCCTCTAGGATACAAAAAGGGAAATACAATACTTGCCGGTAACAAGGCTCCGACTATACCTTACAAAACCAAAATGAAATCTAAACCGAAGTGGCATGAACCACACAAGGCCCCGAGGAAGAAAGGGGCTCACCAAAAACGGGCAGTGGAGGATGAAGGATACTATTGCCGATGTGCTGAAGTGCCTGCTACAGATCCACCTACAATCATAACACGAATGTAGCGTCCCCGGCAAAAGGGACGTCAGTACACTTGAATTGTACTAGTATGTATGGACAAACTTTGTCCCAAGTAAACTCAAGCCATTAAATTACATTAAAACTAATCAAGCCAACCAACCATGTTTTCCACCTTTTCCTCATTTCAAATAATTCTCACACAAAGCACTTTCTACGATCAACCAATTTAACAATAACCAATCAATCACGTAAAGCACAAGTAGTCAAACAAAGGGGCAATCAGTGCCCCACAGGTTGCAAACTCTCCTGCTGTCTCCTTTCACAATTTCACATTATTGATTTTTGTATCAATTTTCAATAGCGATTTCGATCGCTTTCCATCCTTATTGCCCCCGACCACCCTTATTACCTCGGCCACCCTTATCACCCCAACCCACACCTTATTTCCCCACGTTGCGGCGCGCAACACGACCCCGCCTTACAGTTGAAAACACAACAATTTCAAAAAGCAGATAAGGTACTACACACAATTTCAACAAGTTCAAATAAGCAACTTACACATTGGTTCATGTTCTCAATTTCTTCTCAAGCCAATATCAAAACCAAGTTACAAGTATTCCAAAATCGAAAATGCCCACATAATCATGTTCAACAATTTACCACAATTAAGGTGTTTCAAATTCCTTCCACAATAAGCCAAATATGCCATCACAATGGTTGTTCCCAATTCTTTACCAATCTCGATTACCTTTTTATCTTTCAATTCATATTTCATACCACACCACACGTAGTTCAACATCAATCAAATGCTCAACAAGGAAATCAAAGAATTAAGTAAAATTTCTCAATTTGACACATGCCAAAACAATTCGCACACATTTGGGCAATTTTACAAGAATCAAAATTAGCCATACATACCTGGTGATGAGTTTTCTTCCGTTAACTTCCTACTTTATGCTTACCCACGCTATCTTACTCTTGCCAACCTTGTTCTTGAAGACTCTTACTTCTACTCACTTCTTTTTACTAAAAATCAAGTTCAATAATCATGCATGAGTGTAAAAATTCTATTTTTAAAAGCTATTATATGCAAAGCTCTCTTTACCCAATTAAAACTGAAAATCAAAGAAAATAGTTAGGGTTTTTACCTTGAAAAGATTGGGGAAGTTGAATCGTTGCCCTAAGATCCCTTGGAATTAAGATAGTTGGAACAATCTTTGAAGATGAAAGATTTCTCTCTCTAAAAACCCTCTCTTCTCTCTCTAATTTTGGTATGATGATATGATAAAATGAAGAAGAAGTGTGTTATATTAAAGAAGAGATCGGGTCAAAATGTTACAAAAATCCGGGTCGGGGTCAATTATGCGGTGCACTATGCGACCGCAGAATCAACATGCGGTCCGCATAGTGACCGCAGAATTGCCCCAAATTTTACACAGGTTCTGTTAAGGAATGCGGCCAGAATGCGGTCCGCATGCTTGATCTGCGGTCGCAAAGTGCACCGCAGATTTGACATGCGATCGCATATCGACCGCACTTTTGACACGATTTTTGGGAAACTCTCTGGAACGTTTTGCGGCAAGAATGCGGTCCGCATGTCATGTTTGCGATCGCATTCTTGACCGCATATTGGACACTTTTCGGAAAAATTAATTTTCTACATTTTTGAAACTTAAATCACTACCAAGGGTCCGATACGCATTCCTAACACATTATTTGGACCATGACACCACAGCTACTAGGTTTTATGCACAAAAATTTTTACGGGGCCTTACATCCTCCCCCCTTAAGATCATTCGTCCTCGAATGAGGATTTTGAAATAAATGAGTTTTGAAAGACATGATATGCAAGCTATCAAAATTTTGACTAACTCTTATATTTTAGAAAAATTTCGCCAGAGTTTCCTTTGTATTATGGACATATCCACCTGTCAGAGGGCCCCCGAAACACATTACCAAACAACAATATACAACTACAACACTTTTCACAACCGGTATACACTTTCTTACCTCAACGAATGCACATATTCTATCACATTGTTACAATTGCACATAAACTAGTCACTTCAATGAATTCTTACCTTATTTAACCATTTTAACACACCATGTACACTTAACAAACCATTACCAATCTACAGTTACTATTAGTTGTTTATTAAACACGTAAATCTTTATAAGGCTTTAATTTATCAAGAACGGTTCAAGTGACCCAAGGTAACAACACATTTAACTCATTACAAAATGAAGGGGACTCTACTAATACTAAGAGGGAAACAACTTAGACACGATGACAGTTACTAAGAGTAGGAGGGTCACCTAATTTCTTCTAGGCTTGATCGAACAAATGGGGGTACTTTTCCTTCATCTCTTTTTCCGCTTCCCATGTGGCCTCCTCAACTTGTCGACTTCGCCACAATACTTTAACAGAGGCAACTTCCTTATTTCTCAACTTACGGACTTGCCTATCAAGAATGGCAACTGGAACTTCTTCATATGACAAATTTTGATTAACCTCTATAGCTTCGACTGGCATGATGGTGGATGGATCTCCAATCACTTTCTTCAACATGGACACATGGAATACCGGATGCACTGATGACATCTCATGAGGCAACTCTAGCCTATAAGCAACTTGACCAATCCTTTGAACGATCCGATATGGCCCGACATACCTAGGACTCAATTTCCCTTTCTTTCCGAATCGCATGACTCCCTTCATAGGAGATACCCTCAAGAACACCCAATCATCGACTTGAAACGCCAAATCCCTTCGACGAACGTCTGCATAGGACTTTTGACGACTCTGTGCTGTTTTCATTCTCTCCTGAATAACCTTGACCTTTTCCATAGCTTCGTACACCATATCCGGCCCTAGCAATTCCGCTTCACCTACCTCAAACCACCCGATTGGCGATCTACATCTTCTCCCGTACAATGCCTCAAATGGGGCCATCTGAATGCTAGCATGATAGCTGTTATTGTAAGCAAATTCTATCAGTGGCAAGTGTTCATCCCAATTACCTTTAAAATCTAAGACACAAGCCCGCAACATATCTTCAAGCGTCCGAATGGTCCGCTCGGCCTGACCGTCGGTCTGTGGATGGAAAGCTGTGCTGAGATTCACCTGAGTTCCCAAACCTTGCTGAAACTTCTTCCAAAAGTTAGCTGTGAACTGAGCCCCGCGATCCGAGATAATAGAAAGTGGAGTGCCATGAAGTCTTACTATCTCCTTGATGTACAATCTTGCATATTGCTCCGCGGTATCAGTGGACTTGACAGGCGGGAAGTGAGTTGATTTGGTGAGTCGATCCACTATCACCCATATTGAGTCAAACTTACGCTGAGTGCGAGGTAACCCCACCACGAAATCCATATTGATCATCTCCCATTTCCACCTTGGTATTTCTATAAGCTGAGTTAATCCACCGGGCCGTTGATGCTCGGCCTTCACTTGTTGACAGTTCGGACATTTAGCTACAAAGCCTGCCACATCCCTTTTCATACCGTTCCACCAATAAATCTCCTCGAGATCGTGATACATTTTCGTTGAACCAGGGTGCACAGAATACCTGGAAGTACGAGCCTCTGCCATCACTCTTTCCCGAAGCTCGTCCACATCCCGAACACATAGCCTATCTTGACACCGCAATACACCATCTTCGCCGCTGAGTACAAATGCTGAGGTCTTGTCATTCATGACCGCTTCCTTCACCCGAACCAATGCTGGATCCGTGAATCGTTTTTCCTTGATTTCCGCGACCAATGATGATTCTCTGCTCCATTATGCACCAAGATATCCCCCTCGTCCGACGCCGAGATACGAACCCCCAAACTAGCTAATTGGTAAACCTCTCGAGCCAGGGGGTGTCTCCGATCCACACCCAAATGAGCCAAACTACCCATGGATTTTCGACTAAGAGCGTCGACTACCACATTTGCCTTTCCCTGGATGGTACAATATGTCCATATCATAGTCCTTGAGTAGTTCTAACCACCGCCGCCGTCTCAGATTCAGCTCTTTCTGCTTGAACAAATACTGGAGGCTCTTGTGGTCTGAAAACACATCTACATGTACCCCATAAAGATAGTGCCGCCATATTTTCAAAGCAAACACAACAGCTGCAAGCTCCAAATCATGCGTCGGATAATTCTTCTCATGGTTCTTGAGTTGTCTGGAAGCATAAGCTATAACCTTTCCGTGCTGCATCAATACACATCCCAAACCGACTCTGGAGGCATCACAATAGACTACAAATCCCTCTGTGCCTTCTGGCAAGGCCAATACCGGTGCCGAGGTCAATCTTGACTTCAATTCTTGGAAACTTTTCTCACAAGCATCGGACCACTGGAACTTCACTGCCTTCTGCGTCAGTTTTGTCAATGGGGAAGCGAGGGTTGAGAATCCCTCTACAAATCTCCGATAGTACCCTGCCAAACCCAAGAAGCTACGAATCTCTGTCGGGTTCGTGGGTCTAGGCCAATCTTTCACTGCCGCAATCTTTTGAGGATCCACCTGAATTCCCTCACTGGAAATAACATGCCCTAGAAAGGCTACGGACTCCAACCAAAACTCACATTTTGAGAACTTGGCATACAATTGATGCTGAAGAAGGGTCTGCAACGCTGCTCTGAGGTGAACGGCATGATCTTCTCTGCTCCGAGAGTAGATGAGGATGTCGTCAATGAATACAATCACAAAGGAATCTAGGAATGGCTTGAAAACACGATTCATAAGGTCCATGAAAGTTGCTGGGGCATTGGTTAGCCCAAAAGACATGACCAAAAACTCAAAGTGACCATAACGAGTTCTGAAGGCGGTTTTAGGAATATCCTGCTCCCTGATTTTCAACTGGTGGTACCCAGACCGTAAATCAATCTTTGAGAAGAACTTCGCTCCCCGCAATTGGTCAAATAGATCATCCACTCGAGGCAAAGGATATTTATTCTTGATGGTGACTTTGTTGAGCTGCCGATAATCAATACACATTCGAAGTGACCCATCCTTCTTTCTGACAAAGAGAACCGGAGCACCCCACGGCGACACACTCGGTCGTATGAACCCTTTCTCTAATAAATCCCTCAACTGCTCCTTTAACTCCCTTAACTCTGCTGGCGCCATTCTGTAAGGTGGAATGGATATTGGCTGAGTATCTGGCAATACATCAATTCCGAAATCAATCTCCCTATCCGGCGGGATGCCCGGAAGCTCATCTGGAAACACTTCAGGAAATTCATTCACAATTGGCACGGACTCGAGGGTAGGCACCTCTGAGGTGGTGTCCATTACGCGAACCAGGTGATAGATACACCCTTTCTTAATCATCTTCGAAGCCTTAAGGTAGGAAATAAACCTACCCCTTGGCACTACACCATTTTCTCTCCATTCAATAACTGGCTCGTTAGGGAACTCGAGCCTCATAACTCTCGTTCGACAGTCAAGTTTGGCAAAGCACGAATAGAGCCAATCCATCCCCATAATTACATCAAAATCTACCATCCCAAGCTCAATAAGATCAGCTGTGGTATCACGACCACCCACCGTAACAACACAATTCCTATAGACTCGTGAGGCTGTAATAGAATCACCAATAGGAGTCGACACAGAGAACGGCTCATGAAGCTGTTCGGGTTCTATCCCAAAGCTTGAAGCAATGAATGGAGTAACATAAGACAAGGAGGACCCCGGATCAATAAGGGCATAGCAATCAATAGTCTGAACAGACAGGATACCTGTAACAACATCCGGAGAAGCCTCGGCATTTTGGCGGCCACTCAATGCATAGAATCGGCTAGGTCCACCCCTACCCCGAGCTCCACCCCTAGCTGCACCACGCCCTGCTGCTGCTGGAGTACGCGCTGATGATGTAGCAGCCGAAGAACCGGATGACTGAGCAGATCCCCTACCTATACCCCGACGGGGTGCACGGCAGTCCCGCTGAATGTGACCTCTCACCCCGCACCCGAAGCACACCGGAAGGTCAAGGTAGCAAGTTTCGTATGAAATCTCCCACACTTGGGGCATGTTGGTCTCCCTTGCTGCTGGGATCTCACCCCAGGATGACCGGACTGACGAGACCTCCCGCCGTCCGAACTAGGTCTCGAGTAATCGCCCCGCCGACGACCGTGCACCGGATGGCGGTGCACTCGCGGAGGACCGAGCATATGACTGGGATGGCCCCGATGACCCTTTCCCTGGAAATGATCTCCCCGAATGACCCATTGACCGGCCCTCGCTCGCTACTTTCTCTTCTCGCACGAATCTTCACTTCCCGGCCTCTTTGGCCCGTGCAAACCCCACAATCCTCCCATAGTTCATGTCCGAGTGCAAAGCTGCTGTGGCGGCCTCATTCACTACCAAAGGGCTAAGGCCCTGAACAAACCGTCGAACCCGGCATCCATGGTCGACACTAAATGAGGAGCATACTTGGACAACCTTACGAACTCCATGTGATACTCCCAAACACTGCCCTGCTTGAGGACCTCGAACTCCGTGGCGCGGGCCGCCATCACCTCGGCAGGCAAGAAGTGGTCCATAAATGCATCTACGAACTCATCCCATCTGGCCGGAGGGCTCCCTTCCTCACGGGAATCCTCCCACATTTCGAACCATGAACGTGCCGCTCCCTTCGGCCTGTAAGAGGCCAACTCTACCCCCTCTATATCTGTAGCCTTCATCACTCTGAGGGTCTTGTATATCTCATCAAGGAATTCCTGTGGATCAGCCTCTGGATCGGTGCCTGAAAATTCTGGAGGGGCCAACCGCAAGAACTGGTGGACTCTGGAGCCAAAGGAATCTCCCTGTCCGCTGGAGGATGCAGGGGCATCATGGGATCTCTGGGCCTGGGCGGCCACTAACCGTGTTAACATATGGATGGCTCCCCTAAGTTCTTCATTAGAGATACCAGAGCCCGAAGCGGGAACTGTATCTGAGTCAGGAACACCGGCAGGAGGAATGGTGGCATCCTCTGCCGCGGCCTGGAATAGGGACACTTGGGTTTTGAACAGATGGGCCAGGCAAATTCGGGACCGGTGGGTCATTCTCTCCCACGGCATCGGGTACATGATTAACAGCTGCACTTGGGCCGGCATTGGCCCTAAGGCCGAGTCTAGCCTTCTTCTTAGGTGCCATATTCTGAAAATTTGGGAACAAGGCGCGAATTAGACACAGATATCTCCACATTGCACTTTACCGCACGATATAGATTAACAAAGAAGTAGGTAAATTCCTAAATGCTCGTGTAGCCCCCTACTTATATGATGTGGTCGACAACACACCTATAAGAAGGGCACTACTAGACACGGCTCCGAGACATCCTAGGACACTTTAAAAACCATAGGCTCTGATACCAAGTTTGTCACGCCCCAAATCGAGGGACATGACCGGCGCCTAACCGGGTTGCCCCAGTCAAGCGGACCTGGGTGCCTTTCATTCCCACGTGTTAACCCTGTGTTGATTGTTTCTCATTAACCAAATATTTTACCAATAATGACTGATTTCATAATGCATAAACATAACCATGCGATTGATTTTGATTTACTAACAAGTTCATAATTTATATTTACAACGCCCCATACATATACATAGGCCACAATCCCACAGTTTACATGTCTATGGAGCCTCTAGGATACAAAAAGGGAAATACAATACTTGTCGGTAACAAGGCTCTGGCTATACCTTAAGAAACCAAAATGAAATCTAAACCGAAGTGGCACGAACCACACAAGGCCCCGAGGAAGAAATGGGCTCACCAAAAACGGGCAGTGGAGGATGAAGGATACTACTGCCGATGTGCTGAAGTGCCTGCTACTGATCCACCTACAATCATAACACGAATGTAGCGTCCCCGGCAAAAAGGGACGTCAGTACACTTGAATTGTACTGGTATGTATGGACAAACTTTGTCCCAAGTAAACTCAAGCCATTAAATTACATTAAAACTAATCAAGCCAACCAACCATGTTTTCCACCTTTTCCTCATTTCAAATAATTCTCACACAAAGCACTTTCTACGATCAACCAATTTAACAATAACCAATCAATCACGTAAAGCACAAGTAGTCAAACAAAGGGGCAATCGGTGCCCCACAGGTTGCAAACTCTCCTGCTGTCTCCTTTCACAATTTCACATTATTGATTTTTGTATCAATTTTCAATAGCGATTTCGATCGCTTTCCATCCTTATTGCCCCCGACCACCCTTATTACCTCGGCCACCCTTATCACCCCAACCCACACCTTATTTCCCCACGTTGCGGCGCGCAACACGACCCCGCCTTACAGTTGAAAACACAACAATTTCAAAAAGCAGATAAGGTACTACACACAATTTCAACAAGTTCAAATAAGCAACTTACACATTGGTTCATGTTCTCAATTTCTTCTCAAGCCAATATCAAAACCAAGTTACAAGTATTCCAAAATCGAAAATGCCCACATAATCATGTTCAACAATTTACCACAATTAAGGTGTTTCAAATTCCTTCCACAATAAGCCATATATGCCATCACAATGGTTGTTCCCAATTCTTTACCAATCTCGATTACCTTTTTATCTTTCAATTCATATTTCATACCACACCACACGTAGTTCAACATCAATCAAATGTTCAACAAGGAAATCAAAGAATTAAGTAAAATTTCTCAATTTGACACATGCCAAAACAATTCGCACACATTTGGGCGATTTTACAAGAATCAAAATTAGCCATACATACCTGGTGATGAGTTTTCTTCCGTTAACTTCCTACTTTATGCATACCCACGCTATCTTACTCTTGCCAACCTTGTTCTTGAAGACTCTTACTTCTACTTACTTCTTTTTACTAAAAATCAAGTTCAATAATCATGCATGAGTGTAAAAATTCTATTTTTAAAAGCTATTATATGCAAACCTCTCTTTACCCAATTAAAACTGAAAAAAAAAAAAAATAGTTAGGGTTTTTACCTTGAAAAGATTGGGAAGTTGAATCCTTGCCCTAAGATCCCTTGGAATTAAGATAGTTGGAACAATCTTTGAAGATGAAAGATTTCTCTCTCTAAAAATCCTCTCTTCTCTCTCTAATTTTGGTAAGATGATATGATAAAATGAAGAAGAAGTGTGTTATATTAAAGAAGAGATCGGGTCAAAATGTTACAAAAATCTGGGCCGGGGTCAATTATGCGGTGCACTATGCGACCGGAGAATCAACATGCGGTCCGCATAGTGACCGCAGAATTGCCCCAAATTTTACACAGGTTCTGTTAAGGAATGCGGCCAGAATGCGGTCCGCATGCTTGATCCTGCGGTCGCAAAGTGCACCGCAGATTTGACATGCGATCGCATATCGACCGCACTTTTGACACGATTTTTGGGAAACTCTCTGGAATGTTTTGCGGCAAGAATGCGGTCCGCATGTCAGGTTTGCGATCGTATTCTTGACCGCATATTGGACACTTTTCGGAAAAATTAATTTTCTACATTTTTGAAACTTAAATCACTACCAAGGGTCCGATACGCATTCCTAACACATTATTCGGACCATGACACCACAGCTACTAGGTTTTATGCACAAAACTTTTTACGGGGCCTTACAATAAGGTTGAATGCTCTTAAGTCCCATTAAGAGAAAGTGGGACCTAGCCGCCTGGCATGTACACGATTCTGTCTATCTGTAACCAACCCAACGTCCATTGTATTTGACTTGCGCTAAGAGCCTGAAAGTATGCCCTCTATGCCAATGTTCCTTCAAGCAAGACGGTCCTATCAATCCTTGTATAGAATTCGCTTATGCAAGTTTTCTCAACCAACCCATATCTCAAGAATTGGGTACGGCGACAGAGGTGCTCGATCATCCACATCTGTAGCAGTAAATTACAGCCTTCGAAAAAATCTCCTCCGGCTTTGCAGGCCGTGAGGGCTCGATATATGTCTGATAGTATCATGGGAGCGAGAGTACTTTCGCTTTGGTCAAGCAAAGTACTGACGACTCCGGCTACCTTTATATCAATATTCCCGTCTTTTCTAGGGAATACCACAAGTCCTAAGAAGGCTATCATGAAGGCAATTCGTCTGTGCTCCTCCCATTTCTGGCGATTACCCTTGCTGCATAATTTGTTTTCCGGCTTGTCAAAACCTCCCACATGACCGTACCTTTGATAGATGAAGCTTAAAGTACAAAACCCTTGTGCTAGATCTGGGTTACGTACCGTTCTGGCTGTCTTCAGTGAGTCTAAAAACCGGTGTATGGCGACAACCCTGGGAGCGATTAGATATTGATGCCCCAATGGTATATCAGTGTTTCCAATGTATCCGGTCATCTCCTCCACAGTTGGGGTGAGCTCGAAGTCCGAGAAGTGAAAGACATTGTGCGCGGAGTCCCAATATGTGACTAATGCTCTTATGATGTCCCCTCGAGGCTTTATTTCAAGCAGACCTGTGAGACCTTTCAAATATTTCTTAACCTCATCCTGCCCTTCTTTGCCTAGATCATCCCACCATAGTCGGATTTGTACCGGGATTTTAGTCATGAGTGAAAAGGGTTCGTTTTGAATCGTGCTCATCCTGCACATTTATTTAAAGAAGAAGATCATTTTGGCTGGCAATGATTGGACTATTTTTCAAAATTTAAAATTTTGGTATATTATTTTATTTTTGAAAAAGGGCAAGTTGGACCTGACGGGGGTTGCCTACGTATCTCACATCCGATGAGAATCAAACCCGCGTAGTTCGGTCCGTCAAAACAAACTATTTTTCTTTTATTGACCGACAAAGAAAACACATTTGTTAAGAAAACCATTTTGTTGGCAGAGTCAACCTTCCGTCGTCTTTTATTAGCAAACTAAATTATTGATTTGTTGGGTAAAGCGCATTTTGTATTTTCTGAAAAATATCTATTTCTCCATACTGTTTCCTTTTGTTTTTCGTTTTTCTTCGGTATTTAAAAGCCGGTCAGCATGCAAGTTCGAATAAATGCTTAAAACAAACATGGTATAGCAGGATGGTCTTTTCATTTCAGGTTGCCTGTCCTAGACGGACCCAACCCCTGTGTTGAGTCCCCTAAGTCAAATGCAACGTGATGCAAATAAGCGTTTCCTACTAGGGATCCGGTATGCGGTTATGTTATTCTAAGTTCAAAACCTCGGTGCATGATCTAGACTGTGTACCCAAGCGGACAACTCGGGCTGAGGAAGGAGCTCCTTTCCGGGAACCAAAAGGCCAACCGGCTTAGAAACTTTCCGAGCCTCTTTATTATTTTGGGGTATGACGCTAACAGAATAAGGAGTCTCAACCAGTGAGCACATCCCCGGGGGTGAGAAGTGAAGGGTTTTCGGCACAGTTTTATATACAGTTCACGCAATATCAAAGCGGTTAACATATAGCAGTTTGTATATACAGTGCAACTAGTATCAAAGCGGTAGACATGTAGCACATTAATTAAACATATAGTAAAATCAAATATAGACAAAAACAACAATTTAACTGAGCTCGAATTCTTAAACCCTGAACCGAAGTTCTGGGTTGAAATAGTCCCCAGCAGAGTCGCCAGAGCTGTCACACCTCCTTTTTCACACATAATACATATAAACGTAAATGTGCCATTGTTTAATAGTACACCCCGAGAATAGATATAGTAATAATCGGTGAAGGAGTTTTTCCACTTAAAGGACAGTCGGAACGAGATCAATTTATTTAATTATTCAGAGTCGCCACTTGGGAAAATAATGGTGTCCCAAGTCACCGGTTTAATCCCGAACCGAAGAAATTTATGATTCTGTATTACAGTCTGCGAAACTAGAAACCTGGATAAGGAATTCTGTTAACCCGGGAGAACGTGTCAGGCACTCCCGAATTCCGTGGTTTTAGCATGGTCGCTCAACTGCAATTTTTGCTTTTATCTGATTTCTTTATATATTCCAACTATGTGCCTTTATGTTCCGCTTTTTCATTATAGAAGAATTGCGACGTCATGAAAACACATTTCGAGCCACACCGCAATCAGTACGCCTGTGACTTTAATGTATTTCAGTTTCGTCGAGAGTAAGATTTGGGTCACATAAATGCGCACCCGTGATTATGAAGGTATTATTATTAACTAACGCGCCTAAAGTAATTTAACGTTTGTGCTTTGCGAGGGCCATGAAATTTGCTAAATGGCACGCCTCGAATTCTCAAGTTGGGTTGAAGCTAATTAAATGAGGGCCACGGATTATGATTGGAAAATTATAATCTATGTACTAAATAATTAGAAATTATCTATACTATAGCTTCTCATACGTTCAACCACCAGCAGTATAAGTTTACCAAAATTCTCTCATAATAAAGTATTTAATTTCTATACTCAGTTTGCAACTAGTGTCAACAGTAAATGTTGAAGTCTAGACTTATACTTCAACATAATGTCTATCCTTGGCTCCTATCATTTTTTTTACTGGAGATGCTAAACTTGACCAAATCATTAGCGGTGAGCATGATTTAATCTCAAGACCGTTGGATCAAAATGCCCAGGAAATCTGTACTTCCCATTTTTCACATTTTGTTAAACCATGAATTCATCCATTAAATCTAAGTTTCTCATTCATACATTCTACTCTAATATAAAGTATAATGGTAGTAATATAAACATCAGAACTACCTATTAATCATAAGGAATTAAACTATACCAGAACTAAACCGACAACACAAAATGCAACGATACAAAATTAAATCCAGTTTAAACAATCCAGCCCTTACAATATCATAAAGTCTAGATTGCCTAAATCTCAATTAGTAACACGATATAACTTAACAGTTGAAACTAAGCACAAAACAGCTTCAGAAATGTATCATTCCGTTCAATAATTTGAGTACAACCAATGATTTAGTTCTTCACATATCTCTTGAGATTGAAGAATACCTGGAATTGAAATAAAGAAAATGTGAGGAGTCAAGCAGAGGCGGAACAGCAAGGCAATTCAGTGGTAACACAGCAATCAACGCAGCCAATTTCTCAGCCCAGAAGTGACTCAGCAGTTCCGTAGATATTTTACACCCAATGAGACTGGTGTATCAACCCCAAAACAGCATCCAAATACCCAAAAATGAATACAGGACAAAGCAATACTCAACAGATAAACCACAGTTGGCTCAATTTAGCCGATGCAATACTTAGAGGACTTGACTTCAACCCAGCAAGTAAGCTCACAACAGGCTCGGAACAGATTTGCAAACAAAATTCAGGTTCAACTCAAACTCAAATTTGAAAGACCAAACTAGACAATTTTTTAACCCAATCGAATCAACGGATGACTTCAACAAAATAGCAAACCTTAAGGATGAAATCAAGACCAATGAAACAGTCCTCTCCCTATTTTCAAAGCTCTCTATCTGAATGTCTGTCCCTATCTATGTTTTTTTTATGTGTCTTTTTCCCCAAATCTCTCCCAGGGTCTGCTCTCTACTTATAACCAAAAACAGACCCCTTAAGATGCCTCAAACCACTAGAAAGACCTAGCCCATCATCTTCTCTGCCCAGCCCATCATCTCCTCTGTTTCCCCACTTAATCTTGTCTAAGTATGGGGTTTTTATATTAAATTGATAGGTGCAGGCCTGGTTGAGTGCCCTGCTGTAATAGCAGGTTCCACTGCTTTGTTTCATGTGCAGGGCATTTTGAATCCTAAAGTATGCTACTTCTGATTAGCCCTATTGCTAATAGCTAATCCAGTTAATCCCAATTTAAAATCAACCCACAGCTACAGCCACAATCTCATAGTGACCTTGGGTCACATTGGCAATACTAATTTCTGTCCTAATGTGCCAATAAGCAGACTCATGAAACTACTCGCCAATGTCAATCGTCAAAACAACGACTTCAAAAACAAAAAGTCTCGGCAAAACCAAAGAATTGCGAAACTAACTATTCGACGACATTTGTTGAATCAATCACAACATATAATCACACATAAGTAACAACAAACAACCATTGAATCAGTGATTCGAAGTTCTCAGGCAAGCAAATAAAAACACAGAATTAAGTATTCGACAGACCTTATTAAAATGATTATGCTACCTATAACTTAGTACATTCCAACAAACAAAATGAGAATGACCAAATAAAGGTCTTATGGGGTAGAAGAAACAGAAAATCTACAAAGAAGCAACAAAATAAGGAATATAAAGAAAACTCACACAATTAACAAACAAATAACAAAATTAGATAGAGCTAGAAGAAAGAAAGAAGGAAAATACCATGATAGAATAGATCGAACTTGACTGAGCTCTGGACCATCTTGTATTTGAGAATTTTGAAGCCATATGGGCCTTAATCGAGGTGTTCTCGGTCGAGAACACCTAGATTAAGGTCCATTAGACCTCAATCTTTTATTAATCTCGAACGGAGATCCCATTTTGGTTTTTTAGGGTTCATGCGGCCGTTTTTGGGGTTTTTGGGTTTCCGGTTGGATTTGAAACAAACCAAGACTGGTTTGGGTGTGAGGGAGGCTAGGGGGAGGCTTGGCACGAATTTGGGGTCAGTTGGGGTAGATGTCCAAGTTCCGGCGAGTTTCAAACGGATATTCGAGACGTTTGAGTAACATTCGAGACTAATGGCTAACGGATCCATGTAGAGGGGGCTTGGGAGATTCTACGGTGTTAATTTGGTGGTCATTAGCCTACCGGAACCGCCGTGAGGCGATTTCCGGTAGGCGGTGGGCGGTGGTTCGACGGTGGTTTCTCATCGTCTCTGAGGGAGACGAAGAAGGGGTCTGGGAGAAACGAAAACGGGTATGGGGGTATTGGGGTTCTTTGGTATGTTTAAAATTAAACGAATAATGTAAACCGTTGGATCATAAGAATCCAACGGCTCAGATCAAATTACTTAATCTAAACGGTGTCGTTTTAACGCGTAATGGGGCTGGGCTTGGATTAATTATCTTGGCCATTGGATTGACTTAATCCAACGGTGCAGATCAGGCGTTACATAAGGAGATGCATGGGCCTTGTATTGGGTAATGACCTGTTTTGGGCTAGGAATGTTTTGCGCTCCGGATTTGAAGCCCTACTTGGATTTCTTTCTTAATTTCCAAACAAATTCTTTCCCTTCTTTATAATTGAACAAAAATACCTAATTAATTGGTAAAATCACTTAATAAAACTACACAAATATCAATATTTGAACAACAATTAACATGTTAATTAACACATTAAAATCATGTCCTAAAACTAAACTTTAAACATTAAATGTAAAAATACATATTTTTGTTATTTTTCATTTTCGTGAAAACGACTTAATTACTCTAAAGCACAAACATGAATTTATATATAATAATGCACATGATGAGAAGAAAAAATAATGCAAGAATCACAAAAGTCACGCACAACACAAAATTATTTTATTTTGAATTTTTGGGAGTAAATCTTATGTAGGGCAAAAATCACGTGCTCACAATAATGATTCCGAAGAAGACATAGCTTCTTTAAATGTTTGAGGCTCATTTTCCAATAAGAAAGTCACAAAATCTGATCCAAAGGAAGTAGACGTTCTTTGACGTTTACTACACCTTGGATCCTCCTGATTAAGTGTACTTTCTTTATTTCTTCCCGAGGTCATTTAGATCCTTCACTAATCGACTCACATTCCTTTTTATACGGATATATATTTTCAAAGAACTCAGCATTATCTGATTCTATAACTGTATTATTATGAATGTCGGGATTTTCTAATTTATGAACCAGAAATCGATATGATTTACTATTACTCGCATATCCTATGAAAACATAATCAACGGTTTTCGGTCCTATTTTTACCCTTTTGGGTTTAGGAACTTGCACTTTTGCCAAACACCCCCACACTTTAAAATAATTCAAGTTGGGCTTTCTTCCTTTCCATTTTTCATATGGAATGGATTGTGTTTTGCAATAGGGTACTCGATTTAATATTCGGCTAGCCGTAAGTACGACTTCCCCTACAAGTTCTGTGGCAAACCAGAACTTATCAATAATGCGTTCATCATCTCCTTTAATGAACGATTCTTTCTTTCTGCAATCCCATTGGATTGGGGCGTGTAAGGGGCCGTTGTTTGATGAATAATTCCATATTCTATACATATTTGTTCAAAAGGAGATTCATATTCACCACCCCTATCACTTCTTATCATTTTGATTTTCTTGTTAAGTTTTGTTTCAACTTCATTTTTGTATTGCTTGAATGCGTCTATCGCTTCATCTTTACTATTAAGTATGTAAACATAGCAATATCGAGTACTATTGTCAATAAAAGTTATGAAATACTTCTTTCCACCGCCGGATGGTATTGACTTCATGTCACAAATATCTCTGTGAATTAAGTCTAAAGGATTTGAATTCCTTTCAACGGACTTATAAGGATGTTTAACATACTTAGATTCCACACATACTTGAAATTTTGATTTGTCATATTAAAATTTAGGCAATAATTCCAAATTAATCATTTTTCATAAGGTTTTATAATTGACATGACCCAAATGTATATGCCATAATTCATTTGACTCAAGTAAGACGAAGCTGAAATATTATTATTATTTTCAACCACCATTACATTCAGCTACCTTTTCCTACAAACATTTTATTTATATTTATTACAACCTTATCGGAAACAAAAATACATTTAAAGTCATTCTTAACAAGAAGTCTAGCAAAGACCAAATTCTTCCTAATCTCGGGAACATGAAGGACATTGTTCAAAGTCACCACTTTGCCGGAAGTCATTTTGAGAAATATCTTCCCACATCCTTCAATATTGGCCTTTGAAGCATTTCCCATAGAAATCATCTCATCGGGTCCAACAGGAGCATAAGTAGCAAACGCTTCTCTAACAGCACAAACATGGCGAGTGGTTCTAGAATCAATCCACCACTCTTTAGGATTGCCCACCAAGTTGCATTCGGAAAGCATGGCACATAAGTCATCAACATCATCATGCTTTTCAACCATGTTTGCTTGACCCTTCTTCTTGTCTTTCTTTGGAGTACGACACTCCGTAGATTTGTGTCCGTTCTTTCCACAATTGTAGCAGTTTCTCCTGAACCACTTCTTACTTGGGCTGTATTTTGGTCCGGAAGCCTTCTTCCTCTTTTTGTTCTCTTCAACAATATTTGCTCCCATTATTGTTGAGTTTCCACGACCTCTCTTTTCAGCAGCTTTATTGTCCTCTTCGATTCTCAACAGAACGATGAGATCTTCAAGGGATATCTCCTTACAATTGTGTTTCAAGTAATTTTTGAAGTCCTTCCACAAAGGAGGCAACTTCTCAATCATTGCTGCTACTTGGAATGCTTTATTGATAACAAGACCTTCAATGAAATTTTCATTAGTAAAAATACTAAGATTATTACTTTCAACGTCAATATTAATTTGATTTATACCTTCAGCAAGGAGATCGTGAATAATCACTTGCAATTCCTGGACTTGGGTAATAACGGACTTGCTATCTACCATTTTGTAGTCCAAAAACTTTGCAGCAACAAACTTTTTCAACCCGGCATCTTCAGTTTTGTATTTCTTTTCAAGCGCAGTCCACAGTTCTTTTGACGTTTCTATGCCACTGTAGACGTTATACAAAGCATCTTCCAGCCCGCTTAGAATATCGTTCTTGCACAAAAAATCTAATTGCTTCCACGCCTCAACGACGAGAAAGCATTCAGTTTCTGAAATTTCATCGGACAACACAGGAACATCTTCATTGATGAACTTCTGGAGACTTAGAGTAGTCAAATAGAAGAACATCTTTTGTTGCCAGCGCTTGAAATCAATCCCGGAAAATTTTCCGTGTTTCCCCGCTGGTGCCAACGCTGCCGTTGTCGTTCGGCTTGTTGAGGCATTAGCAGTCACCATTGGAACAACTTGGTTCTCATTCTCATTTGTCATTTCTGTAAAAGAATGACACAATTATTAAAATCACGTAGACTTTAATAGAGTACAAAACCACAAAGGTTTTACTCTTCCAGAAATAGTAAGAACAAATACAGAAATTAAAATTAAATTCCTTAAGCTTGTTAGTACACTGTATTTATAAATTAATTCTGGAAATATAAATAAATACAAATAAAAATGTGCATAAACAGAAATGAAGAAGCCAATTCGAGCCCACTAAATTCACAGTATTTCCTTAAGGAATTTAATCCCCTCCTAGTTGTGATGACCCGGCCCGTCGTCACGGGAATTACCACCCTGTTATGTTGTAATTATATGTTTTATTATTTTACATCAGTGTTATAGTATATCGGGTGAGTTAGGAGTGAATTGGATTAAAAATGAGGCATATAGCGTTTTTGAAGGAAACTTGAATATAGAAAGTCAACCTAGAGTTGACTAATTCGTTAGAGGGCTCGGAATCGGGTTCTGATGATTCGGATAGTTCCGGGAGGTAATTTGTGACTTAGGGGAACAATCGGAATTGAATTTGGAGGTCCGGTATAGAAATAGGCTTGAATTGGCTAAGGTTGAATTTTGGGGAAATCCGAATGGTAGGTGAGATTTTGATCTAGGGGTCGGAATGAAATTATGACAATTACTGTAGCTTCGTCATGTTATTTTGGATATGTACGCAAAATTTCAGGTCATTCGGACGTCGTTTGGTCGGGTTTTTGATCGAATGTTAGTTTCGGAAGTTTTGAAGAAACTTAGGCTTGAATCCGTGTGTAATTGGTGATTTTGATGTTTAGGATGGTGTTTTTATGCTTGGAACAAGTTCGTATCGTGTTTTGGAGTATGTTGGTGGTTTTCGTTGGGGTCCCGGGGGCCTCGGGGTGAATCCGGACCATCATCCGGCATTTTTGGAACTTGGAAGTCTGCTGTAAAATTGCAGATCACTGGGCACAATTTAAGCCTTCGCGTTCGCAAGGGCAAGGCCCGCGTTCGCATAGGCTGGGGCCTCTTGGTCATCGCGTTCGCGAGGGGAGGCACTGCGTTCGCGTAAGAGAAAGAAGGGGCGCATCGCGTTCGCGATGGTTTGGGTCGCGGACGCGTAAGTGGAAAAGGCGAAGCATCGCATTCGCGTGGACTGGGGACGCGTTCGCGTAGAAGGAATCCCAGCTGGCTGCGGAGTTGTGCATCGCGAACGCGTGAGGCATGTCGTGTTCGTGAAGGGTAGTTTGGTCAGAGCATCGCGAACGCATGACTTTATGTCGCGAACGCGATGAAGGAATTGGACTGGCAGTGAATTAAAAACCAGAACAGAACCAGTCGCGGGTTTCACACCCCAAAACACAATTTTTGAGTTCTAAGAGAAGGTATTGACGGGAGAGTGATGGGAAATCATCGGGGTTTCATCAGAGGTAAGTTTTGTGGCTTAATTACATCATTTTAACATGAAATCCTTGGTTAATTCTCTGTAAATGGAAGATTAAAGGTGGGTTTGAGCCCTAGGCCTAAAATTAAAGAAAAACACTAATTTGAGTGGGAAAATAGAGTCCGATTTTGGTAAATTTTATATGCCTAGACTCGTATTGAGATGAGGGTTCCGAATATGTGACTTTTGTAATTTTTCGAGAAGCGTACAGAAAGTCGGGTTTTGGCAACTTTGGGAATTTTGATGTAAGTTGAGTTGTTTTGAGTGGGTATCGTTCCATTGGCCTAATTTGTTGTGTTTCTACTATGTTTGATCAGATTCTACGCGTGCGGAGCTTGATTCTCGTGGCAAGGGCATCGCGGAGTAGTCGTCGCGCTGTATTGAGGTGAGTAATAGATGTGGGTGATGACCAGCGGGTTCGAAACCCCGGTATACCACTTTGTGACGTTGTATAGTGGCGAGACACGTACTCTCTTGTGAGTGCGGGGTCGATTGTGATTGGGGACTATGGCTTAGTCCGATTTGTTGGCACTGCTTTATGATATTGGCTATTCTTGAGCCGTCGAACCTCCTTCTCGGATGGTTGCGTACTATATTGTGATATTGGCTACTCTTGAGCCGTTGAACCTCCTTCTTGGACGGTTGAGCATACTTGTGGGCTGTGAGCCAGTATTGGATCCCGCGGGGATCGTTATCATTGTCTTGTGATATTGACATGCTACTTTACTACCAATCCGTAGCTATTTCTGTTATCATGCTATTTCCAATCTCTAGAACTTGATATTACATTTTCAATTGAAAAATGATAAAAGAGTTTTCAAAACTACTTTTGAGCCTGCAAAGCTGCATTTGTATATTAGCTGACTGGTAGTGGATCGGGCTGTGCGCCGCAGTGGTATATATATTGGATCGGACTGCACGGCGTAGTAATATTGTGCTTGGGCTGTAGGAGCCCCTCCGGAGTCTGAACCCCTACAGTGAGCACGGGTACCCAAATTGGATCGGGCTACGCGCTGTAGCGGTCATTTCATGTATTGCATTGCATTTAGCTACACCTGCTAGCTGTTGTACGTGTTGTTAATATTGTTGGCTCTCTATTGTTGGTATTGAACTGTTACAGGGTATTGGTATAGCTTTGCATAATGCTTTATTGCGGATTTCTTATCTGCGTCGTCTTACCCTTGTTTATTACCACTGAGTCTGGCAGTACTCATTTTACTCTGTGCACCTTGTGTGCAGATCCAGGTACTTCTTAGCAGAACTGATTCGGTAGCCGCTCGGAGGCATTGTGTGGGACAGCTGAGGTAGCTGCAGCATCCGCAGGACCTTACTCCCCCTTAGCTGTCATTTCATTTCATATTGTCTTTTATTTTCGCACTGAGATTGTTGTAGACCTTATTATACTTATGTTCCTTAGAGGCTCATGACTCTTGACCCTTCGGTCTATGGGAGTTGGCATGTGTTGGGACCTGGTTCCCTGTATCGATATATCTATCACTGTTGTTTTTATAATTTGATATGCTTAAATGGGATAAGGCGAGCTCCTAGCTCCGTTATTGTTGTTGATTGGTCAGGCTGGCCTAGCAGTGTGCTGGTGTCACCATCACGATCGGGAATCCGGTCGTGATGGCGCCCAACACACTGCTAGGCCAGCCTGACCAATTAACAACAATCACGGAGCCATAAGCTCACTTTATCCAATTTAAGCATACGGAAATAATTCAATAGTGATAGATACATATTAAAAACAGGGAACCAAGTCCCAACACGTGCCAACTCCCATAGACCGAAGGGTCAAGAGTCATGAGCCTCTACGGAATATACAAGTGTAAATAGTGAATATAACTGTGCACAAGTGTGGGATGATCGGAACAAAATATAGACAAACTGGAGAATCAGGTCCTGCGAACGCTGGCAGCTACCTCGACTGTCCAAAAGCACTCCCGAGCCGCAATGGAATCAGCTCTGCTGTAATGTACCTGGATCTGCACACAAGGTGCGAGGAGTCGGGTGTGAGTACTTCCAACTCAGCGGTAATAAAAGTAAATAATGCTGAAGGGAAGAAAACCACGCAAGGCACTATCTCTTGCTACACAATACAGAACTATCATAAAACTTTAAAATACTATCATTTTATTCCTTTTCCGCATATGTGAGTAGATTATTTAGAAATCTCAATTTTTAGCTACTTTCTTTCATTATAACATACCAATACCGGGGAGAATCTCAAGCAGTGCAAGTCAGCACTCAAATCAGCCTCTCGGGCTCAGCACTCCTTAACAATTTATACCAGGAGATCTGGTCAATAAAGCAACAAATGCACATGTGCCAATAAAGTATGAGTGCTAAAATGTTATGCCACGTAGTACACGTAAACCAATGTATGTATGATATGCAACGCATATGACCGCTACGGCTTGTAGCCCGATCCAATTTGGGTACCCGTGCTCACTGTGGGGGTTCAGACTCCGGAGGGGCTCCTACAGCCCAAGCACAATAATAATATCACACCTGCTGCGGCGCACAGCCCGATCCATATACCACTACGGCGTGTAGTCCGATCCATGCATGTGTATGTATATGCTCATATGAATGTCATGCCCTAACATATGGCCCTCAGCCCCAATCAGTCTAACAAATAATCAAGAAAGCCCTACGGGCAACAATATCATATTAGTTCACAGCAAAAATGTTATTAAGACCTTGTTCAAGTTTTTCATAACCTTATAAGAATGCTGAATAGCAAAATACACTTTAAAACCTTAACTTTAGATAAAATATGCACGGTGTTATCAAGACAGTGATACTAATCCCTGAAGGATTCAAATACTCGGCACGAAGCTCAAACATGATAATTAGTCCAATTCATTTCAACAATTAGGTGTTATTATTTATTACGCGGGACGGACCAAGTCACAATCCCCAATGGTGCTCTACCCCACGCCCGTTATCCGGCGTGCAAGTCACCTCGACACAGCACTAAGATGTGCAAGTCCGGGGTTTACTAACCCTCAAGGACATCATTTACAAGTATTACCCACCTCGAACCGACGAAAGCTCATGCCCGCGACGCTTTAGCTCCTCGAACCGGCATCCACGCACGTCAAAACTAGCACAAATCAGCACAAATATATCAAAATAGGCTAATGGAACATCACCCAATCGAAAGAACTCGAAAAATATCAAAAATCACGAAATTTGCAAAACCCGAGCCCCGGGCCCACATCTCCAAAAACTTCGAAACTCGTATTTCCAGAACCCTCGTCTCGCCACGAGTCCATACATATAAAATTTACCAAAATCGGAGTTCGATTGGCCTTTCAAAACCCAAATTTTCGTTTTCAATATCTAGGCCACAATCCTTCACAATTTCTACCCAAATTCATGAAGATTGATGTTAATTCTACCATAAAATGATGTTTTTGAGTCAAGAAACTTACCTCCGATTAATACCCGATGATTTCCCAGCGTTTTCCCGTGATTTCTTCTCTCTAGGGCTCAAAAATTATGTTTTGGGTATATGAACCCGTGAGCCCTCTGTTCTGTGATTTTAATTTCACTGCCAGATCAATTTGTTCTACGCGTTCGCGATGGTCTTCACGCGTTCGCGATACTCAGCTCCAGTTTACCCTTCGCGGACGCGATGCTCCACCATGCGTTTGAGATGTACAATCTCCCAGCCGCCGGGTTCTTCTTCTACGCGAACGCGTACACTCCCACGCGAACGCGATGCTCTCCCCTTTCCTTCTACGCGATCGCGACTCCCAGTCACGCGAACGCGAAGCTTCACCTTACCTTGCCTACGTGAACGTGACATCCCTGCTCGCGAACGCGATGCTTTTATATGCCTGGCCTTCGCGAACGCGGCCCATGCCACGCGAACGCGAAGGCTTAATGCCTAGGCAGTAACCTGCAATTTACAGCAGGCCTTTTCCAAGTTCAAAATGCCCGATTGATGGTTCGAAATCCTCCCGAGGCCCCGGGGACCCTAACGAAAACCACCAACATACTCCAAAACACGATACGAACTTGTTCCAATCATAAAAACACCATCCTAAACATCAAAATTACCAATTACACACGGATTCAAGCCTAAGTTTCTTCAAACTTTCAAAACTAACATTCAATCCAAAACCCGATCAAACGACGTCCGAATGTCCTGAAATTTTGCGGACATATCCAAAATCCCATAACGAAGCTACAAGAATTGTCGGAATTCCATTCCGATCCCCGGATCAAAATCTCACCTCCCATCCGATTTTTGCCAAAATTCAATCTTAGCCAATTCAAGCCTATTTCTACATCGGGCCTCCAAATTCAATTCCTATTGCTCTCCTAAGTCATAAATGATCCCCGAAACTAGTCGAATCATCATAATCCGATTCCGAGCACTCTAACTCGATAGTCAACTCTAGGTTGACTTTCCATATTCAAACTTCCTTCAAACATGCTATTTGCTTCATTTTCAATTCAATTCACTCCTAACTCACCCGATAGGCTCTAACACCGATATAAAAGCATAAAACATGTAATTGCAACATGACGGGGTGGTAAATTCCCGTAACGACAGGCCGGGTCGTTACATTCTCCCCAACTTAAACAAACGCTCATCCTCGAGCGTACCAGAGTGGTACTAGAAGCAACTCAATAGCTGAATGACCTTACCCAGCATATATTCGGGCGATCATACGTCACCCTATCTCACATAAGTCCGAAAACACCATATAGTCAAAATTTCACAGACCATCTGAACCATAAATCACATTGCACTTTCCGAAATCATATGCCAAATGCAAATCCCATGCCTATACTCAGGATACACTCGAATCCACTGCAATAACCCACATTCACTACTCCGGGTGAGATCATATGATGTATCGGCAACCCCATCACTCGAGACGATAGTCTCTAATCACAACAACACGCCACAATAACCAAATACTAGCTGAAACCTCTTTCATTAGATAGAGTCTTATTCCAACACCTCCATATCCTGCCCACGGCAACTGAAGCACGCGATATACCGAACCCATCTCTCGGGTTAACCATTCGTGAATCTATTTCCCTTTTTAAAACTCATACCACGATAGGTTTTGGAGCCAAACCTCAATTTTTACCTTTCTAACAAGCCAAGATCCAATATGCTCGTGTTCATTAATGACTCCAACGGTCATTTCGATTATAACACACCGCACTGGTGATAAACACCTCAACACCGGCCTAAGCCACAACGAGCACAACATAGGCTCTAATAGAAACGTATGCACACACTCGAATCATGACAGCTCAATTCATGACAATTGTCTCCAGCAAAAGAGCTGCAATTCAATTCCTCTGTGTCATCATAACATAGAACTGAGATCGCGTCTCGCATTATAGAAATAGAGTACCTGAATCCTCCTCGAGAGGTCATAACATCACGTGGCCTTGCGACGATTCATGATTATATCCCAACGTTATTACTCATGAAGCACCTCAAGCCACTAAGCTTAAAACGGTTAGCCACGCACATATCTAGGTCTTGAACCCAAGCAATCAACCTCACCCACGGTGAAACAATTAACGTATGCTATCAAATCTTGAAAGGACACAACCGACGTGCCATTTGCCAAGCGATACTCAAAACGGACTTTCCTCATTAACTGTTGTTAATTATTGAGTTCTTTGAGATATTCCTTATTGTGTTATTACTTGGTTAATGTGATGACCCGGCCCGTCGTCACGAGAATTACCACCCCGTTATGTTGAAATTGTATGTTTTATGCTTTTATATCAGTGTTAAAGTCTATCGGGTGAGTTAGGAGGTGATTTGTGACTTAGGGGAGTGATCGGAATTGAATTTGGAGGTCCGGTGTAGAAATAGGCTTGAATTGCGAAATCCGAACGGTAGGTGAGATTTTGATCCGGGGGTCAGAATGGAATTCCGACAGTTGCAATAGCCCCGTTAGGTGATTTTGGATGTGCCTGCAAAATTTCAGGTCATTCGGGCGTCGTTTGGTCGGGGTATTGATGGAATGTGTAATTCGGAAAGTTTTAAGAAATTTAGGCTTGAATTCGATGTGAATTACGGGTTTTGATGTTGTTAGACGTGTTTTGAGGATTGGAGCAAGTTCGAATAAGGTATTAGGATGTGTTGGTGTGTTTGGATGAGGTCCCGGGGACCTCGGGGTGTTTTCGGATGGCTAAACGGGAGAAAATGTGGAAAATTGCAGGTTTGGGATTCTGTTTCTGTTGTTTTCGCTCCTACGGAAATGGGGGCGCAGGAGCGAGTCCGCAAGAGCGGACAAGAGGGCACAGGGGCGAGTGACTTCGCAGAAGCAGAATCATCTCCGCTGAAGCGGCGTCGCGGGAGCGAAGATGAGACCGCAGAAGCGGTCAAGAGAGAAATGGGGGAAAAACCGCAGAAGCGGATTTATTGACCGCATAGGCGAGTCCGCAGGAGCGGACTCTTGATCGCAGAGGCGGAAAGGACCGCAGGGGCGGAATGTTATCCGCAGAAGCAGACCCGCAGGAGCGGTTCGTGTATCGCAGGAGCGGAAATGGCCAATAGGCCTGGGTTCGCAGAAGCGACCAATTGGTCGCAAAAGCGGTCCCGCAGGGGCGGCAGATGGCCCGCAGAAGCGAAAATTGCAGTGAGTTAAGTGTATCAGAAGTTAGAAAATTTCAGAAACATTTCACACATTTGGGTCTCGGCTTTAGAGGTGATTTGGGCGATTTTGAGGAGAAACTCAAGGGAAATAATCAGGTAATCAACTATGGACTTAAACTATGATTAGTATTGATAATATTATGCAAATATATCATGAAAATAGAGGAATTTGGGGTGATTCATGGAAGATTTAACCCTAGGCTGGAACTTTAGAAAATCAAGGTTTTGAATGAGCAAATGGAGTCCGAATTTGGTAAAATTGATATGCTTAGACTCGCATCGAGATGAGGGTTCCGAATATGTGACTTTTGTAATTTTTCGACAAGCGTACCGAAAGTCGGGTTTTGACAACTTTGGGAATTTTGATGTAAATTGAGTTGTATTGATTGGGTGTCGTCCCATTGGCCTAATTTGTTGTGTTTCTACTGTATTTGATTAGATTCTACACGCGCGGAGCTTGATTCTCGTGGCAAGGGCATTGCGGAGTAGTCGTCGCGCCGTATTGAGGTGAGTAATAGATGTGGGTGATGACCGGCGGGTTCGAAACCCCGGTATACCACTTTGTGACGCTGTATAGCGGCGAGACACGCACACTCCCTTGAGAGTGCGGGGTCGATTGTGATTGGGGACTATGGCTTAGTCCGACTTGTTGATACTGTGTTATGACATTGGCTATTCTTGAGCCGTCGAACCTCCTTCTCGGATGGTTGCATACTATATATTGAGATATTGGCCACTCTTGAGCCAAGGAACCCCCTTCTTGGGCGGTTGAGTATACTTGTGGGTGTGAGCCAGTTATTGGATCCCGTGATGGATCGTTATCATTGTCTTATCATATTGACATGTTAGTTACTACCAATCCGTAGCTATTTCTATTATTATGCTATTTCCAATCTCTGGAACTTGGTATTACTGTTTTCCAACTGAAAAATGATAAAAAGAGTTTTCAAAAACTACTTTTGAGCCTGCGAGGCTGTATTTGCATATTAGCTGACTAGTAGTGGATCGGGCTGCGCGCCGCAGCAAGATATATGTTGGATCGGACTGCACGCCGCAGGAATATCTGCTTGGGCTGTAGGAGCCCCTCCGGAGTCTGAACCCCCACAGTGAGCACGGGTACCCAAATTGGATCGGGCTACGCACCGTATCGGTCATATCATGCATTGCATTGCATTTAGCTACATCTGCTAGCTGTTATACTGTTTTGCTGGTACTTGATGGTACAGGTACAGTTGATATTGATTCTATGACAGGGTATTTGATTACAGCTTTACATAGTGCTTTATTGCGGATTTCTTATCTGCGCTGTCTTACCCTTGTTTATTACCACTGAGTCTGGCAGTACTCATTTTACTCCCCGCACCTTGTGTGCAGATCCAGGTACCTCTCAGCAGTGATCCAGTAGCTGTGCGAGGCGACATTTGTGGATATTCGAGGTAGCTGCAGAGTCCGCAGGACCCGATATTCCTTCTTACTGTCTCTTGATTTTTGTATTGACTTTTCTTTCCGCACTTGGTATCTTGTAAACCTTTATACACTCATGTTCAGTAGAGGCTCATGACTCTCGACCCTTCGGTCTATAGGAGTTGATGTATTATGGGACTTGGTTCCCCGTTTCATTATATGTATCACTGTTATTTCGTGAATTAATATGCTTAAATGGGCTAAAGAGAGCTTCTAGCTCCGTGGTTGATATTGATTGGTCGGGCTGGCTTAGCAATGTGCTGGGCGCCATCACGACCGGATTTGGGGTCGTGACAAGTTGGTATCAAAGCCTAGGTTTACTAGGCCTCGTGAGTCTTGAGCCGGTTAGTAGAGTCTTGTGGATCGGTACGGGGATGCCTGTACTTATCCTCGGGAGGCTGCGAACCTTTAGGAAACACTTCACACTTCTTGGAATTCTTATCGTGAGTACTTGATTCAGCTTGAGATATACTTTTTGAAATTCCTTCCACACGTCTGTGTACGCATCGAGCGCTCAGTAATATAATTGCCTTATGGCTTGTGATTTCCCCGAACGAGGGGAGAGATATAATCTCTGTGAGTTCATGTTGGGCCAGTCAGGATGACTTGAGGCTGGACCTTGTTTATGACTTGAGCATTAAGGTGCTGATTTTGTGAGTGGTGGCAATAGATAATGTACTGAGGGTTTGAAATCCCGTATTTTTGCACTATACAGTGTTGTGCTGAGATGGAATTCGCGTCATGTGACGAGCGTGGTGGTATTGTGACTGGGGATTTGGACTTGATCCTTCCCAATTGATAAATTACTGTGTAAAGTGACTGAGACTGGGCTTATATCTATATACTTGGGCTAGTAGCCATGTTTGGGGCCTTGTGCCGATCTGTAGAGTATTAGGGAGGCTTACTAATGGATGAGCTGTTAATTGTTCGACTCTTATCTAAACCGTTGTGTAGCCCCGAGCTATGGGCGTGGTGAATATTTATCATATCTCGTAATTGGAAGGTAAAATGCCTTAATTGTAGCGGAACAAGTTTAAACTCAGGAAGACTAAAGTGATTTTGCTATGTGTATCCTGGTGGAAGGTATTGTGATGAAATGCTAAATTGAGAAGAAGTAAGAGGGTTGATTCTCATGTGTAATTGAAAGGTATTTGATATGTGTTATGATTCGAGCAGGTACAGCGCAGGTTCAAGTATAAATAGTGATAATATGATTCGTATAAATTGTGATAATATGATTCGTATAGTATTGAGATTTAATGTTGTTGAAATACATTGTGATATCTTGTTGAGTTGTGGATGTATTGATAGAATGGTTTGGTGATTCTTTAGCAGGTGGATAGGCCAATTTACAAAGAAAACTCTGCCGAATTCTTTTTTGGAAAATTTGGGACTTAGAAAAGCTTTTTGTCACCTAAAGAGTGGGCGTAACTATTGTATGTGAATGAATGCAAGAATTGCAAAAGGATTAATATTTCTGATGATTCAAACCTCCGCCGAAGCTTGTAAATGACTTGAGTTTAATCTAACTAGAACTTTGTTGCATCGTTTGAGTAAGAAGGCTATGAGTGGCTAAAAGTGCTTTGATTTATGACTCCGAGCTAAGTTAGGGAGGTTGTTATTGATTAACTGATTGCACTGCCGTGTGCTGTTTTGGCTCTGTCTCTAGGTATGTTGGGAAATTTTGATAAAGGTTATGGTGCTTCGTAGATATGAAGAAATGCTAGGATGTTGTGAACTTATGTTGGTAAAGAATGTTCGGTGTATAGAAAAGAAAGATAGCTAATTGTATCCGTATGTAATCATGATCTGCAGTGTCAGAGTTCTAACAAGGCACGAGTGGTTCTGTTCAATAAGACAGTTGAATTACAGCTGAATAAGGATGACTGACGCCCGAGAATTATTTACGGTGTTCAAGATTTTTCTTGTAACAGTTAGGTGTCTTAAGATTGTGCATGTGGCTAAAGATGATGGTTTCGTTAGAAGAGATCGGTACTTGTGTTATATTATGTGAATGATGGGATTCTATGTAATCCGTATTGGAAGGTAATGATAACGAATTCAAATCGCAAGAGGTTCTTCAAAATAAAGTATTGTAGGATGTGATCCTTCCGGGAAATATTGAGAGAGTATTCAGTGGCCTATATGTCTTAGACCGTGTGGTCTTATGTACGAGTCTCGTGTGGAATGAGTTGATGTGTTATGGTGCTACAGTAATGGCTAATATTAAATCAAAGATGAATCAGAAAGGAAACTGGGTAAATGGAACAACTTGTTAATAAACGGAAGCGGTATGATAAGGAATACGACTAATTCCTGGTATGTGGTTGAAGTAATGAGTCTTGCAAATATTGTGCAATAAAGATTTTGAGTGTTGGCAGTCATGTAACCCGATATGGGTATAATATGGGTATAAGGACTCAGTCCTGGCAGTTTAACTTATGCAATGTAATTGGGAGAAAGAGTTTATGATGTGTTTTAACGTGGTTTAAAAATGAGTGTATTTCCTGTTGGTATGTAAGGCTTGGAATGTGTGATGAGTTTTCTCTATATGGGATCATGAAAGCCCTTGACTAGTTGAGTGCGCCGATGTTTGCGGCGTAGGATAGGAATATGAATTTCCATGTTCTCTTAGTGTGGTATGGTATATGCGATGTGTTATGGAAAGTTGATAATGGCATATTCAAGGTTTTGTGATCAGTTCATAATATATGGGGAGTCATTAAATGTATTTAGCAGCGCGGGCAGCTGCATGTGATTTAAAGAATCGATCTTTCTGGTGATTAAAGAAAATGGTACTACTATTCTAGTAATTTGGCAGGGTATATGGTCCAAAAGGACAAGGTAATGTAAACTGATAATATCCAGTGGTATGGAGGTATTCTCTTGTTGGATCGACTATAATAATTGAGTTGTTGATGGCATAGTGAAATTTCTGAATGGTTGTTGTGGTATGAATGGACGTTTGATGTGCGTTATGTATTTGTACGATGAAGTACGGAATCAGGCATGGTGATTCATGTGTTATATATGTGTTGGAGACTTGAAGTTCTTGTTAGTCTGCCTATGCAGTAGTCGTATATCGTGTGTATCAGCACCGTTTTGTGATTATTGGAAATCGGAAGCCCTAAAGGCTCTCTCTCAACTTGATATGACGAATTTTGATTGTGATACTTGATTGCTGACTGGTCATCATTGGGCCAGGTTGTCTAGACTAATGTGATATAGACTATGATGGTATGGCACAAATTGTGTAGCAGAGTGCATCAGAGTATGCTCCAGCGGGGTAGTTGTACCTCAGGACCAGCAGACGGCTGGTGGATATTGCTTTGTCGGTTGGGCCTTCGTGGCGGATATCAGTGCAGAGGTTTCTATCGTTGATTTGGTTCTGGTATTGAGTAACTTTGTCGGATGCGTTTCTTGTGGCCGAACTTGAGGCTATATATGTTTACCATAATGAGCAACTTGACTCGACGCGTATTTCTTTGGCGAGGGTTCTATATGGATCGGGTGGCGCGCCGCCACATGTACTATTATTTGGATCGGGTGGCACGCCGCCACGGGTATGGTATCCTGGATCGGGTGGCACGCCGCCACGGGTATGTCATTGGAGCGGGTTGCACGCCGCAACAGTGTAATGTGAAAATAGAGTTAGTTATATATTACCCGGTATACAATACTTCCTGGCTTCTGAGGAAAAGTCCGTATTGAGTATCGCTTGGCGAATGGCACATCGGTTGTGTTCTTTCAGGATTTGATAGCATACGTTAATTGTTTCACCATGGGTGAGGTTGATTGCTTGGGTTCAGACCTAAATATGTGTGTGGCTGATCATTTTGAGCTTGGTAAATTGAGGTGCTTCATGAGTAATAGTGTTTGGATAGAATCATGAATCGTGGCAAGGCCACGTGATGTTATGACCCCTCGAGGAGGATTCAGGTACTCTATTTCTATAATGCGAGACGCGATCTCAGTTCTATGTTATGATGACACAAAGGAATTGAATTACAGCTCTCTTGTTGAAGACAGTTGTCATGATTTGAGTATGTTCGGATGTCTCTATTAGAGCCTGTGTTGTGCTTGCCGTGGCTTGGGCCGGTGTTGAGGTGACATATCACCAGTGCGGTGTGTTATAATCGAAATGACCATTTGAGTCATTATGGAGAGCTAACATATGTGATTTCAGTGGGTTAGAAAGGTAATACCGAGATGTGGGTCCGAAGTCTGTTGTGGTATCAGTTAAAAGTGAAATGGATTCATGAATGGTTGACCTGAGAGATGGGTTCGATATATCGCATGTTCGGTTGCCGTGGGCATGATATGAAGGTGTTGGAACAAGACTCTATCTAATGAAAAAGGTTTTTCAGTTGGTATTTGGTTATCGTGGGAAATTATTGTGATTAGAGACTATTGTCTCGAGTGATTGGGTTGTTCGATACATCATGTGATCCCACCCGGAGCGGTGAGTATGGCTTATTGCAGCGGATTCTAGTGTATCCTGAGTATAGGCATGATATTTGCAATTGGTATATGATTTCGGCAATGTACAATGTGGTTTATGGTTCAGATGGTCTGTGAAATTTCAGCTAGATCGTATTGTCGGACTTATGATAGATAGGGTGACGTGGTATCACCCTGAATATATGCTTGGTAAGGTCATTCAGCTATTGAGTTGCTTCTAGTACCACTCTGGTACGCTCGAGGACGAGCGTTTGCTTAAGAGGGGGAGAATGTGACGACCCGGCCCGTCGTCACGGGAATTACCACCCCGTTATGTTGAAATTGTATGTTTTATGCTTTTATATCGGTGTTAAAGTCTATCGGGTGAGTTAGGAGGTGATTTGTGACTTAGGGGAGCGATCGGAATTGAATTTGGAGGTCCGGTGTAGAAATAGGCTTGAATTGGCTAAGGTTGAATTTTGGCGAAATCCGAACGGTAGGTGAGATTTTGATCCGGGGTCGGAATGGAATTCCGACAGTTGCAGTAGCTCCGTTAGGTGATTTTGGATGTGGCTGCAAAATTTCAGGTCATTCGGGCGTCGTTTGGTCGGGTTTTTGGTGGAATGTGTAATTCGGAAAGTTTTAAGAAATTTAGGCTTGAATTCGATGTGAATTACGGGTTTTGATGTTGTTAGACGTGTTTTGAGGATTGGAGCAAGTTCGAATAAGGTATTAGGATGTGTCGGTGTGTTTGGATGAGGTCCCGGGGACCTCGGAGTGTTTTCGGATGGCTAAACGGGAGAAAATGTGGAAAATTGCAGGTTTGGGATTCTGTTTCTGTTGTTTTCGCTCCTACGGAAATGGGGGCGCAGGAGCGAGTCCGCAGGAGCGGACAAGAGGGCGCAGGGGCGAGTGACTTCGCAGAAGCGGAATCATCTCCGCTGAAGCGGCGTCGTAGGAACGAAGATGAGACCGCAGAAGCGGTCAAGAGAGAGATAGGGGAAAAACCGCAGAAGCAGATATATTGATCGCATAGGCGAGTCCGCAGGAGCGGACTCTTGATCGCAGAGGCGGAAAGGACCGCAGGGGCGGAATGTTATCCGCAGAAGCGGACCCGCAGGAGCGGTCCGTGTAGCGCAGGAGCGGAAATGGGCAATAGGCCTGGGTTCGCAGAAGCGACCAATTGGTCGCAGAAGCGGTTCCGCAGGGGCGGAAAATGGCCTGCAGAAGCGAAAATCGCAGTGAGTTAAGTGTATCAGAAGTTAGAAAATTTCAGAAACATTTCACACATTTGGGTCTCGGCTTTAGAGGCGATTTGGGCGATTTTGAAGAGAAACTCAAGGGAAATTATCAGGTAATCAACTATGGACTTAAACTATGATTAGTATTGATAATATTATGCAAATATATCATGAAAATGGAGGAATTTGGGGTGATTCATGGAAGATTTAACCCTAGGCTTGAACTTTAGAAAACCAAGGTTTTGAATGGGCAAATGGAGTCCGAATTTGGTAAAATTGATATGCTTAGACTCGTATCGAGATGAGGGTTCCGAATATGTGACTTTTGTAATTTTTCGACAAGCGTACCGAAAGTCGGGTTTTGACAACTTTGGGAATTTTGATGTAAATTGAGTTGTATTGATTGGGTGTCGTCCCATTGGCCTAATTTGTTGTGTTTCTACCGTATTTGATCAGATTCTACGCGTGCGGAGCTTGATTCTCGTGGCAAGGGCATTGCGGAGTAGTCGTCGCGCCGTATTGAGGTGAGTAATAGATGTGGGTGATGACCGGCGGGTTCGAAACCCCGGTATACCACTTTGTGACGCTGTATAGCGGCGAGACACGTACTCTCTTGTGAGTGCGGGGTCGATTGTGATTGGGGACTATGGCTTAGTTTGACTTGTTGATACCGTGTTATGACATTGGCTATTCTTGAGCCGTCGAACCTCCTTCTCGGATGGTTGCATACTATATATTGAGATATTGGCCACTCTTGAGCCGAGGAACCCCTTCTTGGGCGGTTGAGTATACTTGTGGGCCGTGAGCCAGTTATTGGATCCCGCGAGGATCGTTATCATTGTCTTATCATATTGACATACTAGTTTACTACCAGTCCGTAGATATTTCTGTTATCATGCTATTTCCAATCTCTGGAACTTGGTATTACTGTTTTCCAACTGAATAATGATAAAAAGGGTTTTCAAAACTACTTTTGAGCCTCCGAGGCAGTATTTGCATATTAGCTGACTGGTAGTGGATCGGGTTGCGCGCCGCAGCGGTATATATGTTGGATCGGACTGCACGCCGCAGTAATATTGTGCTTGGGCTGTAGGAGCCCCTCCGGAGTCTGAACCCCCACAGTGAGCACGGGTACCCAAATTGGATCGGGCTACGCGCCTTAGTGGTCATATCATGCATTGCATTGCATTTAGCTACATCTGCTAGTTGTTATACTGTTTTGCTGGTACTTGATGGTACAGGTACAGTTGATATTGATTATGTGACAGGGTATTTGATTACATCTTTACATAGTACTTTATTGCGGATTTCTTATCGGCGCTGTCTTACCCTTGTTTATTACCACTGAGTCTGGCAGTACTCATTTTACTCCCTGCACCTTGTGTGCAGATCCAGGTACCTCTCAGCAGTGATCCAGTAGCTGTGCGAGGCGACATTTGTGGATATTCGAGGTAGCTGTAGAGTCCGCAGGACCCGATATTCCTTCTTACTGTCTCTTGATTTTGTATTGACTTTTCTTTCCGCACTTGGTATCTTGTAAACCTTTATACACTCATGTTCAGTAGAGGCTCATGACTCTTGACCCTTCGGTCTATGGGATTTGATGTATTATGGGACTTGGTTCCCCGCTTTCGTTATATGTATCGTTGTTGCTTCGTGAATTAATATGCTTAAATGGGCTAAAGAGAGCTTCTAGCCCCGTGGTTGATGTTGATTGGTCAGGCTGGCTTAGCAATGTGTCGGGCGCCATCACGACCGGATTTGGGGTCGTGACAAGCGGTGAGGTGCCACACAGGTAAATCTAGATGATGATGCCATACCTGTGGCGGCGTGCCACCCGATCCAAATAACCCGTGGCGGCGTGCCACCCGATCCACGCATAAATCTCGCAAAAAGGAAGTGCATATCGAGTCGAATTTTCTCATTACAGCCAACATATATATATATAGCCTCATGCTCGGCCACATGAAACGCATCTGACAACGTTTCTCAATACTGGAACTGAATCAATGGTGGATACTTCTACACTAATATCCGCCACTAAGGTCCAACCAACAAAGCAATACCCACCAGCCGTCTGTTGGTCCTGAGGTACAACTACCCCGCTGGAGCATACTCTGATGCACTCTGCTACGCAATTTGTGCCATTTTCCGACATAGTCCATACCACATTAGTCTAGACGACCTGACTTATGTCAACCAGTCCGAAATAAGGTATCATAACCCAAATTCATCATATCAAGCTAAGAGAGAGCCACTAGGGCTTCCGATTTCCAATAATCACAAAACGGTGCCGATACACGCGATATACAACCACTATATATGCGGATTACGAGAACTTCTAGTCTCCAACACATATGTAACACATGAATCGCTATACCTGGTTCCACACTCCACCGTACGAATACATAACGCACATCAAGCGTCCATTCATACCACGACAGCCATTCAGAAATTTCACTATGCCATCAACGACTCAGTTATTATAGTTGATCCAACAAGAGAATGCCACCATACCACTGGATATCATCAGTTTACATTACCTTGTCCTTTTTGGATCATATTCCCCGCCAAGTTAATAGAATAGCAGTACCATTTTCTTAAATTATCAGAAAGATCGATTCTTAATTCACCTGCAGCTGTCCACGCTGCTCAATAATCTTTATTGACTTCCCATATATTATGCACTGATCTCAAAATCTAGAATATACCATTATCACCTTTCCATAACACATCGTGTATGCCATATCACACTAAGACAACATGGAAATTCATATCCCTTTCCTCCGCCTCAACATCGGCGCACTCCACTAGTCAAGGACTTTCGTGATCCCATATAGAAGAAAACTCATTACACATTCCACGCTTCGCATACCGATAGGAGTATACTCATTTTCAAACCATGATAAAACACATCACAAACTATTTCTTCCCATTCGTTGCATAAGTTTAATTGCCAGGACTGAGTCCTTATACCCATATTATACCCATATCGGGTTACACGACTGCCATCACTCAAAAGCTTGATTGCACAATATCTGGAAGACTCATTACTTCAACCACATACCAGGAATTAGTCGTATTCTTTATCATACCGCTTCGGTTTATTAACAAGTTGTTCCATTTACCCAGTTTCCTTTCTGATTCATCTTTGATTTAATATTAGCCATTACTGTATCACCATAACACATCAACTCATTCCATACGAGACTCGTACATAAGACCACACGGTCTAAGACATATAGGCCACCGAATACTCTCTCAATATTTCCCAGAAGTACCACATTCTACCATAATTTATTTTGATGAACTTCCCGCGATATTTTTTTTTAAATTGTTATCATTACTTCACAATACGGATACCTAGAATCCCATCATTCACATGATATGACACAAGCCTTGATCTTCTCTAACGAAACCGCCATCTTTAGCCACATACACAAACCTTAAGGCACCCGACTGTTACAAGCCAAATCTTGAACACTGCAAAACCATTCTCGGGCATCATTCACCCTTATTCAGATGTAATTCAACTGTCTTATTGAACAGAACCACTCATGCCTTGTTAGAACTCTGACACTGCAAATCATGATTACATACGGATACAATTAGCTATCTTTCTTTTCTATACACCGAACATTCTTTACCAACATAAGTTCACAACATCCTAGTATTTCTTCATATCTACGAAGCACCATAACCTTTATCAAAATTTCCTACATACCTAGAGACAGAGCCAACACAGCACACGATAGTGCAATCAGTTCATCAATAACAACCTCCCCAACTTTGCTCGGAGTCATACATCAAAGCACTTTCAACCACTCATATCATTATTACTCAAGTGATGCCGAAATGTTAATATGAGATTAAACTCAAGTCATTTACAAGCCTTGACAGAGACTCGAATCATCGGAGACCTTAGCTCTTCTGCAATTCTTGCAGATATACATGCACCACCAATAAGCCCACTCTCTTTAGGTGACAGAAATCTTTCTAAGTCCCAAATTTTCCAAAAATTTCGGCAGAGTTTCCTTTGTAAATTGGCCTATCCACCTGCCATAGAATCACCAAACCATTCTAACAATACATCCACAACTCAACAAGATATCACAATGTATTTCAACAACATTAAATCTCAATACTATACGAATCATATTATCATAATTTATACTTGAACCTGCGATGTACCTGCTCGAATCATAACACATATCAAAATCACTTTAGTCTTCCTGAGTTTAAACTCGTTCCACTACACATAAGGCACTTTACCTTCCAATTACGAGATATGATAATTATTTCTCACACCCATAGCTAGGGCTACATATCAAATCACAATAAGAACTGAATACCTTACAGCTCTCCCATTATCAAACTACCATTTGCACAATAAGGATCAATACCGATCGTATGAACTTCATAATACCGACTCGCAAAATTAATACCTTGGTGCTCAAGCCATAGACAAGGATCTGGCCTCAAGTCCTCCCGACTGGCCCAACATGAACTCATGGAGATTATATCTCGCCCCTCGATCGGGGAATCACAAGCCATAAGGCAATTACATTACTGAGCGCTCGATGCGTACACAGACGTGTGGAAGGAATTTCAAAAATTATATCTCAAGCTGAATCAAGTGCGCACGATAAGAATTCCAAGAAATGTGAAGTGTTTCCTAAAGGTTCGCAGCCTCCGAGGATAAGTACAGGCGTCCCCGTACCGATCCACAAGACTCTACTAACCGGCTCAAGACTCATGAGACCTAGTAAACCTAGGCTCTGATACCAACTTGTCACGTCCCTAAATTCGGTCGTGATGGCGCCCAGCACACTGCTAGGCCAGCCTAACCAATTAACAAGAATCACGGAGCCATAAGCTCACTTTATCCAATTTAAGCATACGGAAATAATTCAACAGTGATAGATATATATTAAAAACAGGGAACCAAGTCCCAACACGTGCCAACTCCCATAGACCGAAGGGTCAAGAGTCATGAGCCTCTACGGAATATACAAGTGTAAATAGTAAATATAACTGTGCACAAGTGTGGGGTGATCAGAACAAAATATAGACAAACTGGAGAATCAGGTCCTGCGAACGCTGGCAGCTACCTCGACCGTCCAAAAGCACTCCCGAGCCGCAATGGAATCAGCTCTGCTGTAATGTACCTGGATCTGCACACAAGGTGCAGGGAGTCGGGTGTGAGTACTTCCAATTCAGCGGTAATAAAAGTAAATAATGCTGAAAGGAAGAAAACCACGCAAGGCACTATCTCTTGCTACACAATACATAACTATCATAAAACTTCAAAACACTATCATTTTATTCCTTTTCCGCATATGTGAGTAGATTATTTAGAAATCTCAATTTTTAGCTACTTTCTTTCATTATAACATACCAATACCCGGGAGAATCTCAAGCAGTGCAAGTCAGCACTCAAATCAACCTCTCGGGCTCAGCACTCCTTAACAATTTATACCAGGAGATCTGGTCAATAAAGCAACAAATGCACATGTGCCAGTAAAGTATGAGTGCTAAAATGTTATGCCACGTAGTACACGTAAACCAATGTATGTATGCCATGCAATGCATATGACCGCTACGGCGTGTAGCCCGATCCAATTTGGGTACCCGTGCTCACTGTGGGGGTTCAGACTCCGGAGGGGCTCCTACAGCCCAAGCACAATAATAATATCACACCTGCTACGGCGCGCAGCCCGATCCATATACCACTGCGGCGTGCAGTCCGATCCATGCATGTGTATGCATATGCTCATATGAATGTCATGCCCTAACATATGGCCCTCAGCCCCAATCAGCCTAACAAATAATCAAGAAAGCCCTACGGGCAACAATATCATATTAGTTCGCAGCAAAAATGTTATTAAGACCTTGTTCAAGTTTTTCATAACCTTATAAGAATGCTGAATAGCAAAATACACTTTAAAACCTTAACTTTAGATAAAATATGCACAGTGTTATCAAGACAATGATACTAATCCCTGAAGGATTCAAATACTCGGCACGAAGCTCAAACATGATAATTAGTCCAATTCATTTCAACAATTAGGTGTTATTATTTATTACGCGGGACGGACCAAGTCACAATCCCCAATGGTGCTCTACCCCACGCCCGTTATCCGGCGTGCAAGTCACCTCGACACAGCACTAAGATGTGCAAGTCCGGGGTTTACTAACCCTCAGGACATCATTTACAAGTATTACCCACCTCGAACCGACGAAAGCTCATGCCCGCGATGCATTAGCTCCTCGAACCGGCATCCACGCACGTCAAAACTAGCACAAATCAGCACAAATATATCAAAATAGGCTAATGGAACATCACCCAATCGAAAGAACTCGAAAAATATCAAAAATCACGAAATTTGCAAAACCCGAGCCCCGGGCCCACATCTCGAAAAACTTCGAAACTCATATTTCTAGAACCCTCGTCTCGCCACGAGTCCATACATATAAAATTTACCAAAATCGGAGTTCGATTGGCCTTTCAAAACCCAAATTTTCGTTTTCAATATCTAGGCCACAATCCTTCACAATTTCTACCCAAATTCATGAAGATTGATGTTAATTCTACCAAAAAAATGATGTTTTTGAGTCAAGAAACTTACCTCCGATGAATACCCGATGATTTCCCAGCGTTTTCCCGTGATTTCTTCGCTCTAGAGCTCAAAAATTATGTTTTGGGTATATGAACCCGTGAGCCCTCTGTTCTGTGATTTTAATTTCACTGCCAGACCAATTTGTTCTACGCGTTCGCGATGGTCTTCACGCGTTCGCGATACTCAGCTCCAGTTTACCCTTCGCGAACGCGACGCTCCACCACGCGTTCGCGATGTACAATCTCCCAGCCACCGGGTTCTTCTTCTACGCGAACGCGTACACTCCCACGCGAACGCGATGCTCTCCCCTTTCCTTCTATGCGATCGCGACTCCCAGTCACGCGAACGTGAAGCTTCACCTTACCTTGCCTATGCGAACGTGACATCCCTGCTCGCGAACGCGATGCTTTGATCTGTCTGGCCTTCGCGAACGCGGCCCATGCCACGCGAACGCGAAGGCTTAATGCCTGGGCAGTAACCTGCAATTTATAGCAGGCCTTTTCCAAGTTCAAAATGCCCGATTGATGGTCCGAAATCCTCCCGAGGCCCCGGGGACCCTAACGAAAACCACCAAGATACTCCAAAACACGATACGAACTTGTTCCAATCATAAAAACACCATCCTAAACATCAAAATTACCAATTACACACGGATTCAAGCCTAAGTTTCTTCAAAACTTTCAAAACTAACATTCAATCCAAAACCCGATCAAACGACGTCCGAATGTCCTAAAATTTTGCGGACATATCCAAAATCCCATAAGGAAGCTACAGGAATTTTCAGAATTCCATTCTGACCCTCGAATTATAATCTCACCTCCCATCCGGTTTTTGCCAAAATTCAACCTTAGCCAATTCAAGCCTATTTCTACATCGGGCCTCCAAATTCAATTCCGATTGCTCTCCCAAGTCATAAATGATCCCCCAAAACTAGTCGAATCATCAGAATCTGATTCCGAGCACTCTAACTCGATAGTCAACTCTAGGTTGACTTTCCATTTTCAAACTTCCTTTAAACATGCTATTTGCTTCATTTTCAATTTAATTCACTCCTAACTCACCCGATAGGCTCTAACACCGATATAAAAGCATAAAACATGTAATTGCAACATGACGGGGTGGTAAATTCCCGTAAGGACAGGCCGGGTCGTTACAGCTGGGCGCCATCACGATCGGGTTTGGGGTCGTGACAAGTTGGTATCAGAGAATAGGTATAGTAGGCCTCATGAGTCTTGAGCTAGTTAGTAGAGTCTTGTGGATCGGTACGGGGATGCCTGTACTTATCCTCGGGAGGTTGCGAACCTTTAGGAAACACTTCACATTTCTTAGAATTCTTATCGTGCGTACTTGATTCAGCTTGAGATATACTTTTGAAAATTCCTTCCGCATGTTTGTTTACGCATTGAGCGCTCAGTAATATAATTGCCTTATGGCTTGTGATTTCCCTCGATCGAGGTTCATGTTGGGCCAGTCGGGAGGACTTGAGGCTGGACCTAGCTTATGACTTGAGCATTGAGGTGCTGATTTTGTGAGTGGTGGCAATAGATAATGTACTGAGGGTTTGCAACCCCGTAATTGCACTATTCAGTGCTATGCTGAGATGGGACACGCGTCATATGACGAGCGTGGTGGTATTATGATCGGGGATTTGGACTTGGTCCTTCCCGATTGATAGATTACTGTGTATAATGACTGAGACTGGGCTTATACCTGTGTATTTGGTTTAGTAACCATGTTTGGGGCCTTGTGCCGATCTGTAGAGTATTAGGGAAGCTTACTAATGGACGAGCTATTAATTGTTCGACTCTTATCTAATTTGTTATGTAGCCTTGAGCTATGGGCGTGGTGAATATTTATTATATCCCTTAAGTGGGAAGGTAAAGTGACTTATGTGTAGTGGAACGAGTTCAAACTCAGGAAGACTAAAGTGATTATGCTATGTGTACCCTGGTGAAAGGTATTGTGCTGAAATGCTAAATTGGGGCGAAGTAGGTGGGTTGATTCTCATGTGTAATTGAAATGTATTTGATATGTGTTATGATTTGAGCAGGTACAACGCATGTTCATGTACCAATTATGATAATATGATTTGTGTAGTATTGATACTAATGTTGTCGATATGCATTGTGATGTCTTGTCGAGTTGTGAATGTATTGCTAGGATGGTTTTGGTGATTCTCTGGCAGGTGGATAGGCCAATTTACAAAGGAAACTCTGCTGAAATTTTTGGAAAATTTGGGACTTAGAAAAGATTTTTGTCACCTAAAGAGTGGGATTAAATGTTGTGTGTGAATGAACGCAAGAATTGGAAAAGAGTTAATATTTCTGATGATTCGAATCTCCGCCGAAGCTTGTAAATGACTTGAGTTTAATCTAACTAGAACTTTGTTGCATCATTTGAGTAAGAAGGTTGTGAGTGGCTAAAAGTGCTTTGATATATGAATCCGATCTATGTTGGGGAGGTTGTTATTGATTAACTGATTGCACTGTCGTGTGCTGTGTTGGCTCTGTCTCTAGGTATGATGGGAAATCTTGATAAAGGTTATGATGCTTCGTAGATGTAAAAAAAATACTAGGATGTTTTGAACTGATGTTGGTAATGAATGTTTGGTGTATAGAAAGGAGAAATAGCTAATGGTATCTGTATGTAATCATGTTCTGCGGTGTCGGAGAGCTAGCAAGGCACGAGTGGTTCTATTGAATAAGATAGTTGAATTACATTTGAATAAGGGTGAATGACGCCCGAGAATTTGTTTTACGGTATTCAAGATTTTACTTGTAACAGTCAGGTGTCTTAACATTGTGCATTTGGCTAAAGACGGTGGTTTCGTTAGAAGAGATCAAGACTTTTGTTATATTATGTGAATGATGGGATTTTATGTAACCGTATTGGATGGTAATGATAATGAATTCAAATTGCAGGAAGTTCTTTGAAATAATGTATTGTAGAATATGGTCCTTCTGGGAAACATTGAGAGAGTATTTAGTGGCCTATGGGTCTTAGACGGTGTGGTCTTATATACGAGTCTCATGTGGTAACATGAGTTGATGTATTATAGTGCTACAGTAGTGGATAATATTAAATTAAGGATGAAGTAGAAAGGAAACTGGGTAAATGGATCAACTTGTTAATAAACCGAAACAGTATGATAAGGAATACGATTAATTCCTGGTATATGTTTGAAGTAATGAGTCTCGCTGATATGGTGCAATAAAGCTTTTGAGTGCTGGCAGTTGTGTAACTTGATATGGGTATAAGGACTCAGTCCTGGCAGTTTAACGTATGCAATCTAATTGGGATAAAGGGTTTGTGATGTGTTTTACCATGGTTTGAAAATGAGTGTATTTCCTGTTGGTGTGCAAAGCTTGGAATGTGTAATGAGTTTTCTCTATATGGGATCATGAAAGTCCTTGACTAGCGAGTGCGTCGATGTTTGCGGCGTAGGAAAGGAATATGAATTTCCATGTTATCTTAGGGTGGTGTGGCATATGCGATGTGTGATGGAAAGTTGATAATGGCATATTCAAGGTTTTGAGATCGGTTCATAATATATGGGGAGTCATTAAAATTATTGAGCAGCGCGGACAGCTGCAGGTGATTTAAGAATCGATCTTTCCGGTGATTAAGGAAAATGGTGCTGCTATTCTAGTAATTTGGCAGGGTATATGGTCCAAAAGGACAAGGTAATGTAAACTGATAATATCTAGTGGTATGGTGGTATTCTCTTGTTGGATTGACTGTAATAAATGAGTCGTTGATGGCAAAATGAAATTCCTGAATGACATTCGTGGTATGAATGAACGCTTGATGTGCGTTATGTATTTGTACGGTGAAGTACGGAATCAAGCATGGTGATTCATGTGTTATATATGTGTTGGAGACTTGAAGTCCTCGTTAGTTCGCATATACAGTGGTTGTATATCATGTGTATCAGCACCGTTTTGTGATTATTGGAAATCGGAAACCCTAGTGGCTCTCTCTCAACTTGATATGACGAATTTGGATTATGATACTTGATTGCTGACTGGTCGGCATTGGGTCAGGTTGTCGAGACAAATGTGATATGGACTATGATGGTATGGCGCAGATTGCATAGCAAAGTGCATCACAGTATGCTCCAGCAGCGTAGTTGTACCCCAGGACCAGCAGACGGCTGGTAGGTATTGCTTTGTCAGTTGGGCCTTCGTGGCGGATATCAGTGCAGAGGTTTCTACCATGGATTCAGTTCCGGTATTGGGGAACTTAGCCTGACGCATTTCTTGTGTCCGAGCTTGAGGCTATATATGTTTACTGCAATAAGCAATTCGACTCGATGTGCATTTCTTTTGCGAGGGTTTTATATGGATCGGGTAGCACACCGCCACAGGTGTGGTTATTTAGATCGGGTGGCACGCCGCCACGGGTATGGTATCTGGATCGGGTGGCACGCTGCCACGGATATGTCATTGGAATGGGTCGCACACCGCAACAGTGTAATGTGAAAATAAAGTTAGTTATATGTTACCAGGTATACAATACCTCCTGGCTTCTAAGGAAAAGTCCGTATTGAGTATCGCACGACGAATGGCACATCGGTTGTGTCCTTTCAGGATTTGATAGCATACGTTAATTGTTTCACCGTGGATGAGGTTGATTGCTTAGGTTCAAGACCTAGATCTGTGCGTGGCTAACCGTTTTGAGCTTGGTAGCTTGAGGTGCTTCATGAGTAATAGTTTTTGGATAGAATCACGAATCGTGGCAAGACCACATGATGTTATGACCTCTCGAGGAGGATTCAGGTACTCTATTTCTATAATGCAAGATGCGATCTCAGTTCTATGTTATGATGGCACAGAGGAATTGAATTGCAGCTCTTTTGCTAGAGACAATTGTCATGATTTGAGTTGTCATGATTCGAGTGCGTTTATATGTTTCTATTGGAGCCTATGTTGTGCTCGTCGCAGCTTAGGTCGGTGTTTGAGGTGTCATGTCACCAGTGCGGTGTGTTATAATTGAAATGATCATTTGAGTCATTATGGAGAGCGAGCATATGTGATTTCAGTGGGTTAGAAAGGTAATATCGAGATGTGGGTCCGAAATCTGTTGTGGTATCAGTTAAAAGTGAAATGGATTCATGAATGGTTGACCCGAGAGATGGGTTCGATATATCGCGTGTTCGGTTGCCGTGGGCATGATATGAAGGTGTTGGAACAAGACTCTATCTAATGAAAAAGGTTTTTCAGTTGGTATTTGGTTATCGTGGGAAATTGTTGTGATTAGAGACTATTGTCTCGAGTGATTGGGTTGTTTGATACATCATATGATCTCACCCGGAGTGGTGAGTATGGGTTATTGCAGTGGATTCTAGTGTATCCCGAGTATAGGCATGGGATTAGCATTTGGTATATGATTTTGGAAAGTGCAATGTGGTTTATGGTTCAGATGGTCTGTGAGATTTCAACTATATGGCGTTTTCAGATTTATGTGAGATAGGGTGACGTGTGATCGCCATGAATATATGCTTGCTAAGGTCATTCAGCTATTGGATTGCTTTTAGTACCACTCTGGTCCGCTCGAGGATGAGTGTTTGTTTAAGTTGGGGAGAATGTGACGACCTGGCCCGTCGTCACAGGAATTACTACACCGTTATGTTGTAATTACGTGTTTTATGCTTTTATATCAGCGTTAGAGACTATCGAGTGAGTTAGGAGTGAATTGAATTGAAAATGAGGCATATAGCCTTTTTGAAGGAAACTTGAATATGAAAAGTCAACCTGGAGTCGAATATTTAGTTAGAGGGCTCAGAATCGGTTCTGATGATTCGGATGGTTCCGGGAGGTGATTTGTGACTTAGGGGAACGATCGGAATTGAATTTGGAGATCCGGTGTAGAAATAGGCTTGAATTGGCTAAGGTTGAATTTTGACGAAATCCGAATGGTGAATTCTGACAATTTCTCTAGCTTCGTCATGTGATTTTGGATATGTCCGCAAAATTTCAGGTCATTCGGACGTCGTTTGGTCAGGTTTTTGATCGAATGTTAGTTTCGGAAGTTTTGAAGAAACTTAGGCTTGAATCTGTGTGTAATTGGTGATTTTGATGTTTAGGATGGTGTTTTTATGCTTGGTACAAGTTCGTATCGTGTTTTGGAGTATGTTGGTGGTTTTCGTTGGGGTCCCGGGGGCCTCGGGGTGAATCCGGACCATCATCCGGCATTTTTGGAACTTGGAAGTCTGCTGTAAAATTGCAGATCACTGGGCACAATTTAAGCGTTCGCGTTCGCGAGGGGAAGCCCGCGTTCGCGTAGGCTGGGGCCTCTTGGTCATAGCGTTCGTGAGGGGAGGTACCGCGTTCGCGTAAGAGAAAGAAGGGGCACATCGCGTTCGCGATGGTTTGGGTCGCGGTCGCGTAAGTGGAAAAGGCGAATCATCGCGTCCGCGTGGTCTAGGGACGCGTTTGCGTAGAAGGAATCCCGGCTGGCTGCGGAGTTGTGCATCGCGAACGCGTGAGGCATGTCGCGTTCGTGAAGGGTAGTTTGGTTAGAGCATCGCGAACGCGTGACTTTATGTCGCGAACGCGATGAAGGAATTGGACTGGCAGTGAATTAAAAACCGGAATAGAACCAGTCGCGGGTTTCACACACCAAAACACCACTTTTGAGTTCTAAGAGAAGGTATTGTCGGGAGAGTGCTGGGAAATCATCGGGGTTTCGTCGGATGTAAGTTTTGTGGCTTAATTACATCATTTTAACATGAAATCCTTGGTTAATTCTCTGTAAATGGAAGATTAAAGGTGGGTTTGAGCTCTAGGCCTAAAATTGAAGAAAAATACTGATTTGAGTGGGCAAATGGAGTCCGATACTAGTAAATTTTATATGCCTAGACTCGTATTGGTAAATTTTATATGCCTAGACTCGTATTGAGATGAGCTTGATTCTCGTGGCAAGGGCATCGCGGAGTAGTCGTCGCGCTGTATTGAGGAGTAATAGATGTGGGTGATGACCAGCGGGTTTGAAACCCCGGTATACCACTTTGTGACGCTGTATAGCGGCGAGACACGTACTCTCTTGTGAGTGCGTGGTCGATTGTGATTGGGGACTATGGCTTAGTCCGACTTGTTGACACTGCTTTATGATATTGGCTATTCTTGAGCCGTCGAACCTCCTTCTCGAATTGTTGCATACTATATTGTGATATTGGCTACTCTTGAGCCGTTGAACCTCCTTCTTGGACGGTTGAGCATACTTGTGGGCTGTGAGCCAGTATTGGATCCCGCGAGGATCGTTATCATTGTCTTGTGATATTGACATGCTAGTTTACTACTAGTCCGTAGCTATTTCTGTTATCATGCTATTTCCAATCTCTGGAACTTGATATTACTATTTTCAACTGAAAAATGATAAAAGAGTTTTCAAAACTACTTTTGAGCCTCGAGGCTGCATTTTAATATTAGCTGACTGGTAGTGGATCGGGCTGCGCGCCACAGCGGTATATATGTTGGATCGGACTACACGCCGCAATATTTTTGTGCTTGGGTTGTAGGAGCCCCTCCAGAGTCTGAACCCCCACAGTGAGCACGGGTACCCAAATTAGATCGGGCTACGTGCCGTAGCGGTCATTTCATGTATTGCATTGCATTTAGCTACACCTGCTAGTTGTTGTACGTGTTGTTAATATTGTTGGCTCTCTACTGTCGGTATTCATATGTTACAGGGTATTGGTATAGCTTTACATAGTGCTTTATTGCGGATTTCTTATCTGCGCTGTCTTACCCTTGTTTATTACCACTAAGTCCGGCAGTACTCATTTTACTCCCTGCACCTTGTGTGCAGATCCAGGTACCTCTCAGCGGACCTGATTCGGTAGCCGCTCGAAGGCATCGTGTGGGACAGTTGAGGTAGCTGTAGCGTCCGCAGGACCTTACTCCCCCTTCTAGATGTCATTTCATTTCATATTATCTTTTCTTTCCGCACTGAGATTGTTGTAGACCTTATTATACTTATGTACTTTAGAGGCTCATGACTCTTGACCCTTCGATCTATGAAAGTTGGCATGGGTTGGGACCTGGTTCCCTGTATCGATATATCTATCACTGTTGTTTTTATAATTTGATATGCTTAAATGGGATAAAGAGAGCTCCTAGCTCCGTTATTGTTGTTGATTGGTTAGGCTGGCCTAGCAGTGTGCTGGGCGCCATCACGACCGGGTTTAGGGTCGTGACACTAGTACCCAAGGTTATGGATTATTTCCTCCCAGGATAAAACGAATTATATACTGGTGTAGTGGTACTTCAAACCCTAGTGTTTCAGCGAACACAAAGTTCGGGAGCAAATCACACTTACTTTTGTTTTGTTTGATGCTAAAAGTATGCAGAAGAAGGCGAGAAAACTCATAAAATAGTAGTGAAATTCTTAGCAGAATAGTATTGTATTTATTGTCAAAAGTTGGGCTAAAATCTGAAGAAGTGCAACTCTTCCGAATGGTTGTTTCTGCAAAACTGTCACAGCATAAATGACATTGCATAAATGGCTATTTACTCAACAATAAAGAGGGGAAATTGATGGGTAGTTAATTTTCTATTACCAAAACAGAAAAATGGATTGGATTTAATATTAATATTATGTTATTAAAACAAATATTTAACAACATTTCTGTTAATATTTTACTATTAACAAATAAATTTTGTCCAAAAAGTTAATCAATCGGTCATTTCACTAAATTCGGATCCGAAGCCGAAGCGAAGCCGAGCCGAGCCGAGCCGGGCGAGCGACGACGACGATGGCACGAGGCTTGCTTTCATCTCAACTCTTTAAGAGCTAGAAGAAGAGCAATTGCTTATATACCCATAAGAAACCTCCTCCTTTTCTGATATGGGACAATGCCCATTTACCAAGGAGGGTGGAACTTAAAATTTTACTCAAAAATTTTGTTATCCACTATTTCTCATTCACCCTCTTTTAAATATTTAATATATTAATTAAATATATTTAAAAATCCAACAATTGCCCTTTGAGAAGTCTATTATTTACTAAAATATATTGATAATAATTTTTAAATAGTGATAAATAATTTAATGACTCAATAAAATATGTTATTTTTAATACGAAATGAATTCTTACACTAAACAAAAGAAAACTACCAATCAAACTAGAATGTAAAGGTAAAGAATCATATTAAAAGTGCAAACTATTAACATTTACCATAAATTTATTGAAACTGTATATATATGTATATATATATATATATATATATATATATATATATATATATATATATATATATATAGGTGTAATAATAAATTTAAAATAGCTACTCCTATAATCGATTTGACTTGGTTTTTTTCTTATTAAAACCAAAACCAAGCCAAGTTTGATCGGTTTTTAAAACTCAAAACCAAAACCAAACTAAATAAAAAAGTATCAATTTTTTTGATCGATTAGATTTGATTTTAGGTTTGATTCAATTTTTCGAATTTTTATGAACACCCATAATTATGATACTGAGAGTAAAAATAAGGGCAGAGAAAGATGTATTTGTAAATTCTTGTATAGCTTTTAAATCGGATCCAAGCTAGAGCCGACCAGAAGATGCTTATTCACCTTTTTTTTTGTCAAAAGTTAAAATATCAATCTAGGACTCTAGGTGTATGCAACACTAAAAATAATGAATTGCATCAATAGGTGAAAATGCAATGTGAGAAACAGTTTGGGTGGGGCTGGGATGTGGGATCCATGTGAGGGAGTCTTTTTTTTTTGTGAAAAAGATAAATTATATATATTAAAGTTTAAACAGTGTGTACAGAGTTGTTACAAGCATACAAAGCAGTACTAGGATATATGGTTGCCATAGTTATTCTATTGGAATTATCATCATGGCATCCGTTTACATTCACCCTTATATTTACATTAGTCTTAGTACTATTACTAATCAAACTAGTAGCCAACCGGCTTGGTTGAATATCAGTACAACCAGCCTTATCATATACAAAATGTAGCATAACAAAATCCGGAGCATTGACAAAAATTGTTGGCTTGCAAATTATCCCATACTGATGTCCTTCCTTAGCTAAGTGATCTGCTACCCTATTTTGTTCTTTGTACGCATGATTGAGCACCGGTTTATCTAACCTGTCCAGGTGGAACCTGCAATCCTCCATAAGGTTAGAAAAAGCAATATTTCCAGAGTTTAATAAAGCAAGCAAATTCTTTGCATACACCTCTACTTGTATAGGTTTAAGATCAAATTCATAGGCAATTTGTAAACCATTTTTTAATGCATATAATTCTGATAAAATAGGAGATATGTGTGGTACTGGTCCTGTAAAACCTACAATCCAATCACCCTTGAAATTACGTATTACCCCTCCCATACCAGTTGTGGAGTTTGAAAAAGCTCCATCCGTATTAAACTTGTAGTAATTAAGTACATGAGCATACCATTTACAGTCTTTACAAACCCTTTGCTTCTTAAAGCTCTTAGGGTGAAATGATGTTAAATAAACGAACTTCGCTGCTTGTTTAGTAATTTTGTCGAACAAAATCCAATTTTTTTTGTTATTAAAGAGATTGTCATTACGAGTTAACCAAATATTCCATAAACTATAGGGTAAAAAAGTTAAAGGGCTAATATGAAAAGGAAGTACAATTTTATTATTAAAAAGAAGATAATGTAGCCAATTAAGACTGTTACACTGTTGACTAACATAATTAACTAAAGGAGTTAAACCTAAACGGTGCCATTTACATTAACACAATCTAAGAAAATGTGTTTTAGAGTTTCTTCATGTTTCAAACAAAATTTGCAAATAGCATCATCTTTAATTTTAATCCGAGTTAAGAAGCTATTTGAAGGTAACCTATTATGACTAACGAGCCAAAGAAATCCTTTTAACTTAGGATGTATTGGTAGTGACCAAAGCCAATTAAAATTTGATATACTAGTATCCTGTGAGTTGATATCATCTGCGCTAAGGCATTTAATGATTGAATTGATTGAAAACTTGTTTGAATTAGTTAAAGCCCACTAAATAGAGTATGGTGTTGTATGATTAAAGGAAATATAAACAGCATCGATTAATTGTCACGACCCCAAACCGCGATCGTGATGGCGCCCAACACATTGCTAGGCAAGCCCGACCATCTTATCCAATTAACAGCCAAGTATAATTAATATTGATTAATCGGCGTGATTAGCCTGTTTTCATAACAAATCAAGAAGTGTAGAAATGAAATACAAGAACACAGTCCCAACCAAATCGTGGTGTCACAAGTCTGAGCCTCTACAATTGAGATCTACTACACAATCAAGTCTAACCAAAATGGAGACAACAAAATGATAAAAAGAAAGAGGTCGGGTACTGTGGACGTCGGCAGCTACCTCGAAGTCTCCACAGAATGGGGATAATAAAGCAGTTGCGATAGCTCAACTGCCCTCCTGAACCTGTATATCTGCACAAAAAGTGCAGGGGAGTGGGGTGAGTATATTTCAACTCAGTGAGTAACAATAATAAACAATAACTGAAAATAAGAACTCATGTACTATCACTAAACAGTTCTAAGGCGACCCCCACAGGTTAGTCATCACTATAATGAGTACTCTGATCTCCAGTCCACAACTATCTCATCTAGGTCCCACACTGACCACATCCTCGCTCGTACCACTACGATATACAACCATCTCAATATATAGAGACATATACATCGCTCTATAACATATTTCAGTATATATATGAATATGAATAAGTATAATACTGCGGCGCGCAGCCCGCTCCAATACATATACCGCTGCGGCGCGCAGCCCGCTCCAATACATATACCGCTGCGGCGTGCAGCCCACTCCATTTAACGCTGACAACGCTCACTGGGGTGTATACAAACTTCGGAGGGGCTCCCTAGGGCCAAGCACTATAATATTGCGGCGTGCAACACGATCCACACAAATATTACTGCGGCGTGAAGTCCGATCCAATATATATATATGTATATATCTCTATACTGCTGCGGCGTGCAGCCCGATCCCATAATATACACCGGTGCTCACTGAGAATGTGTGCAGACTCAGACTCCGAAGGGGCTCCTACAGCCCAAGCGCAATAATACTGCGGCGTGCAGTCCGTCCCACATGTATATTACATGTATATTACATGTATATTACTGCGGCGTGCAGTCCGATCCAATATATATAGTGCTGCGGCGTGCAGCCCGATCCAATATAGGTATATATATATATATATATATATAATACCTCATAATGGGTCCTCGACCCTATCCCAGTCAGTATATACTTGGCCTCTCGTGCCCAATATAATATATCACAGTGGGTCCTTGACCCTGTCTCAGTCAATATAGACTTGGCCTTTCAGGCCCAATATAACATCTCATAGTGGGTCCTTGACCATATCTCATCTCAATCGGTATAGACTTGGCCTTTCAGGCCCACTCAGCTAGAACAGGGAATTCCACCCTAGATAATCTCTCTCAATGTACACATCCAGTACGGGCTCATATTATGCTATACAGCTAGAGCTACGGCTGAGTGTATGTTTCCAACACGATATAAAGGTCACCTAGCTCTATAGGTTCCCTAATGCTCTATAGATCGGCACAAGGCCCCAAACATGGCTATTAGCCCAATTGTACAGGTTATAATCTCATTAACAGTCATACAACACAGTATTCTATTAGTCGGGAAGGACCAAGTCCGAACCCTCAATCACAATGTCACTACGCCCGTCAGAGAACGCGTGTCTCATCTCAATATAGCATTGTGAAGTGCTAGTACGGGGTTTCAAACCTTCAGTACATTGTTTACTACTACCACTCACCTCGAACCGGTAGAAGCCTCGGTCCGCCTTGCGCTTGCCTCGCAAATCAATCTCCTCGGTTGCCAAATCTGCTCAAAATCAATGATAATACATCAATATATGCTAAATTCACGTAACCCATTCGAAATAACCCAAATTACATCAAAACCCACAAAGTTGTCAAAACCCGACTTTTGGTACGCTTCTCGAAAAATTATGAAACTCACATTTTCGGAATCCTCGTCTCTCCACGAGTCCGTACATACCAAGAACTCCCAATTCGGACCACAAATGGTCCTTCAAATCCCCATTTTAAGATTTTTGCTCAAAGCCCTAATTTTCTTGATTTCTTACCCAAATTCAGAGAATTAATAGAAGATTCTTTGATAAAATCATGTATTTAACTCATAAAACTTACCTCCAATTATTCCCCGTCGAAATCCCTTCAATTCCCGTCCAAAATCTCTCAAGAATGACCAAAAATGGTGGAAACATAGTTTTGCTCGCGGATGAAATGCCATTCTGTACAGGATTACTGTTCACCCGCGTACTGTTCACCCGCGTTACTGTTTACAGAGCACTGTTTATGCGCGTCACCACTGTTCACCCGCGCGGTTACTGTTCACGCGTGGGAATTACTATTCATACGCTGCAGAAAAATGCAGCAGCAATACAGAAATTGCAGCACACAACCATTTTCACTAAAATGGCTCTAACTCCATCATACGAACTCGGAATTCGACGATTCTTTTTCCTATGGCTCCGTAATTTCGATACGGATCCAGTGGTTCAAATAAAACTGAATTTGGATCTCATTTACTCAGTTCAACATCAAGTTTGCTCATTAAATAATTAATTCACATTTCGCGTCAAAAATCCAATCGCGACTTGATGAAATTAGACCGAACTTTCCAGATCAGTCCTATAATTCATTATCTAAATTCTCGAAGTCTCGAAATCAAATTTGAATCTTTAGAACTAAAATAGACCTTTGGATCATTACATTTATGCCCAAAACGGCAAAAAATCTTCCAAAAACTATTCCAAAATTTATCCAAGCCTCATGGGATCCAAACAAAGTATACTAACAAGTCTCATAATATATTACGGACATGCTCGAGGCCTCAAATCACAACAAACAACGCTAAAATCATGAATCAACCTCCAATCCAAGCTTTATAAACTTTAGAACTTCCAACTTCTATTTTCGATGCCGAAACCTATCAAATCAAGTCCGATTGACTTCAAATTTTGCACACAAGTCCAAAATGACATAACAGAGCTACAGAAATTTTCGGAATTTCATTCCGACTTTCGGATCAAAATTTCACCTATCAACCGGAATTCGCCAAAATACTAACTTTGCCAATTCAAGCCTAAATCTACTCCGGACCTCCAAATTCACTTCCGATCGCTTTCCTAGCTCATAAATGACCTCCCGGAACTGACCGAATCATCAGAATTTGATTCCGAGCTCTCTAACTCACAAGTCAACGTCCAGTTGACTTTTCCCAACTATTCCTTCTTCTAAGAGACTTTTTGTCTCATTTCCAACTAAACTCAACCCGAATTGACTCAAACTCGCCAAACATGCATATTGAAACATTAACAAGCATTTAACGGGGATAACGAGGTGATAACTCACATGATGACGGGCCGGGTCATCACATTCTCCCCAACTTAAGCAAACGCTCGTCCTCGAGCGGATCTAGAGTTGTACTAGATTCAACACAATAGCTGAATGACCTCACCACGTATATACTCGGGATGATACCACTTCACCCTATCTTTCATAAGTCCGATAACATAGTATAGTTGAATTTCCACAGTCCATCTGAACCATAAACCACAGTGCACTTCCTGAAATCATATACCAAATGCTAATCTCAAGCCTATACTCAGGATACACCCGAACCCTCTATAATAGCCCATACTCGCCACTCCGGGTGAGATCACATGATGTATCAAACAACCCAATCACTCGAGACGATGGCCTCGGGTCACAACAATTGCCCAAGGTAACCAAGTACTAATAGAAAAACCTTTCTCATTAGATAGATTTATTCCAACACCTTCATATCCTGCCCACGGCAACCGCACACGCGATATATCGAACCCATCTCTCATGTCAACCATTCATGAATCCATTTCCCTTTTAATTGATACTACAACAGAATTCGGAGCCAAATCTCGATATTACTCTTCTAACGAGTTGAAATCATATATGCTCGCTCTCATTAATGACTCGAATGATCATTTCGGTTATAACACACCACACCGGTGACATGATACCTCAACATCGGCCTATGCCACAACGAGCACAACACAGGCTCCAATAAGAATGATCTAAACACACTCGAATCATGACAACTGACTCGCACAACGAGCCATAATTCAAATTCTTCAATACCATCACAACACATAACTGAGATCTCGTCTCACATCATAGAATTAGAGTACCTAAATCCTCCTCGAAAGGTCATAACATCACATGGCCTTGCCACAACTCATGATTCTATCCAAACACTATTACTCACGGAGCACCTCAAGTCGCAATGCTCAAAACGGTCAGCCACACACATATCTAGGTCTGAACTCAAGCAATCACTCACACCCGCGGTGATGCAATTGATATACACTATCAAATCCTAAAAAGACACACCGATGCGCTATTCCCCGAGCGATACCAATACGGACTATTCCTCGGAAGCTAGGAACTATTGTATATAAGGTAACATATCAGAAGATATATTTTCCACATCATACTGTTGCGGCGCGCAACCCGTTCCAATAGCATACCTGTGGCGGCGTGCCACCCGATCCAGATACCATACCTGTGGCGGTGTTCCACCCGATCCTGGTATTATACATGTGGCGGCGTGCCACCCGATCCACGAATACATCTAGCAATGGGAATGCACATCGAGTCAAGTTGCTCATTGCAACAACATATATATAGCCTCAAGCTCGGCCATATGAAACGCATCCGACAAAGTTCCTCAATACCCGAACTGAATCAATGGTAGATACCTCTACATTGACATTCGCCACGAAGGCCCAACTTACAAAGCAATACCTACCAGCCGTCCGCTGGCCCTAGGGTACATCTACCCTGCTGGAGCACGATCTGATGCGCTCTGCCACACAGTTGTGACATTTCTCTGATATAGTCCATATCACATTAGTCTAGACAACCTGACTTATAACAACCAGCTTGCAATCATATATCATTATTCAAATTCGTCATATCAAGTGACCAGATAGCCACTAGGGCTTCCAATTTTCGATAACCGCTACACTGTGCCGATACACCCGATATACCACCGCTGCGTAGGCGGGTTACGAGAACTTCTAGTCTCCAACACATACATAACACAGGAATCACTATGCCTGATTCCGTACTTCACCGTACGATTACATAACGCACCTCAAGCGTCCATTCATACCACGAAAGCCGAATATAAATTTCACTATGTCATCAACGACTCAATTACTACAGTCGATCCAACGGGAGAATACCACCATACCGCTAGATATTATCAATTTATTTTACCTGGCCCTTTTGACCATAGACTCTGCCGAAATACTAGCATATAAGTACCATTCTCCTAAATCACCAGGAAGATTGATTCTCAGATTATCTGCAGCTGCCCACGCTGCTTGAGGGTTTTAATGACTTCCCATATAATGAATTGATCTCAAAACCTTGAACATGCCGTTATCAACTTGCCATAACACATCGCATATACCATACCACACTAAAACAACAGGGAAAATTCATATCCCTTTCCCTACGCCGCAAACATCGACGCACTCAACTAGTCAAGGACTTTCATAATCCCATATAGAGAAAACTCATTACACATTCCAAGCTTTACATACCAACAGGAAATACACTCATTTTCAAACCACGGTAAAACACATCACAAACCCTTTCTCCCAATTACATTGCATAACTTAAATTGCCAGGACCGAGTCCTTATACCCATACCGAGTTACACAATTGCCAATACTCAAAAGCTTTATTGCACAATATCGGCGAGACTCATTACTTCAAACATATACCAGGAATTAATCGTATTCCTTATCATACCGTTTCGGTTTATTAACAAGTTGATCCATTTACCCAATTTCCTTTCTGATTCATCTTTAATTTAATACTAGTCTTTACTGTAGCACCACAATGCCTCAACCCATGTTACCACACAAGACTCGTACATAAGACCATACGGTCTTAAGACTCATAGGCCACTGAATACTCTCTCAATTGTTTCCCATAAATACCACATTCTACAATACTTTGTTTTGAAGAACTTCCTGCGATTTGAATTTGTTATCATTACCTTTCAATACGGATACTAAGAATCTCATCATCCCCATAACATAACAAAAATCTTGATTTCTTCTACTAAAACCACGATCTTTAGCCACGTACACAGTCTTAAGGCACCTGACTGTTGCTAGCGTAAATCTTGAACACCGCAAGGCTATTCTCGGGCATCATTCACCCTTAACTAGTTATAATTCAACTGCCTTATTAAACAGAACCACTCGGGCCTTAATAGAACTCTGACACCGCAGAACATAATTACATACGGATACAATTAACTATCTTTCTTTTCTATACATCAAACATTCTTTAGCAATAGACACTCAAAACCTCCTAGTATTTTCTCACATCTACGAAGCACCATAACCTTCGTCAAAATTTTTCCCAACATGCTTGGGGACAGAACCATCATAGCACACAATAGTGCAATCAATTAGTCAATAACAACCTCCCCAACTTGGCTCGGAGCCATACATCAAAGCACTTTTAGCCACTCGTAGCATTCTTACTCAATTGATGTTCCAATGTTACAGTGAGATTAAACTCGAGCTATTTATAAACTTTGGCGGAGACTCGAATCATCGGAAATCTTAACTCTTTTGCAATTCTCGTATTCATTCACACGCAACAGCTAAGCCCATTCCTTAGGCGACAACATCTTTTTTTTTTTAAGTCCCAAAATTTTCAAAAATTTCGGCAGAGTTTCCTTTGTAATTGGGCCTATCCACCTGCCAGAGAACCACCAAAATCATGCTAACGACACGTCCACAAATTGACAAAGCATCACAATGTATATCAATAACATTAATCTCAATACCACCTGTATCATATTATCAAAATTGATACGTGGACATGCGTTTCACCTATTTGAATCATAACACATAGAAAATTACATTTCAACCCTCCATTATCTGGGCTATTCCACCAAGTAAGAACATTATATTTCCTTAATATTTCTGTATACCTTCCATTGCCATAGACATTACACAGTACCAACATACTCATTACATAACTATCTAGCCGCCATTCCCATAATCAGGGACAATACTAAACATATAAGTTCATAATACCAGCTCGTAAAATTAGCACCTCGGTGCTCAAGCCATAGGCAAAGATTCGGCCTCAAGTCCTTCAGACCGGCCCAATATGAAACTTACGGAGATTACATCTCGCCCCCTAATCGAGAAATCATAAGCCATCAAGGCAAATTTATCACTAAGCACTCGAGTGCGCGCATCAATGTGCAGGAGGAATTTCAAGAATTACATTCCAAGCTGAATCAAACACGCACGATGAGAATTCCAAGAATTTGAAACTTTCCTAAAGGTTTGCAGCCTCCCGAGGATAAGTACAGGCGTCCCCGTACCGATCCACGAGACTCTACCAACCGGCTCATGACTCGCGAGACCTGTTAACCTAGGCTCTGATACCAACTTGTCACGACCCAAACCCTGGTCGTGATGGCGCCCAACACAATGCTAGGCAAGCCCGACCATATTATCCCTTAAACCAGCCAATTATTAATCAAATTAAAAACTTAATTAGTAGTTAATCATATCAGGTGATAACCGAAATACAAGAACACGGTCCCAACCAAATCGTGGTGTCACAAGTCTGAGCCTCTACAAATGAGATCTGTTACAAAATCAAGTCTAACCAGAAAGGAGACAACAAAATGATAAAAAAAGAAAGAGGTCAGGTACTGCGGACGTCGGCAGCTACCTCGAAGTCTCCACAGAATGGGGATAATAAAGCAACTGCGATAGCTCAACCGCCCTCCTGGACCTGAATATCTGCACAAAAAGTGCAGGAGAGTGGGGTGAGTATATTTCAACTCAGTGAGTAACAATAATAAACAATAACTGAAAATAAGAACTCCTGTACTATCACTAAACAGTTCTAAGGCAACCCCCACAGGTTAGTCATCACTATAATGAGTACTCCGATCTCCAGTCCACATCTATCTCATCTAGGTCCCATACTAACCACATCCTCGCTCGTACCATTACGGTATACAGCCATCTCAATATATGGAGACATATACATCTATCTATAACATATAAATATTTCAGTATATATATGAATATGAATAAGTATAATGCTGCGGCGCGCAGCCCGCTCCAATACATATACCGCTGCGGCGCGCAGCCCGCTCCAATACATATACCGCTGCGGCGCGCAGCCCGCTCCAATACATATACCGCTGCGGCGCGCAGCCCGCTCCATTTAACGTCGACGGCGCTCACTGGGGGTGTATACAGACTTCGGAGGGGCTCCCTAGGCCCAAGCACTATAATACTGCGGCGTGCAGCACGATCCACACAAATATTACCGCGGCGTGCAGTCCGATCCAATATATATATGTATATATCTCTATATTGCTGCGGCGTGCAGCCCGATCCCATAATATACACCGGTGCTCACTGAGAATGTATGCAGACTCAGACTCTGAAGGGGCTCCTACAGCCCAAGCACAATAATACTACGGCGTGCAGTCCGTCCCACATGTATATTACATGTATTTTACATGTATATTACTGCGGCGTGCAGTCCGATATATATACATATGCGTGTATATATATATATATATATATATATATATATATATATATATATATATATATATATATATATATATATATATATATATATATATATAATACCTCATAATGGGTCCTCGACCCTATCCCAGTCAGTATATACTTGGCCTCTCAGGCCCAATATAATATATCACAGTGGGTCCTTGACCCTGTCTCACTCAATATAGACTTGGCCTTTCATGCCCAATATAACATCTCATAGTGGGTCCTTGACCCTATCTCATCTCAATCGGTATAGACTTGGCCTTTTAGGCCCACTCAGCTAGAACATGGAATTCCACCCTAGATAATCTCTCTCAATGTACACATCTAGTACGGGCTCATATTATGCTATACAGCTAGAGCTACGGCTGAGTGTATGTTTCCAACACGATATAAGGGTCACCTAGCTCTATAGGTCCCCTAATGCTCTACAGATCGGCACAAGGGCCCAAACATGGCTATTAGCCCAATTGTACAGTTATAATCTCATTAACAGTCATACAACACAGTATTCTATTAGCCGGGAAGGACCAAGTCCGAACCCTCAATCACAATGTCACTACGACCGTCAGAGAACGCGTGTCTCATCTCAATATAGCACTGTGAAGTGCTAGTACGGGGTTTCAAACCCTCAGTACATTGTTTACTACTACCACTCACCTCGAACCGGTAGAAGCCTCGGTCCGCTTTGCGCTTGCCTCGCAAATCAATCTCCTCGGTTGCCAAATCTGCTCAAAATCAATGATAATACATCAATATATGCTAAATTCACGTAACCCATTCGAAATAACCCAATTGCATCAAAACCCACAAAGTTGTCAAAACCCGACTTTTGGTACGCTTCTCGAAAAATTATGAAACTCACATTTTCGGAATCCTCGTCTCTCCACGAGTCCGTACATACAGAGAACTCCCAATTCGGACCACAAATGGTCCTTCAAATCCCCATTTTAAGATTTTTGCTCAAAGCCCTAATTTTCTTGATTTCTTACCCAAATTCAGAGAATTAATAGAAGATTCTTTGATAAAATCATGTATTTAACTCATAAAACTTACCTCCAATTATTCCTCGTCGAAATCCCTTCAATTCCCGTCCAAAATCTCTCAAAAATGACAAAAAATGATGGAAAAATAGTTTTGCTCGCGGATGAAATGCCATTATGTACAGGATTTACTGTTCACCTGCGTACTGTTCACCCGCGTTACTGTTCACGGAGTACTGTTCATGCGCGTCGACACTGTTCACGGGGTACTGTTCATGCGCATTGACACTGTTCACCCGCGCGGTTACTGTTCACGCGCGGGAATTACTATTCATACGCTGCAGAAAAATGCAACAGCAATACAGAAATTGCAGCACACAGCCATTTTCACTAAAATGGCTCTAACTCCATCATACGAACTCGGAATTCGACGATTCTTTTTCCTATGGCTCCGTAATTTCGATACGGATCCAGTGGTTCAAACAAAACTGAATTTGGATCTCATTTACTCAGTTCAACATTAATTTTGCTCATTTAACAATTAATTCACATTTCGCGTCAAAAACCCAATCGCGACTTGATGAAATTAGACCGAACTTTCCAGATCAGTCCTATAATTCATTATCTAAATTCTCGAAGTCTCGAAATCAAATTTGAATCTCTACAACTAAAATAGACCTTTGGATCATTACATTTATGCCCAAAACGGCAAAAAATCTTCCAAAAACTGTTCCAAAATTTATCCGAGCCTCATGGGATCCCAACAAAGTATACTAACAAGTCTCATAATATATTACGGACTTGCTCGAGGCCTCAAATCACAACAAACAACGCTAAAATTATGAATCAACCTCCAATCCAAGCTTTATAAACTTTAGAACTTCCAACTTCTATTTTCGATGCCGAAACCTATCAAATCAAGTCCGATTGACTTCAAATTTTGCACACAAGTCCAAAATGACATAACAGAGCTACTGAAATTTTCGTAATTTCATTCCGACCGTCGGATCAAAATTTCACCTATCAACCGGAATTCGCCAAAATACTAACTTTGCCAATTCAAGCCTAAATCTACTTCGGACCTCCAAATTCACTTCCGATCGTTTTCCTAGCTCGTAAATGACCTCCCGGAACTGACCGAATCATCAGAATTTGATTCCGAGCTCTCTAACTCACAAGCCAACGTCCAATTGACTTTTCCCAACTATTCTTTCTTCTAAGAGACTTTTTGTCTCATTTCCAACTAAACTCAACCCGAATTGACTCAAACTCGCCAAACATGCATATTGAAATATTAACAAGCATTTAACGAGGATAACAAGGTGATAACTCACATGATGACGAGCCGGGTCATCACATTAATTGAGTAATACTATCAGTTAAATCAAAAGAGAGTAAATCTTTTTTCCACCCAAAAGGAGACATCATTTGAGCAATGGTTATCTTAGTATCTTGGATAGATAGATGCCTTTGTATTAACGAACCTAATGTAGTTCCCTGTTTAAGCCAAGGATCATACCAAAGCTTAATGGTTTCCCCGTTACCAATTTTCCATTTTATTCTCTTCTGACAATGGTTCCAGCCATTTATAACATTGTTCCAAGTTCTTGAATTTGTAGAGTAAGAATTTTTGTGTAAATATTTGTTAATAAGAACTTTTGCCCACATAGAATGTGAATTGTTGAATATTCTCCAAGCAAGACCCGCAAGTAAAGCATCATTTTTAGTAGATAACTTTTGAATCCCAAGACCTCCATTAATCTTGGATTTAGTAACCAAATTCCAATTTATCAAATGAAGTTTCTTTCTTTCTTTTGTGGATCCCCAAAGAAAATTCCTTTGATATTGCTCAAGCTTCTTAATAATTTGTTTAGGAATTTGTATGTATTGCATAACATGATTCGGAAGATTATTAAGCGTTGATTTTATTAAAGTTGAACGACCAGACAAAGTTAAGAAATTAGTTTTCCATCCTGCTAGTTTATTCTTAAAATTGTCCAAAAGAAACTGAAAATCGCCCTGTTTTGGTTTACCTATGAACATAGGGAATCCTAGATATTTCCCAAAAGAAGAACCTTCCTTAATAAAAAAAGTCTCTTTAATAAATTCTTTATTCCTTAGTGAGCAATTTTTAGAGAAGAAAACTTTAGACTTGTCAAAATTTATTTTATGTCATGAACATGCCGTAAAATGATTTAATACATCAACTATTGCATGGAAACTTTTAGTAGTAATTTTTTATACTAACACAATATCATCAGCAAATAGTAGATGGGAAAGTTTAGGACCTTTTTTAGACAAATTAATAGGAGCCCACTATAAATAGTCCACTGATAAGGTAATACTACGAGAAAACATTTCCATACACATTATAAATAAATAAGGTGAAAGTGGATCACCCTGACGAATACCTCTTGATGGTGTAATGTACGGTGTACTAGAACCATTAATCAGTATGGATATAGAAGTCGTCACTACCAGAAAATAGGCCTATGGGAACTGTTTTTCTGGCAACGGTTATAAAATCGTGGCAATAAAGTATATACGGTAACGGTTACAACCGTTACAATAGGATTGGATGCAATGGGCACACTTTAGGTACTAAACCATTCCAGTTGTTACTAAACCGTTACCATAGGAGTTATTTATAGGAACGGTTGTATGAACCGTCCCAGTAGCCCTAATTGTAGTAAAGGTTTTAGGTATTTTTATAATATTGGAATGGGTATTTATTCCCTCCTCGTTCCCCCCCCCCCAAATCTTACTAAACCCGCCAATATAACTCCCTTTTTCCTTTTATTTATAATATATTTTATATTAATAATAATTATAACAAAAGTAATTCTCAAGCGACACTTCCGAGGTTCATTCACAGCTCTCTCAAGAACTTCTGCAATCGCTAGTAAAATCCTCAGGCAGACATTTCAACTCTTCGCTGAAATCCCCGAAAATCCCCAAACCATGTCTTATCTCTGAAATCCCCGAACCCCAAATCCATTTGATAGCCGAAAATCCCCAAATCACGATTGCTAACCTAAATCTCCCAAATTCCCATAAGTCCCATAATCGATTTGCTTCACTCGAAGGATCCTGAAGAACAGAGGAATAATTAAAGGCAACGATTACAGGTGAAGAAAATTTCAATCGCTAGAAAGTTTCGACCCATAAGGCAATCCGTTAGAAATCTAACTTCAGGTAATTTTTCTTTTCTAATTTGGGCATTATATTCTATAATCGTTCTTTTATTCTTTAAGCTTTTATGTTTTAGCAGTGTATATGATTTCTTGCTTTCCGTTGATGTTTTGAACCCAAATTATTTAGGTTTAATTTTCAGTTGGGTTATTTTTTGTTGGGTGTTTCAGCTTTCGTAGTGTTTGGTTTTCTAGTGTTTCCATTGTCGTGTTTGCTTGTTGAGAGGGCTAAAGTATTATGGTAATATAATGGCCCTAGAGCAAAAAGACTTTGATATGTGTTTGCTGAAACGATTTTCTAGTTTAGAGTAGATTGCTTAGGTGTCAACATATGGTTTCTTCATATGAATGAATTTGTAAGAACAGAGGAATAATTAAAGGCTGATGTTTCCGGAAAATTGTGGATCTTTCCGGGCTGATGTTTTATGTACTCTAGTTTTTCATAGTATCAGGCAGTACCAATGGCTGCTTTTGTATTCCTATAGAACTGCCAAAATGGGTGATAATTGGGAGGAGGCCTTAATATCTTTAGAGAAATCGAATGACTTGATATCGAGCCTGTATTTCTTCATCAACCAAAATAATGTCTGGCCTTAGACGTCAGATTATTTCTTTTATGGAATCATAGGTATTGATGTTTTCTCATGCTGCATTGTACTAGCTATTGTCTTTACTCCTACCCTTTAATATGGTCAGGGGCGGAGCTAGAAGAAATTCATTATATATGTACGAATATTAAATTTAGGACCTAGTTATTAGCACTTGAAGTCTTCTTTCTAAAATTTAGAACTCATGAAGTTAAATCCTAGTTCTATCTCTGAATATTGTAGCCTTCTATTCATTTTGCATCTGCATCAAAGTTGAAAAAAATAATCATTGTCTGTGGAATTCCTCTTGTAAGGTGGAAGGATGTTAATCCAAATCATAGATCTTTATAATGCCTCTCCCCAGGGAATACTAACCATAAATATCCGAAAGTATTCGTGAAAACTCTGTAATAATAAGAAAGTGCCTATTGAAGGGTCCTTCAACTACTTCAACGGAAAGTCGATGAGGAAACATATTTTCACTAGCATACTTGCTCGAGATTGAAGATGGCTTATCAGGATCCCTTAAATTGCGGTCCATTGGGAGATTTATTTCTTATTTGAATGTGCATCAAGATTTGATTATGGTCTCTTTATTACTAAAACCCATGATTTTATAAAGCAGAATTTGAGCAATGCACCAAACGCATAAGTATATCTAAGGTTTAATCTGAGGCGAACCAACGTCACAGCCTCATCTCCTTTTTCTTCTCTTTTTTGGAAAGTCCAGTACTATACCTCCTCCATCTTCTTTTATTTCATTTTCAAATGTTATTTTTATTATTTCTCTCCTTACAGGAGAACAAAATGAAGCTTTGCCGGGGTGGACGTGAGCTAAGATAGTTAACTTATTGTCTCCAATAATTAGAACAATTAATCTCCATCCCTTATACCAACTACTATATCCTGATCATACAAATTGATTTGAGTGTGTCCCATCTCCAAGCAAAATCGTCATTCTTGCTCCCCAACAATCAGAAATTCAATCCTCAAAAACCTCTCATTCACCAACACCACATTGACTAAGAGCGCGTTTGGATTAGCTGATACGCATCAGGTGCTCAAAAATACTTTTAAGTGCTGAAACTGATTTAATAAATAAGCAGTTATGCGTTTGAGTACAAGTGCTAAAATTGATAATAAATTGTTGCAGTATTTGATAAATAAGTGCTGATAAACTCTTTTTCCGTTAAAATGACTTAAATAACCTTAGAACTGTTTATACTTTTCTTCAAAATTTTAAATTCCATATCGATTTTAATACAAAATATTCTATTTGTCATTTTATTTTAATTACAATTGTGATTAGATAAGGTAATTTTTATGATAAATATAATTTATTTTATGATAAGCATATAATAGTAAGTTATAATAATTAATAAATTTACAGAAGTTATGTAAGTTTAATATATATATGAGTCAACACATTTGCACTTAAGTGGACTAATTAATTGATCTTCCTACTTCATCCAACTTCCTTGCTCCTTCCTAAAAGGCAGCCCGGTACTCCGATATGGCAGCAACAAAATGATTTAAAAAGTCAAAGTATACAATTGGGTGAGAATTTGAGTACATGCATGAAAAGCAAACGTACAAGACAAAATTGACAAGTATTGTACAATATATTATTTTTCAATTTCTCATGCTTTGATATAAATGTCCTTATGGAGAATGTTCACAACCAAGCAACTTTTGGTCAAAGAATTAATGTCGTTCCAGTTTATATTGAGTAATTTGACGCAATTACTCGAACATAAAAGAGCAGATAGGATTACCTCCCCGAAGGAACACGTCCGTTTGTATCCAAGCGTTGGTATTTTAATATTATATATATATATATATATATATATATATATATATATATATATATATATATATATATATATATATATATATATATATATATATGTTAAGAATAGAATTCTACTTGGAGTGAATGTCTATCTTGTGGAGAGTTTTACTTTGTGACTAAGTCATATTTCTCCTATAAATAGAGGGGTCTTACCCCATTGTAAATGATCCCATAATTCAATAAGAATTCTCTCTCCCTACTTTTCTCTGCAATATTGTTCTTCTTCTTTTATTATTTCATAACACGTTATCAGCACAAGACTCTACCAATTGAGTAGAAACTTTGGGATTGAGCATAATGATTGTCAATTGTTTCATGAACTTCCTTCATGATTAAAATTCTGGATTTAAGGTAAGTATTTTACTTTTCTCTTTCAAATTCTTGAAATTTTATAATTTAAAAGACAACAAAGTTTGATTATAACTCTAATGGTGTTTTTAAGAAATTACACCCACATGAAGTGGTAAAATTTCTATGTCTTGCCATGATCAAAGTCATGTATGATCGTGCGCACAAGAAGTGAAAACCCGTCCCATTGAATTTTCTCCATTCTCATTCCCTAAAGAGAATGTGATAGCAATCTATGATAAGCCTGAAAGAAGACAAAATTATTACCATGAATAATCAATAGATATGGACGTGGCAATAGAAGAAAATTTCCACCCCGTTACCTTGCATTAACATATCTTATGCTTCTAGTTTTAGAACCTATCGGGTGAGTTAGGAGTGAATTGAGTTAAAAAATGAAGCAAATAGCATGTTTGAAGGAAGTTTGAATATGGAAAGTCAACCTAGAGTTTTACTATCGAGGTAGAGTGCTCGGAATCGAATTCTGATGATTCGACTAGTTTTGAGGGATCATTTATGACTTAGGAGAGCAATCGGAATTGAATTTGGAGGTCCGGTGTAGTTTTAGGCTTGAATTGGCTAAGGTTGAATTTTGGCGGAAACAGAACGGTAGGTGAGATTTTGATCCGGGAGTCGGAATGGAATTCCGACTGTTGCAGTAGCTTCGTTATGGGATTTTGGATATGTCTGCAAATTTTCAGGTCATTCGGACATCGTTTGATAGAGTTTTGGATTGAATGTTAGTATTGAAAGTTTTGAAGAAACTTAGGCTTGAATTCGTGTGTAAATGGTGATTTTGATGTTTAGTATGGTGTTTTTATGATTGGAACAAGTTCGTATCGTGTTTTGGAGTATGTTGGTGGTTTCCATTGGGGTCCCGGGGGTCTCGGGATGAATCCGGGGGTCCAAACAGACCATTTTTGGGAAAAATGAGAAGGCTGGTTGCTGTCATAAATGCAGCAGGATTTTGCTCTCCGCGATCGCGGGAGGGGGACGCGATCGCGTAGGGTTAGGGGCTAGACCAATGCGATCGCAGGAGCACCAGTCGCGATCGCGTAGAGTTAACCAGGTGGCCATCACGATCGCATGAGCATCTACGCGATCGCGTAGAAGAGAAATGGGGTCCAGGGAAATTGTGCTACGCGATCGCAGGAAGCGAGACGCGATCGCGTGAAGCCGGATATTTGGACATCGCGATCGTGTGAGGCGAGTCGCGATCGTGTGAGGCCGAATTTTTGAACATCGCGATCGCGTGAGGCGAGTCGCGATCGCGTAGAGCAAACAGGTCTGGTAGTGAATAAAAATCACAGAACAGAGAGCTCACGGGTTTATACCCCAAAAACACAATTTTGAGCCCTAGAGAGAAGAAAACTCGAGGAAAACACCGAGAAATCATCGGGTATTCATCGGAGGTAAGATTCTTGACTCAAAAACATCATTTTATGGTAGAATTAACATCAATCTTCATGAAATTGGGTTGAAATTTTGAAGAAATGTGGCCTAGATATTGAAAACGGGATTTTGAGTTTTGGAAGGCCATTTGAACTCCGATTTTAGTAAATTTTATATGTACGGACTCGTGGCGGGACGAGGGTTCTGGAAATATGAGTTTCGAGATTTTTCGAGATGTGGGCCTCGGGCTCGGGTTTTGCCAATTTCGTGATTTTTGATATTTTTCGAGTTCTTTCGATTGGGTTATGTTCCATTAGCCTATTTTTGATATATTTGTGCTGATTTGTGCTAGTTTTGACGTGCGTGGATGCCGGTTCGAGGAGCTAAGGCATCGCGGGCATGAGCTTTCGTCGGTTCGAGGTGGGTAATACTTGTAAATGATGTCCCGAGGGTTAGTAAACCCCGGACTTGCACATCTTAGTGCTGTGTCGAGGTGACTTGCACGCCGGATAACGGGCGTGGGGTAGAGCACCATTGGGGATTGTGACTTGGTCCGTCCCGCGTAATAAATAATAACACCTAATTGTTGAAATGAATTGGACTAATTATCATGTTTGGGCTTCGTGCCAATTATTTGAATCCTTCGGGGATTGGTATCACTGTTTTGATAACACTGTGCATATTTTATTCTAAATTTAAGTTTAAAATGGTATTTTTGCTATTCAACATTTTTATAAGGTTATGAAAAACTTGAACAAGGTCTTAATAACATTTTTAGTTGTGAGCTAATATGATATTGTTGCCGTAGGGCTTTCTTGATTATTTGTTAGACTGATTGGGGCCGAGGGCCATATGTTAGGACATGACATTTTATGTGAGCATATGCATACACATGCATGGATCGGATTGCACGCCGCAGTGGTATATGGATCGGGCTGCGCGCCGCAGCAGGTGTGATATTGATATTGTGCTTGGGCTGTAGGAGCCCCTCCGGAGTCTGGACACCCCCAGTGAGCACGGGTACCCAAATTGGATCGGGCTACACGCCGTAGCGGTCATATGCATTGCATGGCATACATACATTGATTTACGTGTACTACGTGGCATAACATTCAACACTCATACATTACTGGCACACATGCATTAGTTGCCTTATTGACCAGATCTCCTGGTGTAAATTGATAAGGAGTGCTGAGCCCGAGGGGCTGATTTGAGTGCGGACTTGCACTGCTTGAGATTGTATCCAGGTATTGGTATATTATTATGAAAGAAATTAGCTAAAATTGAGATTTCTAAATAATCTACTCACATATGCTTGAAAGGAATAAAAAGATAGTTCTGTATTGTGTAGCATGAGATAGTGCCTATCGTGGTTTTCTTCCCTTCAGCATTATTTACTTTTATTACCGCTGAGTTGGAAGTACTCACACCCGACTCCTCGCACCTTGTGTGCAGATCCAGGTACATTACAGCAGAGCTGATTCCATTGCGGCTCGGGAGTGCTTTTGGACAGTCGAGGTAGCTGCCAGCGTTCGCAGGACCTGATTCTCTAGTTTGTCTGTATTTTGTTCTGATTATCCCACACTTGTGCACAGTTATATTCACTATTTACACTTTGTATACTCTGTAGAGGCTCATGACTCTTGACCCTTCGGTCTATGGGAGTTGGCACGTGTTGGGACTTGGTTCCCTGTTTTTAATATATCTATCACTGTTATGCTTAAATTGGATAAAGTAAGCTTGTGGCTCCGTGATTGTTGTTGATTGGTCGGGCTGGCCTAGCAGTGTGTTGGGCGCCATCACGACCGGATTTGGGGTCGTGACAAGTTGGTATCAGAGCCTAGGTTTACTAGGCCTCACGAGTCTTGAGCCGGTTAGTAGAGTCTTGTGGATCGGTACGGGGACGCCTGTACTTATCCTCGGGAGGCTGCGAACCTTTAGGAAACACTTCACATTTCTTGGAATTCTTATCGTGCGCACTTGATTCAGCTTGAGATATACTTTTTGAAATTCCTTCCACACGTCTGTGTACGCTTCGAGCGCTTAGTAATATAATTGACTTATGGCTTGTAATTCCCCGATCGAGGGACGAGATATAATCTCCATGAGTTCATGTTGGGCCAGTCGGGAGGACTTGAGGCCGGATCTTTGCCTATGGCTTGAGCACCAAGGTAATAATTTCGCGAGTCGGTATTATGAAGTTCATACGATCGGTATTGATCTTTATTGTGCAAATGGCAGTTTGATAATGGGAGAGCTGTAAGGTATTCAGTTCTTATTGTGATTTGATATGTAGCCCTAGCTATGGGCGTGAGAAATAATTATTATATCTCGTAATTGGAAGGTAAAGTGCCTTATGTGTAGTGGAACGAGTTTAAAATCAGGAAGACTAAAGTGATTTTGATATGTGTTATGATTCGAGCAGGTACAACACAGGTTCAAGTATCAATTATGATAATATGATTCGCATAGTATTGAGATTTAATATTGTTGAAATACATTGTGATATCTTGTTGAGTTGTGGATGTATTGTTAGAATGGTTTGGTGATTCTCTGGCAGGTGGATAGGCCAATTTACAAAGGAAACTCTGCCGAAATTTTTGGAAAATTTGGGACTTAGAAAGATTTTTGTCACCTAAAGAGGGGGCGTAACTGTTGTGTGTGAATGAATGCAAGAATTGCAAAAGAGTTAATATTTCTGATGATTCGAATCTCCGCCGAAGCTTGTAAATGACTTGAGTTTAATCTCATCTTAACATTTCAGCATCACTTGAGTAATAATGATATGAGTGGTTGAAAGTGCTTTGATGAATGGCTTCGAGCTAAGTTGGGGAGGTTGCTATTGATTAACTAATTGCATTGTGCTATGTTAATTCTGTCTCTAAGTATGTTGGGAAGATTCTAACAAGGTTATGGCGCTTCGTAGATGTGAAGAAATACTAGGATGTTTTGAACTACTGTTGGTAGAGAATGTTCGGTGTATAGAAAGGAAAGATGGCTCATTGTATCCGTAAGTAATCATGTTCTGCGATGTCAGAGTTCTAACAAAACACGAGTGGTTCTACTCAATGGGACAGTTGAATTACAGCTGAATAAGGGTGAATGATACCCGAGAATGATTTTGCAGTGTTCAAGATTTTGCTTGTAACAATTAGGTGCCTTAAGATTTGTGTATGTGGCTAAAGATGGCGGTTTCGTTAGGGAAGATCAAGACTTGTGTTATATCATGTGAATGGTAGGATTCTAGGTATCCGTATTGGGAAACATTGAGAGAGTATTTAGTGGCCTATGGGTCTTAGACCGTGTGGTCTTATGTACGAGTCTCGTGTGGAATGAGTTGATGTGTTATGGTGCTACAGTAATGGCTAATATTAAATCAAAGATGAATCAGAAAGGAAACTGGGTAAATGGAACAACTTGTTAATAAACCGAAGCGGTATGATAAGGAATACGACTAATTCCTGGTATGTGGTTGAAGTAATGAGTCTTGCAGACATTGCAGCAAAGCTCTTGAGTGCTGGCAGTTGTGTAACTCGATATGGGTATAAGGACTCAATCCTGGCAGTTTAACTTATGCAATGTAATTGGGAGAAAGAGTTTATGATGTGTTCTACCATGGTTTGAAAATGAGTGTATTTTTCCTGTTGGCATGTAAGGTCTGGAATGTGCAATGAGTTTTCTCTATATGGGATCATGAAAGTCCTTGACTAGTTGAGTGCGCCGATGTTGAGGCGGAGGAGAGGGATATGAATTTCCATGTTGTCTTAGTGTGATATGGTATACACGATGTGTTATGGAAAGTTGATAATGGTATATTCTAGGTTTTGAGATCAGTTCATAATATATGGGAAGTCAATAAAGATTATTGAGCAGCACGGACAGCTGCAGGTGAATTAAGAATCGATCTTTCTGATGATTTAAGAAAATGGTACTACTATTCTCGTAATTTGGCAGGGAATATGGTCCAAAAAGGGCCAGGTAATATAAACCGATAATATTTGGTGGTGTGATGGTATCCTCTTGTTAGATTGACATTGATGATTGAGTTGTAAATGGCATAAGGAAATATCCGAATGGCTTTCGTGGTATGAATGGGCGCTTGATGTGCGTTATGTATTCGTACGGTGGAGTGTGGAACCAGGTATAGCGATTCATGTGTTATATATGTGTTGGAGACTAGAAGTTCTCGTAATCCGCCTATGCAGTGGTTGTATATCGTGTGTATCGACACCATTTTGTGGTTATTGGAAATCGGAAGCCCTAGTGGCTCTCTCTTAGCTTGATATGATGAATTTGGGTTATGATACCTTATTTCAGACTGGTTGACATAAGACAGGTCATCTAGATAAATGAGCTATGGACTATATCGGAAAATGGCACAAATTGCGTAGCAGCGAGCATCAGAGTATGCTCCAACAGAGTAGTTGTACCCAGGACCAGCGGACGGTTGGTAGGCATAGCTTTGTCTGTTGGACCTTAGTGGCGGATGTTAGTGTAGAAGTATCTACCATTGATTAGTTCTGGTATTGAGGAACTTTGTCGGATGCGTTTCTTGTGGCCAAACTTGAGGCTATATATGTTTATTATGATGAGCAACTTGACTCGACGCGTATTTATTTGGCGAGGGTTACTTGGATCGGGTGGCACGCCGCCACAAGTATGGTATCTAGATCGGGTGGCACGCCGCCACGGGTTTGTCATTGGAGCGGGTTGCACGCCGCAACAGAATATTGTGAAAATATAGTTAGTTATATGCTACTGGGTATACAATACTTCCCCACTTCTGAGGAAAAAAAAATCCGTTTTGAGTATCGCTTGGAAAATGGCACGTCGGTTGTGTCATTTCAGGATTTGATAGCATACGTTAATTGTTTCACCGTGGGTGAGGTTGATTGCTTGGGTTCAAGACCTAGATATGTGCGTGGCTAACCGTTTTTGAGCTTAGTGGCTTGAGGTGCTTCATGAGTAATAACGTTGGGATAGAATCACAAATCGTGGCAAGGCCACGTGACGTTATGACCTCTCGAGGAGGATTCAGGTACTCTAATTCTATAATGCGAGACGCGATCTCTGTTCTATGTTATGATGTCACAAAGGAATTGAATTGCAGCTCTTTTGCTAGAGACAGTTATCATGATTTGAGCTGTCATGATTCGAGTGTGTTCAAGCGTTTCTATTGGAGCCTATGTTGTGCTTGTCGTGGCTTAGGCCGGTGTTGAGGTGTCCTATCACCAATGCGGTGTGTTATAATCAAAATGACCGTTGGAGTTATTAATGAATACGAGCATATTGGATCTTAGCTTGTTAGAAAGGTAAAAATCGAGGTTTGGCTCCGAAACCTATTGTGGTATCAGTTTTAAAAGGGAAATGGATTCACGAATGGTTAACCTGAGAGATGGGTTCGGTATATCTCGTGCTTCAGCTGCCGTGGGCAGGGTATGGAGGTGTTGGAATAAGACTCTACCTAATGAAAGAGGTTTTCAGCTAGTATTTGGTTATTGTGGCCATTTGTTGTGATTAGAGACTATCGTCTCGAGTGATTTGGGTTGTCGATACATCATATGATCTCATCCGGAGTAGTGAATATGGGTTATTGTAGTGGATTCGAGTGTATCCTGAGTATAGGCATGGGATTTGCATTTGGCATATGATTTCAGAAAGTGCAATGTGATTTATGATTCAGATGGTCTGTGAAATTTTGACTATATGGTGTTTTCGAACTTATATGAGATAGGGTGACGTATGATCGCTCGGATATATGCTTGGTAAGGTCATTCGGCTAGTCGGTTGCTTCTAGTACAACTCTCTGAGTCCGCTCGAGGACGAGCATTTGTTTAAGTTGGGGAGAATGTAACGACCCGGCCCGTCGTTACGGAAATTTCCACCCCGTTACCTTGCATTAACATATCTTATGCTTCTATATCAGTGTTAGAACCTATCGAGTGAGTTAGGAGTGAATTGAATTAAAAAATGAAGCAAATAGCATGTTTGAAGGAAGTTTGAATATGGAAAGTCAACCTAGAGTTGACTATCGAGTTAGAGTGCTCGGAATCAGATTCTGATGATTCGACTAGTTTTGAGGGATCATTTATGACTTAGGAGAGCAATCGGAATTGAATTTGGAGGTCCGGTGTAGTTTTAGGCTTGAATTGGCTAAGGTTGAATTTTGGCGGAAACCGAACGGTAGGTGAGATTTTGATCCGGGAGTCGGAATGGAATTCCGACTATTGCAGTAGCTTCGTTATGGGATTTTGGATATGTCTGCAAATTTTCAGGTCATTCGGACATCGTTTGATCGTGTTTTGGATTGAATGTTAGTTTTGAAAGTTTTGAAGAAACTTAGGCTTGAATTCGTGTGTAAATGGTGATTTTGATGTTTAGTATGGTGTTTTTATGATTGGAACAAGTTCGTATCGTGTTTTGGAGTATGTTGGTGGTTTCCATTGGGGTCCCGGGGGTCTCGGGATGAATCCGGGGGTCCAAACGGACCATTTTTGGGAAAAATGAGAGGGTTGGTTGCTGTCATAAATGCAGCAGGATTTTGCTCTCCGCGATCGCGGGGAGGGGGACGCGATCGCATAGGGTTAGGGGCTAGACCAATGCGATTGCAGGAGCACCAGTCGCGATCGCGTAGAGTTAACCGGGTGGCCATCGCGATCGCATGAGCATCTACGCGATCGCGTAGAAGAGAAATGGGGTCCAGGGAAATTGTGCTACGCGATCGCGTGAAGCCGGATGTTTGAACATCGCGATTGCATGAGGCGAGTCGCGATCGCGTGAGGCCGAATTTTTGAACATCGCGATCGCGTGAGGCGAGTCGCGATCACGTAGAGCAAACGGGTCTGGCAGTGAATTAAATCACAGAACAGAAGGCTCACGGGTTTATACCCCAAAAACACAATTTTGAGCCCTAGAGAGAAGAAAACTCGAGGAGAACACTGAGAAATCATCGGGTATTCATCGGAGGTAAGATTCTTGACTCAAAAACGTCATTTTATGGTAGAATTAACATCAATCTTCATGAAATTGGGTTGAAATCTTGAAGAAATGTGGCATAGATATTGAAAACGGGATTTTGAGTTTTGGAAGGCCATTTGATCTTCGATTTTAGTAAATTTTATATGTACGGACTCGTGGCGGGACGAGGGTTCTTGAAATATGAGTTTTGAGATTTTTCGAGATGTGGGCCCGGGGCTCGGGTTTTGCCAATTTCGTGATTTTTGATATTTTTCGAGTTCTTTCGATTGGGTTATGTTCCATTAGCCTATTTTGATATATTTGTGCTGATTTGTGCTAGTTTTGACGTGCGTGGATGCCGGTTCGAGGAGCTAAGGCATCGCGGGCATGAGCTTTCGTCGGTTCGAGGTGGGTAATACTTGTAAATGATGTCCCGAGGGTTAGTAAACCCCGGACTTGCACATCTTAGTGCTGTGTTGAGGTGACTTGCACGCCAGATAACGGGCATGGGGTAGAGCACCATTGGGGATTGTGACTTAGTCCGTCCCGCGTAATAAATAATAACACCTAATTGTTGAAATGAATTGGACTAATTATCATATTTGGGCTTCGTGCCAATTATTTGAATCCTTCAGGGATTGGTAACACTGTTTTGATAACACTGTGCATATTTTATTCTAAATTTAAGTTTAAAATGGTATTTTTGCTATTCAACATTTTTATAAGGTTATGAAAAACTTGAACAAGGTCTTAATAACATTTTTAGCTGTGAGCTAATATGATATTGTTGCCGTAGGGCTTTCTTGATTATTTGTTAGATTGATTGGGGCCGAGGGCCATATGTTAGGACATGACATTTTATGTGAGCATATGCATACACATGCATGGATCGGACTGCACGCCGCAGTGGTATATGGATCGGGCTGCGCGCCGCAGCAGGTGTGATATTGATATTGTGCTTGGGCTGTAGGAGCCCCTCCGGAGTCTGGACACCCCCAGTGAGCACGGGTACCCAAATTGGATCGGGCTACACGTCGTAGCGGTCATATGCATTGCATGGCATACATACATTGATTTACGTGTACTACGTGGCATAACATTCAGCACTCATACATTACTGGCACACATGCATTAGTTGCCTTATTGACCAGATCTCCTGGTGTAAATTGATCAGGAGTGCTGAGCCCGAAGGGCTGATTTGAGTGCGGACTTGCATCGCTTGAGATTGTATCCAGGTATTGGTATATTATTATGAAAGAAATTAGCTAAAATTGAGATTTCTAAATAATCTACTCACATATGCTTGAAAGGAATAAAAAGATAGTTCTGTATTGTGTAGCATGAGATAGTACCTATCGTGGTCTTCTTCCCTTCAGCATTATTTACTTTTATTACTGCTGAGTTGGAAGTACTCACACCCGACTCCCTGCACCTTGTGTGCAGATCCAGGTACATCACAGCAGAGCCGATTCTATTGCGGCTCGGGAGTGCTTTTGGACAGTCGAGGTAGCTGCCAGCGTTCGCAGGACCTGATTCTCCAGTTTTTCTGTATTTTGTTCTGATTATCCCACACTTGTGCACAATTATATTCACTATTTACACTTTGTATACTCTGTAGAGGCTCATGACTCTTGAACCTTCGGTCTATGGGAGTTGGCACGTGTTGGGACTTGGTTCCCTGTTTTTAATATATCTATCACTGTTATGCTTAAATTGGATAAAGTGAGCTTGTGGCTCCGTGATTGTTGTTGATTGTTCGGGCTGGCCTAGCAGTGTGCTGGGCGCCATCACGGCCGGATTTGGGGTTGTGACACAATAGATGTGGACGTGGCAATAGACGGAATTATAATTGTCATCATTTGTGGTAATGAGAACAATAAGGATTCTCAAAATAATCCCACACATTGTGAAAATATTTGTCATCGATTTGACATGAGATTTTATAAAGCACATACAGATGACTATGGTCTATTCATGATGTGAATGAGAAAACATCTGATTTATGAATATATATTCGTTTTTGGAAGAATATAAATGTGCTAGTGGTAGTGAATACACTACACTCACCTCTTAAAGGAGGTTTGAGATGATATAAGAAAATAATATCATTATTATGGCATGAATGATCATTGGTCATGTACCTATTGTATGCCAAAATAGTGATTATTAAAAGACAACGGTAATGCAAGAAGCAGATCTTGCATCTAATTTTGACCATACACATAATGGTATAACTTTCTCTTCAAAAGAGATATTCACCACATGGATGTTGATAAATTTGTGGTAGTACAAAATTAATTGAGAGTTTTGGAAGAGCCAATTATTACTATTTTGAAGAAACACAATTAATTACCAATAAGGTATTGTGTTGTAGTATGTCTCAAAGAAACTTATTCAGTTTTCAAAGTATACGCGAAATCGGTTGATTATATTGAGACTATAAATAAAGAAAAGATTAATATCTTCTATTACTACAACTTGTAGCGGGGTAATATGTATGTGAAAAGCTACCCGCTTTATTCTCTAATTTGTACTACATAAACAAAAGAATATCACAATGAAGTGAATATTTATTGATATAAAAACCCATATCATAATAAACATGGAGTTTATTCATAATTGCACACATCATGGTGTAAACCTGAAGTTTACCAATAGTTATTCTGTTGGCATAACTGATTTACCAATATCAATTTAAGTATGATGTGCAAAAATAATAGAGAATTCACATGGGTAAATATTAAAGAACTAGAAAGTTCTTTACGAATTCTCTTACATTGCTTGTTCTCATTAATTAATTGACCAACTAAAATTGGGATTGAATCCCATGAATGCTGGAAATATCAAAGGTGAATATGGGCCCATCACCTGCCATGTATACCACATAAGATGCCTCTATGAGATGGCTACATGTGCAATTATTATTAACCCGCAACCTAGCCGGTGTGTGCGAGGTAACTTGCTCAATAATTTAATTTAGAGCATATTCCAGATTTTCTATTCAAGAAGTTCATCTTGATAAGTTGGTCTACATCATAGCTGGTTTAGCAAAATAATTTATTGAGTGCCTCCACTTAATAGCTAAATTATTGCTTATGAGAACAAAGTTATCTATATCAGTTTGATATATGTTATATACGAAAGTATATTATATTCTTCCCTCACAAGTGGTTCAGGATAAGGAACCAAATAATTTCATCTTATTATTATTGATGTGCGATGTATATTTTGATTAACACCATAACACACAAAGATGAGTTCTCAAAGTTGAGGAAACCAGTTAGTTTTTCTTACATGAGGGGGAGACAAGATACAACAATTGAGAAAAGTTACATGGAATAAATTATCATTTATACATCGAGATCCTCGAATAAAATAATATGAACTTGAAGTTCATAAAAGGATAATTCACGTGCAATTTATTGCAAAGCATGCCAGACGCATTTGCTTATCCAAAGAAAGTAACCATGTTCTCATTGCAAATACTCATATTAAGTCCTAGAAGGACAAAGTCTATGGTAAGCTTAAAGCATATAGACAAATCGGTTTCAAATAAACTTTTTGACAAAGAAGATGAGCAAATGATCAAATAGATCATAATAAAAGGAGGCAAGTGATTCAGAAGATCACATGACATAACACTTCGTAATATCTCATGAGAGCTTCAGGTACCTGAATATATGAATGAAGAGATTTCTATGTTATGTCATTATGAAAATACATTGAAACTGATATAAAATCTTTGTCGACGTCAACCTTTAAGAAGCTAGTGCACTAGATTGGGATGCGAATGCCTAAGGATGTGAATTGATGCTCTCATCAGGGGGAGTTAATGCGCGTTGCACTCTTTTTCCCTTACAAGGTTTTGTCCCGCTGGGTTTTCCTTGCGAGATTTTTAACGAGGCAACCAAAAGGTGTATTATTAGATATGTGTACTCTTTTTCCTTTTCTAGATTTTTTTCCCATTGGGTTTTATTTTAGTTAAGGTTTTAATAAGGCACATTACTTATTAAGTAGACATTCAAGGGGGAGTGTTAAGAATAGAATTCTACTTGGAGTGAATGTCTATCTTGTGGAGAGTTTTACTTTGTGACTAAGTCATATTTCTCCTATAAATAGAGGGGTCTTACCCCATTGTAAATGATCCCAAAATTCAATAAGAATTATCTCTCCCTACTTTTCTCTGCAATATTGTTCTTCTTCTTTTATTATTTCATAACATAAACTAATTAATTAAACAATATTGGAAGCGAAAAATTACGATTTCATTAACAGTTTGAACAGAGATAAATTGTATATATATATATATATATAGACTAATTAGTGTTTTTAAAGACGGGCATTTTAATAATTTAACTTTTAACTTTTGGGCTTCCTACTTTTATAATAATATAGATTAAATGGTTAATAATGAAATTGAATATTTGCTATTAATATTTAGAAAGAAGGTGACAATGTAACATATAAAAAAGATATCTTTTTGTTACTTTTGTTAGAAGAATTGCTTTATGGAAATATTATGTTACATTATAGAAAAGTAATTTTGCCTTTCATGCCTAAATTGTTTTACTGTTTGTGGCTTTCTGAGTTCCACCCTTAAAAGCATTGGTAAATGTCAAATTAATAGGCCCAAGGAAATGAAATATTATGCCCTTGCAAAAAGTGCATGAATCGCTATTGGCATTATAGAAATGTGGTGGAGGATCATTTGGTTGTTCATGGATTTACCGAAGGTTATACCAAATGGGTTTTCCACGGGGAAGGATTTTCCTCAAGAAATACACCTCATCCAAGCAATGATGATGAAGAATCTACCATTCGTGACGATATTGATAGACTACTTCATGATACATTTAGAAATATAGAGGGTCAGGCAGAGGATGAAGAAGGAGTTGGGGAACGACTATCTGAAGATGCAAATAAGTTTTTCAAATTACTAGAGGAAGGAAAACAAGAGTTATATCCGGGTTGTGAAAATTTCAGTAAACTGAGTTTTACTATTCAGTTGTACTTGCTTAAATCCTTGCATGGGTTGAGTAATGTGTCTTTCTCAAATTTGTTAGAGTTGCTAAAAGAGGCATTTCCATTTGCTCAGATACCAGAATCTTTCAACAAGGCTAGAAACATGATAAAAGATTTGGGTCTTCATTATGAAAAAATACATGCATGCCCTAATGATTGCATGTTATTTTGGAAAGAAAATGTGAATGTCGATAATTGCTCTATTTGTGGGTCTTTAAGATGGAAGAGTGCTGGTCCTTTGACTAAAGCAAGCTCTAAAATTCCTGCAAAGGTTTTAAGGTACTTTCCTTAAAGCCTAGGCTTCAAAGGATATTCATGTGTCCTGAAACGGCTACTGCAATGAGATGGCATGCTAATGAACGACTTCTGCAATGAGATGGCAGGCTAATGAACGACTCAATCATGGGAATATAAGACATCCTGCCGATGGGGAAGCTTGGAAGGCTTTTGATTCTTTGCACCCAGACTTCTCTAGATATCCTCGTAATGTTAGATTGGGTCTTTCAAGTGATGGTTTCAACACATTTCGGACTATGAGCATTTCTCATAGTACATGGCCTGTTATGTTAATGAACTATAATTTATCGCCGTGGATTTGCATGAAGCCAGAGTATATAATGTTGTCGATGATCATTCCAGGACCATCATCTCCGGGAAATGATATAGATGTGTACCTATGACCATTAATTGAAGAATTGAAGGAACTATGGGAAACTGGGATAGACACATTTGATGCTGAAACCAACCAAACATTTCAAATGCGTGCTGCCTTATTGTGGACAGTTAGTGACTTTCCAGCATTAGCAATGCTTTCAGGATGGAGCACTAAGGGAAGGTTAGCATGCCCCGCTTGCAATTATGACACATGTTCTAAATATCTCAAACATAGTCATAAGATGTGTTACTTGGGCCATCAAAGATTTTTGCCTCGTAATCATCCATTCCAAAGAGATAAGAAGTCTTTTGATGGTAAGGAGGAGCATAAACCTGCACCTTCTCCCTTGTCGGGTGAAGAAGTGTTTGAAGAGCTGTTTGAATTCAACAATATCTTTGGAAAGAGCACTAAAAAGTCCTTAGAGTGATAAGGGTCCATGGAAAAAGAGATCCATTCTTTTTGAATTGCCATATTGGAAGCATAACAAATTGAGGCACAATCTTGATGTGATGCACATCAAGAAAAATATATGTGATAGTTTGCTTGAGAATTTATTAGAAATAGATAAAAAAACAAAGGATCATGAAAAATCTCGCTATGACTTACAAGAAATGGGGATACGAAAGGAGCTACAACCAAGAACAAATAATGATGGAACTATAAGTGTGGGTAAATCTTGTTTCTACATGGAACCAAAACATAAAAGGTTATTTTGTACTATCTTGAAAAATGCTAAATTACCAAAAGGGTGTGCTTTGAATATTTCAGAACGCGTGCAAGTGAAGGAGATGAAAATATCAGGGTACAAAAGTCATGACGCTCATTTTATAATGCATTACTTTCTCCAGGTTGGGGTTAGAAAAGTGTTGCCCAAGAATGTTGCATTGGCCTTGATTAGGTTGGGAAATTGTCACGACCCCAAATCCGGTCGTGATGGCACCCAGCACACTACTAGGCTAGCACGACCAATCAGCAACAATCATAGAGCTATGAGCTCGCCTTATCCCATTTAAGCATAACAATTGTAAAATAACCGTGATGGATATATCGAAACAGGTGAACCAAGTCCCAACGCATACCAACTCCCATAGACCGAAGGGTCAAGAGTCATGAGCCTCTACAGAGTATACAAAGTGTAAATAGTGAATATAGCTGTGCAAAAGTGTGGGATGATTAGAACAAAATACAGACAAACTAGAGAATCAGGTCCTGCGAACGCTGGCAGCTACCTCGACTGTCCAAAAGCACTACCGAGCCGCAATAGAATCAGCTCCACTGTGATGTACCTGGATCTGCACACAAGGTGCAGGGAGTCGGGTGTGAGTACTTCCAACTCAGCAGTAATAAAAGTAAATAATGCTGAAGGGAGAAAACCACGATAGGCACTATCTCATGCTACACAATACAAAACTATCTTTTTATCCCTTTCTAGCATATGCGAGTAGATGATTTAGAAATCTCAATGTTTAGCTACTTTCTTTCATGATAATATACCAATACCTGGATAAATCTCAAGCAGTGCAAGTCCGCACTCAAATCAGCCCCTCGGGCTCAGCACTCCTTATCAATTTACACCAGGAGATCTGGTCAATAAGGCAACTAATGCATGTGTGCCAGTAATGTGTGAGTGTTGAATGTTATGCCACGTAGTACACGTAAACCAATGTATGTATGCCATGCAATGCATATGACTGCTACGGCGTGTAGCCCGATCCAATTTGGGTACTCGTGCTCACTGTGGGGGTTCAGACTCCGGAGGAGCTCCTACAGCCCAAGCACAATATTAATATCACACCTGCTGCGGCGCGCAACCCGATCCGTATACCACTGCGACGTGCAGTCCGATCCATGCATGTGTATGCATATGCTCACATAAATTGTCATGCCCTAACATATGACCCTCGACCCCAACCAGTCTAACAAATAATCAAGAAAGCCCTACGGGCAACAATATCATGTTAGCTCACAGCTAAAAATGTTATTAAGACCCTGTTCAAGTTTTTCATAACCTTATAAAAATGCTGAATAGCAAAATACCATTTTGAAACCTTAAATTTAGAATAAAATATGCACAGTATTATCAAAACAATGATACCAATCCCTGAAGGATTCAAATAATCGGCACGAAGCACAAGCATGATAATTAGTCCAATTCATTTCAACAATTAGGTGTTATTATTAATTACGCGGGACGGACCAAGTCACAATCCCCAATGGTGCTCTACCCCACGCCCGTTATCCGGTGTGGAAGTCACCTGAACACAGCACTAAGATGTGCAAGTCCGGGGTTTACTAACCCTCAGGACATCATTTACAAGTATTACCCACCTCGAACCGACGAAAACTCATGCCCGCGACACCTTAGCTCCTCGAACCGGCATCCACGCACGTCAAAACTAGTCAAAATCAGTACAAATATATCAAAATAGGCTAATGGAACATAACCCAATCGAAAGAACTCGAAAAATATCAAAAATCACGAAATTGGCAAAACCCGAGCTTCGGGCCCACATCTCGAAAAATTTCGAAATTCATATTTTCAGAATCCTCGTCTCGCCACGAGTCCATACAAATAAAATTTACCAAAATCGGAGTTCGATTGGCCTTGCAAAACCCAAATTTTCGTTTCCAATATCTAGGCCACAATCCTTCACAATTTCTACCCAAATTCATGAAGATTGATGTTAATTCTACCATAAAATGATGTTTTTGAGTCAAGAAACTTACCTCCGATAAATACCCGATGATTTCCCACCGTTTTCCCGTGATTTCTTCTCTCTAGGACTCAAAAATGGTGTTTTGGGGTGTGAAACCCGCGACTGGTTCTGTTCTGGTTTTAATTTCACAGCCAGACCATTCCTTCTATGCGATCGCAATGGCCCTATGCGATTGCATAGAGTTAAATTTTTCCTGCCAATTTCCCCTTCTATGCGATCGCAATGCACCTCCGCGATCGCATAGCACAACCTTCCAGGCCTCATCCTTTCTTCTCTGCGATCGCAACACTGGTTATGCGATCGCAATGTACAGTCTAATAAGCCTATGCGATCGCACCCCTTGCTATGCGATCGCATAGCACATTTTTCTCACCCCTCCAGGCTCTTCTATGCGATCGCAATGACTCTATGCGATCGCATAGAGCAATCACTGTCTGCAATTTCTGCAGCAACTTCATGATCAAAACTTGCCCATTAGGGCATCCGAAATGATCCCGAGACCCCGGGACCTCAACCAAAGCCACCAATACATCACATTACCTCATTCAAACTTGCTCGTAACATAAAAACACCATCGTAAACATCAAAATCTCCCATTACACACGGATTCAAGCCTAAGTTTATTCAAAACTTTCGAAACTAACATTCGATTAGAAACCCGACCAAACGACGTCCGAATGACCTGAAAATTTGCAGGCATATCCAAAATCACCTAACGGAGCTACTGCAACTTTTGGAATTCCATTCCGACTCCCGGATCAAAATCTCACCTACCGTTCGGATTTTGCCAAAATTCAACCTTAGCCAATTCAAGCCTAAAACTACACCGGACCTCCAAATTCAATTTTGATTGCTCTCCTAAGTCATAAATGATCCCTCGAAACTAGTCGAATCATCAGAATCCGATTCCGAGCACTCTAACTCGATAGTCAACTCTAGGTTGACTTTCCATATTCAAACTTCCTTCAAACATGCTATTTGCTTCATTTTCCATTCAATTCACTCCTAACTCACCCGATAGGTTCTAACACCGATATAGAAGCATAAGATATGTTAATGCAAGGTAACGGGGTGGAAATTCCCATAACGACAGGCCGGGTCGTTACATTCTCCCCAGCTTAAACAAACGCTCGTCCTCGAGCGGACTCAGAGTTGTACTAAAAGCAACCCAATAGCCGAATGACCTTACCAATCATATATACGGGCGATCATACGTCACCCTATCACACATATGTCCGAAAACACCATATAGTCAGAATTTCACAGACCATCTGAACCATAAATCACATTGCACTTTCTGAAATCATATGCCAAATGCAAATCCCATGCCTATACTCAGGATACACTCGAATCCACTGCAATAACCCATATTCACTACTCCGGGTGAGATCATATGATGTATCAAACAACCCAATCACTCGAGGCAATAGTCTCTACTCACAATAATTTCTTACGATATCCAAATACCAACTGAAAAACTTTTTTCATTATATAGAGTCTTGTTCCAACGCCTCCATATCCTGCCCACGGCAACTGAAGCACGCAATATACCGAACCCATCTCTCGGGTCAACCATTCGTCAATCCATTTCCCTTTTAAAACTGATACCACAATAAGTTTCGGAGCCAAACCTCGATATTACCTTTCTAACGAGCTGAAATCACATATGCTCGCTCTCATTAATGACTCGAATGATCATTTCGGTTATAACACACCACACTGGTGACATGACACCTCAGCATCGGCCTATGCCACAACGAGCAAAACACAGGCTCCAATAAGAACGATCTGAACACACTCGAATCCTGACAACTGACTCATACAAAGAGTCATAATTCAAATTCCTCAATACCATCACAACACATAACTGAGATCTCATCTCACATCATAGGATTAGAGTACCTGAATCCTCCTCGAAATGTCATAACATCACGTGGCCTTGCCACGATTCGTGATTCTATCCCAACGTTATTACTCATGAAGCACCTCAAGCCACTAAGCTCAAAACGGTTAGCCACGCACGGATCTAGGTCTTGAACCCAAGCAATCAACCTCACCCACGGTGAAACAATTAACGTATGCTATTAAATCCTGAAAGGACACAACCGATGCGCCACTCGCCAAGCGATACTCAAAACGGTCTTTTCCTCAGAAGTGGGGAAGTATTGTATACCAGGTAGCATATAACTAACTATATTTTCACAATATTCTGTTGCGGCGTGCAACCCGCTCCAATGACATACCCGTGGCGGCGTGCCACCCGATCCGGATACCATACCTGTGGCGGCGTGCCACCCGATCCAAATAACCCGTGGCGGCGTGCCACCCGATCCACGCATAAATCTCGCAAAAAGGAAATACATATCGAGTCGAATTTTCTCATTACAGCAAACATATATATATAGCCTCAAGCTCGGCCACATGAAACACATCCGACAACGTTTCTCAATACTGGAACTGAATCAATGGTAGATACCTCTACACTGACATCCGCCACTAAGGTCCAACTGACAAAGCAATGCCTACCAGTCGTCCGATGGTCCTGGGTACAACTACTCTGTTGGAGCATACTCTGATGTTTTCTGCTACGTAATTTGTGCCATTTTCCGACATAGCCCATATCACATTAGTCTAGACGACCTGGCTTATGTCAACCAGTCCGAAATAAGGTATCATAACCCAAATTCATCTTATCAAGCTAAGAGCTAAACGGTGCTGATACACACGATATACAACCACTGCATAGGCGGATTACGAGAACTTCTAGTCTCCAACACATATATAACACATGAATTGCTATACCTGGTTCCACACTCCACCGTACGAATACATAACGTACATCAAACGCCCATTCGTTCCACGAAAGCCATTCAAAAATTTCACTATGCCATCAACGACTCAATTATTACAGTCGATCCAACAAGAGAATAACACCATGCCATTAGATATTATCAGTTTACATTACCTTGTACTTTTTGGACCATATTCCCTGCCAAGTTAATAGAATAGCAGTACCATTTTCTTAAATCATCAGAAAGATCAATTCTTAATTCACCTGCAGCTGTCCGCGCTGCTCAATAATTTTATTGACTTCCCATATATTATGAACTGATCTCAAAACCTAGAATATACCATTATCAACTTTCCATAACACATCATGTATACCATATCACACTAAGACAACATGGAAATTCATATCCCTTTCCTCCGCCTCAACAACGGCACACTCCACTAGTCAAGGACTTTCATGATCCCATATAGAAGAAAACTCATTACACATTCCACGCTTCGCATACCGACAAGAGTATACTCATTTTCAAACCATGATAAAACACATCACAAACTCTTCATTCCCATTTGTTGCATAAGTTTAACTGCCAGGACTGAGTCCTTATACCCATATCAAGTTACACAACTGCCAGCACTCAAGAGCTTTGCTGCACAATGTCTGCAAGACTCATCACTTCAACCACATACCAGGAATCAATCGTATTCCTTTTTATACTATTCTGGTTTATTAACAAGTTGTTCCATTTACCCAGTTTCCTTTCTAATTCATCTCTAATTTCATATCAGTCTTTACTATAGCACGACAATGCCTCAACCCTTTTTACCACACAAGACTCGTACACAAGACCACACGGTCTAAGACCCATAGGCCACTGAATACTCTCTCAGTGTTCCCAGAAGTACCACATTCCACCACACTTTATTTTGATGAACATCCCGCGATTTTTAAATTGTTATCATTACTTCCCAATGCGGATACGTAGAATCCCATCATTCACATGATATAACACAAGCCTTGATCTTTTCTAACGAAACCGCCATCTTTAGCCATATACACAATTTTAAGGCACTTGACTGTTACAAGCAAAATCTTGAACATTGCAAACCATTCTTGGATGTCGTTCACCCTTATTCAGTTATAATTCAACTGTCTTATTGAACATAACCACTCGTGCCTTGTTAGAATTCTGACATCGCAGAACATGATTACATACAGATCCAATTAGCTATCTTTCTTTTCTATACACCAAACATTCTTTACCAATATAAGTTCACAACATCCTAGTATTTCTTCATATCTACGAAGCACCATAACCTTTAACAAAATTTCCCAACATACCTAGAGATAAAGCCAACACAGCACACGACGGTGCAATCAGTTAATCAATAACAACCTCCCTAACTTAGCTCGGAGTCATACATCAAAGCACTTTTAGCCACTCATAGCCTTCTTACTCAAATGATGCAACAAAGTTCTAGTTAGATTAAACTCAAGTCATTTACAAGCTTCGGCGGAGGTTCGAATCACCAGAATTATTAATTCTTTTGCAATTCTTGCATTCATTCACACACAACAGTTACGCCCACTCTTTAGGTGACAAAAATCTTTTCTAAGTCCCAAATTTTCCAAAATTTTCGGCAGAGCTTCCTTTGTAAATTGGCCTATCCACCTGCCAGAGAATCACCAAACCATTCTAAAAATACTTCCACAACTCAACAAGATATCACAATGTATTTCAACAACATTAAATCTCAATACTACACGAAACATATTATCACAATTTATACTTGAACCTGCGCTGTATCTGCTCGAATCATAACACATATCAAATACCTTTCAATTACACATGAGGATCAACCCTCCTACTTCTTCTCAATTTAGCATTTCATCACGATACCTTCCACCAGGATACACATAGCAAAGTCACTTTAGTCTTCCTGAGTTTAAACTCGTTCCACTACACATAGTGCACTTTACATTTCCGCTAAGAGGCAATGAACATATTTCTCACGCCCATAACTAGGGCTACATATCAAATCACAAAAAGAACTGAATACCTTACAGCTCTCCCATTATCAAACTGCCATTTGCACAATAGAGATCAATACCGATCGTATGAACTTCATAATACCGGCTCGCGAAATTAGTACCTTGGTGCTCTAGCCATAGACAAAGATCTGGCCTCAAGTCCTCCCGACTGGCCCAACATGAACTCACGAAGATTAAATCTCGCCCCTCGATCGGGGAATCGCAAGCCATAAGTCAATTATATTACTGAGCGCTCGAAGCGTACACAGATGTGCGGAAGGAGTTTCAAAAAGGTATATCTCAAGCTGAATCAAGTACGCACGATAAGAATTCCAAGAAATATGAAGTGTTTCCTAAAGGTTCGCAGCCTCCCGAGGATAAGTACAGGCGTCCCCGTACCGATCCACAAGACTCTACCAACCGGCTCAAGACTCATGAGGCCTAGTAAACCCAGGCTCTGATACAAACTTGTCACGACCCAAAATCCGGTCGTGATGGCGCCCACCATACTGCTAGGCTAGCCCGACCAATCAGCAACAATCATAGAGCTATGAGCTCGCCTTATCCCATTTAAGCATAACAATTGTAAAATAACAGTGATGGATATATCAAAACAGGGGAACCAAGTCCCACGCATACCAACTCCCATGGACCGAAGGGTCAAGAGTCATGAGCCTCTACAGAGTATACAAAGTGTAAATAGTGAATATAACTGTGCACAAGTGTGGGATGATTAGAACAAAATACAGACAAACTAGAGAATCAGGTCCTACGAATGCTGGCAGCTACTTCGACTGTCCAAAAGCACTCCCGAGCCGCAATAGAATCAGCTCCACTGTGATGTACCTGGATCTGCACACAAGGTGCAGGGAGTCGGGTGTGAGTACTTCCAACTCAGCAGTAATAAAAGTAAATAATGCTGAAGGGGAGAAAACCAAGATAGGCACTATCTCATGCTACACAATATAGAACTATCTTTTTATCCCTTTCCAGCATATGTGAGTAGATTATTTAGAAATTTCAATTTTTAGCTACTTTATTTCATGATAATATACCAATACCTGGATACAATCTCAAGCAGTGCAAGTCCGCACTCAAATCAGCACCTCGGGCTCAGCACTCCTTATCATTTTACACCACGAGATCTGGTCAATAAGGCAACTAATGCATGTGTGCCAGTAATGTATGAGTGTTAAATGTTATGCGACGTAGTACACGTAAACCAATGTATGTATGCCATACAATGCATATGACCGCTACGGCGTGTAGCCCGATCCAATTTGGGTACCCGTGCTCACTGTGGGGGTTCAGACTCCGGAAGGGCTCCTACAGCCCAAGCACAATATTAATATCACACCTGCTGCGGCGCGCAGCCCGATCCGTATACCACTGCGGCGTGCAGTCCGATCCATGCATGTGTATGCATATGCTCACATAAATTGTCATGCCCTAACATATGGCCCTCGGCCCCAATCAGTCTAACAAATAATCAAGAAAGCCCTACGGGCAACAATATCATGTTAGCTCACAACTAAAAATGTTATTAAGACCTTGTTCAAGTTTTTCATAACCTTATAAAAATGTTGAATAGCAAAATACCATTTTTAAACCTTAAATTTAGAATAAAATATGCACAGTGTTATCAAAACAATGATACCAATCCCCGAAGGATTCAAATAATCGGCACGAAGCCCAAGCATGATAATTAGTCCAATTCATTTCAACAATTAGGTGTTATTATTAATTACGCGGGACGGACCAAGTCATAATCCCCAATGGTGCTCTACCCCACGCCCGTTATCCGGCGTGCAAGTCACCTCAACACAGCACTAAGATGTGCAAGTCCGGGGTTTACTAACCCTCGGGACATTATTTACAAGTATTACCCACCTCGAACCGACGAAAGCTCATGCCCGCGACACCTTAGCTCCTCGAACCGGCATCCATGCACGTCAAAACTAGTCAAAATCAGTACAAATATATCAAAATAGGCTAATGGAACATAACCCAATCGAAAGAACTCGAAAAATATCAAAAATCACGAAATTGGCAAAACCCGAGCCCCGGGCCCACATCTCGAAAAATTTTGAAATTCATATTTCCAGAATCCTCGTCTCGCCACGAGTCCAAACATATAAAATTTACCAAAATCGGAGTTCGATTGGCCTTTCAAAACCCAAATTTTTGTTTTCAGTATCTAGGCCACAATCCTTCACAATTTCTACCCAAATTCATGAATATGGATGTTAATTCTACCATAAATGATGTTTTTGAGTCAAGAAACTTACCTCCGATGAATACCCGATGATTTCCCAGCGTTTTCCCGTGATTTATTCTCTCTAGGGCTCAAAAATGGTATTTTGGGGTGTGAAACCCGCGATTGGTTCTATTCTGGTTTTAATTTCACTGCCAGACCATTCCTTCTATACGATCGCAATGGCCCTATGCAATCGCATAGAGTTAAATTTTTCCTGCCAATTTCCCCTTCTATGCAATCACAATGCACCTCCGCGATCGCATAGCACAACCTTCCAGGCCTCATCTTTTCTTCTCTGCAGCACTGGTTATACGATCGCAATGTACAGTCTGATAAGCCTATGCGATCGCACCCCTTGCTATGCGATCGCATAGCACATTTTTCTCACCCCTCCAGGCTCTTCAATGCGATCTCAATGACTCTATGCGATCGCATATAGCAATCACTGTCTGCAATTTCTGCAGCAACTTCATGATCAAAACTTGCCCATTAGGCATCCGAAATGATCCCAAGACCCCCGGGACCTCAACCAAAGCCACCAATACATCACATTACCTCATTCAAACTTTCTCGTAACATAAAAACACCATCGTAAATATCAAAATCTCCCATTACACACGGATTCAAGCCTAAGTTTATTCAAAACTTCCAAAACTAACATTCGATCAAAAACCCGACCAAACGACGTCCGAATGACCTGAAAATTTGAAGGCATATCCAAAATCACCTAACGGAGCTACTGCAACTGTCGGAATTCCATTCCGACTCCCGGATCAAAATCTCACCTACCGTTCGGATTTCGCCAAAATTCAACCTTAGCCAATTCAAGCCTAAAACTACACCGGACCTCCAAATTCAATTCCGATTGCTCTCCTAAGTCATAAATGATCCCTCGAAACTAGTCAAATCATTAGAATCCGATTCCGAGCACTCTAACTTGATAGTCAACTCTAGGTTGACTTTCCATATTCAAACTTCCTTCAAACATGCTATTTGCTTCATTTTCCATTCAATTCACTCCTAACTCACCCGATAGGTTATAACACTGATATAGAAGCATAAGATATGTTAATGCAAGGTAACGGGGTGGAAATTCCCGTAACGACGGGCCGGAGATGAACAAATGGAAAAGTTTATCGAGTAAGATAAATTATATAAACATTTATCTATATTTATATAATTTTTTTATTATAAGATTAAAATTGAAATGTTCTTGATTGCAGGGAACATAAGAATTTAATTGTTATTCATAGTAGATCAAATGCATGGGTAAGAGCGAGGGATCATAGTCGCGAATTCAGCAATTGGTTTAAAGAGAAAGTTAAAAATATTGTTGTGCCAGATTATTTAAGATGGCTAGCCAAAGGACCTAATATGGTAGCCAAAAGATATACAACATATTTTATTAATGGATACCGATTTCATACAAAAGAACGGGATTCCGGAGGCAAGACTCAAAATAGAGGAGTGACTTTATCGGCAACAACAGATAGTTTTGCTAGTTCTAGGGACCAAAATCCGATTGACGGTAAGGTTATTATTATGGAGCGATTCAGGATATCATTGAGATTGATTATTGGGGTTGTTTTAGTGTTGTATTGTTTAGATGTGATTGGTTTCATAATGAAATAGATGATTATGGGTTAAATCGGGTGTACTTCAATAGATTATGCAGTACAGATGACCCATTTGTATTGGCATCACAAGTTTATCAAGTTTTTTATGTGGAGGATCCAACTGAGAAAGATGTATATTATGTGAGGAGCAATGTACCTGTTGATTTGTATGATCTAGAGGAAGAGAACTGTCCTAATGTTGGAGACATGTTTTGGAGGGAACCTAACAATGACATTGGTTCCTGATCTATATTACTTGATGCTGACATTAGATGATCAAGAGAAGATGTACCCGTTGATATCATTGATACTCCATCTAATGCACAAAATTCACATGATACAATGGTGGAAACGTCGGAAGAGGATGATGAGTTTGATGATACTGATTGGGATTGGATGGAAGCAGATGATTAAATAAAAGAATTCTAAAATCCTTTTTCGATATTCTTTTTTGAGTGAGTGATAATACTCTTTTTAATAAATATTTTACGATTATTTTTGTGTATTCCTTTATAAAATTATTCTGAAATGCTTCAATTTTGCAAGAGATCTGGTAACATTATTGTAGATATTAAATTAATTGAGAGAGAATTTTGATACTTTTATTCGGTTGAATAATTCTACCAATCATGAAGCAATTGAACAATCTGAGGAACAAGGTATATATATAAATTTTAATTATAAACTTAACTAAATATAGTGATTAATGATTATCTTTGTTTTGTACTATTGCGGGCCCCTACTCGCCAAAAAGAAAAAGAGGCCGCACTCAAATACCAAGTGTTCATGTTAGAAAGGAGCGTAAAATAATAATTCTAAATGAGTTTAATCAACCCGTTGCTCCTACTAAAGAGATTGTAAATGAGTTGGGTAGCTTCCTCGGCACATTGGCAAGGAATGGGACTTTTTCTCCTCTTAATGTATTTAATTGGAGGAAGTTAGACACAAAAGATGATATGTGGAAATATATCAAGGTATGAAGTTCCCAATGTCTAATAAACATGGATGATATTTCTTATTTCTTACACTAACCCAATTGCGCTAAATTTGTAGGAAAAATATGACATTCCAGACGAGGCGAAAAATGGGTTTTTGAAGCAATTTGTAGTTCTTGGAGAAAGTATAAGAGTCAATTGAAGGCAACTCACTTCACAGCCTATGAGAATGATGAGCTTCGAATGGAGAATAGGCCATTAGATGTTCCGAAATTTCACTTTAAGGATCTTCTTAAATATTGGAACTCCGATCCTCACAAGTTAATTACAGCACTGTTATTATGATTACATACTGTAAATCTGGTAGCTACAAGTACCAGATTGGACTATTTCAACAAGTACGAGTATCGAAACTAAGAAAAGAAAAAACAACTAAACAGTCACTACATTTTGGTAACTCCGTATTTAGGTCAGAGTAAAATGTAGATACAATCCCATAAACAAAAATTATGTAACAACTTCATCTAATCCTTTCCCCATTTGGCCTATTTCTTCCTCCATCTAATTTGAAAAAAACCAGCAAAACTTTAGTCTGTTCTGGGGCTGCTTCCACATGCTGATGGCCTTTTCCCAGAGTACTTCTGTTGCAATAACAAAGAAAGTGCATCAATACTTATCAAATGAGACTTCTAAAATTAAATGGTGCCTACATAGGCTGATTGACCTAACTTGAAAACACACTCATTAGTTGTTGATCTCACCATGGCAATCAATCGTTGTAGTGTCAGTCTTTGCTGCTGAGCTTCAACAGCAGCCATAGCTGATGAAGCTTCTTTTCCCAATGTATTCATATTTGACTTCAAGTCTTGTAGCTTTGCTTCGGCAGCTTCCAGTTTATATGCCATGTCAGGATGAGTTGTTCCTTCTCTCAATTTAGCTTGTCATCTGAGTATTTCAAAGTAACTTAAGACAACACCATTAACACATTATGTGAAAGAAACCATAGTACTTGATTTAAAGTCTGCCTTACAATTTAAAACAGAGAAGCAACTAAATACCTGTGCTTCTGCCTCTTATCGCATTCTATCATATCTTCGAGCTAGATGTCGAGCATCTTCCAATGGAGCTCCCATCACCATGGCTATATGTGTTTATTCTTGGGTCATGATGTGGGTAATAGGCATAACCGTTGGTTGCTATTTGGTTGACTCGTTTATTTGCAGAAAATGTCTAAAACCAATACAGAGAATCGAAATAAGTTGAAGTATCCACACATTGCTGGCAGAACACCTTTTGCTTTAATTCGCGAGGTTTGATATTTTATTTTCTTTTTATAAATTATGAACTTGCTAAATTTATATGAAAAGATTCTTATACCTGTATTCATGTAACTAGGAAAAAAAGAAGGAAATCTCTGATACTTCAGACAGTGTATCAAGTAAGGACATTTTCGTGGCTACAAGAACAAGAAAACTTGGCCGAGTATACAAAAGCTCATATGACAATATGATTAGTAAAATTGTATGCAATTTCTTATTTAAAGTTTGTTGTGCTTATTTATTTGGTCTATTCAACTTTAGTTACTTAAAACTCTTTTTTCTTGCATTTTGGTTTGTAGGATGAAATGGAGAGATTACAATCGACTCAGCAAAATGAAGATGAGAGTCATTCAAATGATGCTTTTGCATCAGTCATGAGACTTGAACATCCAGGTCGCATGAGATTGTATGGACGAGGGGTTACCCAGACTGTGTTAAAAGGGAAAAAAGGAATCTTGGAACTTTTGATGAGAGGATGAATCAAAAAATGGAGGAAATGGAAGAGAGGATGCACCAAAGTTGCATGAAAAGTTGAACGAACAAAAGGATGTTATGGAACAAAATATTACAATGAACGTCATCACACGACTTCACCGTCTGAACCAAGATTTGCGACTTGATCCTGGCATATTAAGGTTCAGTGCACGTTCACATGTAGAAGCTTCCTCTTCACAACAAGCTGTTGTTCAACTAAACAGTCGACCATCTGCTGGTAGTAACAATCAAGGTTAGTACGTACCAAATGTTATACATTTTCTATTTCTTCTTCTTCTTCTCCTCCTTCCTTGGTTGTGATTTTGCTTTTGTTCAAGGCAGAGTGGATATGGTTCCTTGTGTTCCCATGTTAAAAATTGCTAGTTTTCCTATTTCTAAGATGATTGCTAATGTAAGGCCGGACTACTATCCATTTTCTCTATTAAATAGCAGACCAAGTAGCACAACCAGGCCTAACAAAATTGAATACTTGCATGCGAATACCAGTCTTTAGTTCATTGCCTTAATCCAATTGTTGCAAACTTCTCTGTCACTTCCCTGTGTATCTTTGAATCCTTTAGTTATAGGTTTAGTCATGGTGAAATTGTTTATGCACCTCTTGATACAAGATAAGAAGAAAAGTGCTGGTTGATCTAAGGTTTGTCGGGAAAATTGGCTCAGGGGACAAACTGGAAAACTCATTCTCAAAATTTTCTTCTGTTTGTGGAGCTGCAGTTGAATGGGATGGCAAAAAGCACCGAGACTGCTCCAGTTTTAGACCAAGCAGCTATAGCTTTTATCAGCTCTTCATCTAGCATTCTAGTTAGAAACCAAGGACAACAAGCTACAACCATTTCCATTCCCATCATTGTACTTTCTATATCATGCAAACTGCAGTAATTGGTGATTCAAATCTTCTACCAGGAGATCCGCTCACCCTTTTGCTACCACCACTTGTATTCTCATTGTCAAAATCATAACCTTTCTTAGAAATAGAGTATCCTATTTCAGAAATGTGTATGGCTTGAGATACTAGCTCTATAGCTATTAGATGGCTTTGAGACAAATTTATTCTATCCGAAGCATTTTCGGAGGATTTATTGGACGGTTCAAGTATTTATGTTTGTGATTCTTCTTATACATTATTCTTTACTTTGCCATTATAGCTTGATAGTTTGAGAGTCTTGGTGTTTGGAAATAATATCATATTGTTATCGCGTATAATTTGTTGAGATGAATAAGTTGGATTAATAAAAAAAGAAAAAAAAACAGTTAAATGCTTGAGTATTCTTAGACCGGATTCTGTTGAAGGGTAATAACTTTATTTATACTCTTTTGTAGGTGGATTTGATCAACAAATGGATGTTGAAGACAATGAAGACGATGAAGAATTATACCTTACTTGAAATGAATTTTGTATTGTGATAGCTAAATGTTCTAGGAATCTTTTGTTGCCAACCTTTTTGAAACTTATTTAATCTCTTGAAATGTACTAAACCACTCATGGGTTAGAATATTTAGCTTTATGGATAATTTTGTATTATTAATAATTTTATTTTATGATGTGTTTAAATTTAAGTGTGTCACGACCCAGATTTTCCCCCGACATCGGGATCGTGATGGAGCCTACTTGTGGTAGCTAGGCAAGCCACTACGTTCAACATTATCATGTTCTTATCATTATTTTACACTCATATTTATCAACAAGAGAGATAATACTAATTTAATAAATGCGGAAGACTTTGAAAATAGGGATAAATAATACCAAAGTAAAACACTAATGAAATCCTCTACCCAAGACGTGGAGTCACCAACTCACGAACTACTACCGAATACTACACATAAAGGTCTGAAAGAAAATAATATATATCTGTCCGTCTCGGAACAATGAGACCACAGCAAAATAATATAAGTAATAGAAGAGACGCCGGGCTTGCGGACGCCTGCAAGCTACCTCAGTCTCGGAATGCTCAACTCCCACGAATATACTCTACTACTGCTGCTGCTTCTGTTGCTCCTCAAAACCTGGACCTGTGCAAAAAACGCACAAAAGTGCAGTATCAGCACAATCCGACCCCATATGCTGGTAAGTGTCTGGCCATCACGATCCCGATGTTGGGGGAAAATCCGGGTCGTGACAAGTTGGTATCAGAGCTCTAGGTTACATAGGTCTCACCACTCACGAACAAGCTTAGTAGAGTTTGAGAGGTAGGTACGGAGACGTCCGTACTTGTCCTCCAGAGTCTATTGAGTTAGGAAAGAGTCTCTCATTTGTTCTTTCTTGTCGTGCGACTTGTTCCTCAAATACTGATTGAATTTCTACTCTGTCCTTTCGCAGATGGTGAGGACACATGCTTCTTCATCCGCTGACCAGCAGCTTGAGCCCCAGGCAGCTCCCGTGAGGGGCAGGGGCCGAGGCCGTATCGGAGGTCGTGGTAGGGGTAGAGCTCAACCCCCGGCAGCTATTCCAGAGGTGGAGCCTCACATTGAGACTGGCGAGGAGGTTCCAGTCCCAACAGCTCCAGTGGGCCCAGCTCAGGTCCCAGGAGAGGCCTTATTTACCCCGGATTTTCGGGAGGCTTTGGTAAGGATAGCGGGTTTTATGAACAGCGTTGCTAGAGCAGGTTTATTACCAGTTGCACCAGCCACTTCTCAAGCTGGAGGAGGGGCCAAGACTCCTATTGCTCGTACTCCGGAGCCAGTAGCTCCTCAGCCTCAGACACTAGTGGTTCAGCCAGCTGTGGCCACTCAGTCAGGTACCACAGCTCAGGCCGGAGATGGAGCGGCCATGACTTCTGATTCTTTATGGAGAATTGATCGGTTCTCCAAGCTGTTTACAACCACCTTTAGCGGTGCCACATCAGAGGACCCTCAGGATTTCTTATTCAGTTGCCATGAGATCCTCAAGACTTTGGGGATAGTAGAGTCCAATGGAGTTGACTTCTGTACATTCAGGCTTTCAGGATCCGCCAAGACTTGGTGGAGGTCTTATTGTTTGACTCGACTAGCAGGGTCCCCGGCTTTATCATGGGATCGGTTTGCAGAGTTATTTCTGGAGAAGTTTCTCCCTGTTACTCAGCGGGATGCACTTCGGAGGCAGTTTGAGCGCCTCCAGCAGGGCACTATGACTGTTACTCAGTACGAAACGAGATTTGTTGATTTGGCACGTCATGCAGTGGTGATACTTCCCACAGAGCGGGAGAGGGTCCGTATGTTCATAGATGGGCTTAATCAGCCAATTAGACTCCAGATGGCTCTGGGAGTGGGGAGTGATATATCATTTCAGGAGGCAGCTAATGCAGCACGTACAGTTGAGATGGCTCTTGCTCGAGGAGGTGGTTATTCTTCAAACAAGAGGCTCGTCATTCAGTAGGTTTAGTGGTTCTTCTTCTGGTGGCAGGGAATCTTATGATAGGGGCCAGTCTTCCAGGCCTTTCCATTCCGCCCTTCAGGCTTCACAAGGTGGACCAGGCGATCGTGGGTTTTATGAGCAGTATTCAGATCAGTCTCCTATTAGTGCCCAGCCTCTTCAGAGGTTCCTTCTATTGAGTCAGTCCCCATTGTACGGGAGTTTCCTGATGTTTTCCCTTCATACCCGTCGGGCATGCCACCCGATAGGGATATTGATTTCTTTATTGATCTGGCACCAGGCACTCAGGCCATCTCTATTCCACCCTATCGTATGGCCCCGCCGGAGTTAAAAGAGTTGAAAGATCAGTTGCAAGACCTTCTTGAGAAGGGCTTTATCAGGCCCAGTGTTTCCCCCTAGGGAGCACCTGTATTGTTTGTGAAGAAGAAAGATGGCTCGATGCGAATGTGTATTGATTACCGGCAATTGAACAAAGTGACAATAAAGAATAAGTATCCACTGCCGAGGATTGATGATTTATTTGACCAGCTCCAGGGAGCGAGGGTATTCTCAAAGATAGACTTGAGGTCAAGCTACCATCAGCTGAAGATCAGGGCGGCTGACATTCCTAAGACAGCCTTTCGCACTAGATATGGGCATTATGAGTTCTTGGTCATGTCCTTCGGGTTAACCAATGCCCCAGCAGCATTCATGGAGTTGATGAATCGGGTGTTCAGGCCTTACTTAGATCTGTTCGTGATAGTCTTTATTGATGACATCCTGGTATACTCCCGTAGCCGGGAAGAGCACGAGCAGCACCTCAGAGTGGTTCTTCAGACTCTGAAGGATAATCAGCTATATGCCAAATTTTCGAAATGTGAGTTCTGGTTGAGTTCGGTTACATTTCTGGGTCATATCGTATCAGTAAAGGGTATTCAGTTGGACCCAAAGAAGATTGAGGCGGTCTAGAATTGGCCTCGACCAGCTTCAGTGACCGAGATCCGGAGTTTCTTGGGGTTAGCAGGTTTCTACCGTTGTGAGCACGTGATTTTTGCCCTATATGAACTACTCCCAGATAAATCAAAACAAAAATTATCGTTTTATTGTGTGCCTTTTTGTGAAATTTCAGAAGCTCAAGACAGCCTTGACTACCGCACCAGTACTGGTACTACCTACGGGTGGAGGGCCTTATACAGTTTATTGTGACGCATCTCATACAGGGCTTGGAGCGGTATTGATGCAGGATGGTAAGGTTATTGCTTATGCTACGAGATAGCTAAAAATACATGAGAAGAATTATCCAGTTCATGATCTTGAGTTAGCAGCAGTGGTTCATGCCTTAAAAAAATCTTGAGGCATTATCTATATGGCGTGGCGTGCGAGCTGTACACGGATCACAAAAGCCTACAGTATTTATTCAAGCAAAAAGAGTTGAATTTGTGATAGAGGAGGTGGTTAGAGTTGTTGAAGGACTATGATGTTACTATCCTATATCACCCAGGTACGGCCAATGTGGTGTCCGATGTGTTGAGTAGAAAGTCTGCCACCATCGAGTCTCGCTTATATTCCGGTCAGTCAGAGACCACTTTGCCTAGATGTCTAGGCCTTAGCCAATGAATTCGTGAGACTAGACATTTCTGAGCCTAGCAGGGTGTTAGCCTGCACGGTCGCTCGTTCTTCTCTATTAGAGCGTATCCGTGAGAGGCAATTTGATGATCCTTATTTGCGTGACTTGAGGGATACTGTACAGCGGGGAGGTGCCACGAAGGTAACTCTAGATGATGATGGAGTATTGAGATTGTAGGGGTAAGTTTGTGTGCCCAATGTGGAGGGGATTCGAAAGTTAATCTTAGCAGAGGCCCACAGTTTGCGGTATTCTATTCACCCGGGCACCGCGAAGATGTATCAGGACTTACGGCAGCACTATTGGTAGAGCAGGATAAAGAAGGACATCGTTGCGTATGTTGCTCGGTGTCTAAATTGTCAGCAGGTGAAATATGAGCATCAGAGGCCTGGGGGTGTATTCTAGAGAATTGAAATTCCCGAGTGGAAATGGGAGCGGATTACAATGGACTTCGTCACTGGACTTCCCTTGACTCGGAGGAGATTTGATGCTATTTGGGTCATTGTTGATAGGCTGACCAAGTCAGCACACTTCATTCTAGTATTTGTCTCTTACTCATCAGAGAAGCTAGCAGAGATTTACAGCAGGGAGATTGTTCGCCTTCATGGGGTGCCGGTGTCTATTACCTCAGATCGGGGTACGTAGTTTACCTCGCGTTTCTGGAGAGCGGTCCAGCAGGAGTTAGGCACCCAGGTTCAGTTGAGTACAGCTTTTCATCCTCAGACGGACGGTTAGTCCGAGAGGACTATTCAGATCCTAGAGGATATGCTCCGAGCCTGTGTCATTAATTATGGAGGCTCGTGGGACTAGTTTCTGCCATTAGCAGAGTTCGCCTACAATAACATCTACCAGTCGTTGTATGGTAGGCTATGTCGGTTTCCAGTCGGATGCTTTGAGCCGGGAGAGGCTCGATTGCTGGGTACAGACTTAGTTCAGGAGGCCTTAGACAAGGTCAAGACTATCCAAGAGAGATTGCATTCAGTTCAGTCCAGACAGAAGACTTATTCGGATCGTAAGGTCAGAGATGTGGATTTCATGGTTGGTGAGCGGGTATTCCTCTAGGTATCGCCTATGAAGGGCCTGATGAGCTTCAGGAAGAAAGGCAGGCTCAGTCCTAGGTATATTGGTCCATTTGAGATTTTGGACCGAGTGGGAG